>CM042017.1:10397500-10714538 GCA_023525715.1 Cichorium intybus
AATTTAAATCCAATGAAATGCCATGTTTGGTTGAAGAAATGAAGGGAATTAAATTTTTCAGAAATCCAATAAAAAGTATCTCCTCAAGGAAATCGGAAATGCTCCTTCACCCACAGGGAATTTAATTCCAAATCTCTTAGTAGTTTTAACCCTGCTGCTTCGTCTCTTTTCTCTCCCACATTAAAGGACATCTAGAAAAACTCGTTACGTTGCAAATATGTGTTCATACAATATTTCTAAGAACCCAAAACTCCCATTGCAGATCTCTGTTCCTACTTCCTCACTCAAAAAACCTAAACAATGAGTGTACAGACATATTGGGAGTAAAGAAAAGTAGACAACTGATAAGGACATAAAAGTCGGTAAGGGTATAGTTGTAACTTATCATATATTTACTAATTTACTAGAACAAATTCCTATCTCATTTTTTAAAGAGAGTTGTAAATATGCATAAAAAGCATGTTATCGTGGTGTATGACAAAAAATTGTTGTGTATGACAAAAAATTGTTGTGTACAGATCAGCTTCTTTTTTTAAACCAAACACCTAATGAGTTTGTAATTCTTTTAAATTCAAAATGTTATAAATTACAATCCCCATGATGAATTTCAAACCTATTCAAAACGATCCGCGAACCAAACATCGTCTTAATGATTTTAGTATTTATATAGTTATAAATTAAGTATCCAACATTTAAATAAATTATTATAACTTTCTACATAATTTATATATATATATATATATATATATATATATATATATATATATATATATATATATATATATATATATATATATATATATATATATATATATATATATATATTCTCCAACATCATAAATAAACATATAAGTATAAAATAATACTAAACATATAATGAATTGAAATTTTATATATTGTAAATAGCAATAGCAATAATAATAACAATAACAATAATATTGTTATTATTATTATTTCTAGAGTAAATTACAGTTTTGGTCCCTGTGGTTGACAGCTTTTTACACTTCAAGTCATCCTTTTGAAATCTCACGTTCTTGGTCCCTGTGGTGGCCAAAATCTTGCACTTTTAGTCCCTTGTCCATGTAAAAAGACTAAAACGCCCTTTTTAATTTCTTTTACATTTTTCATTTTATGTATTATTTACTAAATCAATTAAAAAAAAAAGTCTTCCATCTCCCTTGGGAGATTGCGTCTCCCAGAGCCACCCTTCGCCGGCAATTAAAGCCAAGTAAGTCACCGTAATTTCTACAATACTAGCATTCATTTTGATTAAACAATACCCAGATCAGATCTCATATTTTGCATTAATTCGATGGCAATCTCACAATCTTCTTTCCTAGTTTCATTGTTGTTAAGCATATACGTATTCGTATTCACCAAATTAGATCCAGTTTCTACTCAAAGCTACCCCCATTCCAACACTTCTCTACTTAATTTTTACTACCCAGTTTGTTATGGTTCAGCACCAACTAAGAGGGTCGTTTAGCGTAACTCCTTTAGGGTTAGTGAATTCAATATGCTTCCTAGTTCCTGGTAGCTCTCATGTTCATTGGTGGGGTGCTCTTGGTGACGATTACGAGAATTTAACATCTGGGATTGTTATCTCCGATGATCAACTGAACACCACAACTTACAAAAATGATTCTTTCACTATTAATTTGATGAAAAATATCACTTGGGATCAAATTAAGGTTGTTTCCGTTTAGGATACTTCCATGGCATCTGATACCGTCTCCAATACAGCAGCCCAACAACAACAGTCCATTGCCCAATCCAGACCCAGACGTATGGCTCAAAAGCCCATCAGATTCCAAGATTGATAAAGTCAATCTCGTAGGTTCCGGAAGTCTTCCCCAATTCCTAAGTTGTTATTTGCATTACCTGGTTTTTAGGTTTACTTTCTCTTTCCAGTTCTTCCAGTAACGTTCATGTTTCCCCTTTCCTAGGAACAAGTAGTTAAGCATTATGTATTTAAGTTTGAGTTGGATTAATGGAAGATATGCAGAAAATTGCTCCAATTTAGTTTCTTCTTTTATTATTTTACTCTGTCTTTGGGAGATCGTCCATCTCAAACTGGACGCCACCAATTTGGTGCTTTCATTATCATCCTCACCATGCCTCCTCGCAAAGAAACCCCTCCTCTTGAAGAAACCATGGCAGCCGTTCTTGAGTCCCTTAACCGACTCATCCAAACCACCAGCTCTGGTACTGAAAAGCTTCTCGCTAACCAATCCAATTCCCAATCCCAACTCGATCTCATCTTCAAACAGTTAGCTACACAATCTGATCACACCTCCACCATCATCAAATCTGTCACTAATCACGGCAATCCCCCTCCAACACCACCCCATGGGAATCCACCACCACCACCACCAAACCACGGTATGCCCCCACACGGCCACCCACCACCACCACCAAACCCTCCCAACCATCCCAGACCGCCAAAAATTCTCTTACCCACCTTTGATGGGTCTAACCCCCTCGACTGGGTTTTCCATGCAGACAACTACTTTGCATATTATTCGATCCCGCAACACCAGCGCATCGCCTTGGCGGTTTTCTACTTCACGGGTGAAGCTCTAAGTTGGTATAAACATCTCGCCAACAACAACCTCCTCCGAACATGGCCGGAGTTTACTCGTGATCTTGAGTTACGTTTCGGGCCGTCATCTTTCGAGAATCACGAGGCCACTCTCTTCAAACTTCGTCAAGTCACCACTGTTGCAGCTTATCAAGCAGAGTTCGAGAAAATCAGCAATCGGGTAATCGGTCTATCTCCCCAAACCTTGCGCAACTGTTACATTTCAGGTTTACGTAGTGATATCCAAGCTGAAATTACACTCCACAACCCCCTCACCCTTCATCAGACCTATGGCCTAGCTAAACTAATTGAAGATAAAATAAACTCTAGTCGTTCTCGGTTTGCCCCTCGCACATACTCACCGACCACCACAACCCTTCCTAAATCGACCACCACCGCCCTCACCAAAACACCGCTACCTCCACACACATCATCTCCCCCTTCCTACCCTTTACTAGACTATCAGCTGAAGCACTTCAGAAGCGTCGGGCGGAAGGCCTGTGTTTCAAATGCCCAGAAAAATACTCACCAGGACATAAATGTAACCCGCCCCAATTTTTGCTAATCGCAGACAACGACGAACCTCCCGACCTAACACCAATAATCGAACCCACTGACACCGATACCACCGATCACCAGCTCTCTCCCACCGTTGACATGCCACCCCATTTCCTATCCCTATCTGATGCCGCTTTCTTTGGCTTACAATCTCCACGAGCACTCCGTGCCACCGGCTACCTCAACGGCCATCCGGTCACGACCCTTATAGATTGCGGGAGTACCCATAACATAATACAACCTCGGATAACTCATCTTCTCAGTTCCGCCCCCACCAAAATCAACCCATTTCCGGTCATGATTGGGAATGGTCAATTCCTTCAATGCGATGGTTTTTTCCCGGCTACCGATCTTTACATCAACAAAATCAAGTTCTCAGTCCCACTGTTCATACTTCCGGTGGAAGGAGCCGACATAGTCCTCGGGATGGAATGGCTAAGCTCGTTAGGCCCGCTTACAGCTGACTTTTCAATACCTCAAATATCCTTCGAGGTCAACGATCAAATTTGTACCATTAAAGGTGAACCTCTAGCCACACAAGTATCTCCTAGCTCACTTCACTCACTCATACGTAAACACTCTGTTGCTTCATTACATACCATGATCTTTCACCACCAACCTGTCACCTCAACCAATACATCCACCAACCATGACCCACTCCACCACACTGATAAAAAAATTACTAACCTACTCCATCAATATTACACTTTATTCGACCCACCCACAGCCTTGCCACCGCCTCGACCCCATGACCACCAGATCCCTTTACTCCCAACCGCTAAACTCGTCAACATCAAACCATATCGCTACCCACAATATCATAAACAAATTATGACCAATCTCATAAACGACATGTTAACCGAGGGAATCATACGGCCAAGCCAAAGTCCGTTTTCGTCACCGATCCTTCTTGTTCAAAAAAAAAGACGGCTCATGGCGTTTTTGTGTGGATTACCGAGACCTCAATGCAGTTACAATACGCGACCGTTTCCCGATTCCGACCATCGATGAGCTATTAGATGAGTTACATGGTGCAACGATTTTTTCAAAAATAGACTTACGGGCCGGATACCACCAAATACGGGTCGCACCATCCGACATACACAAAACGGCTTTTCGCACTATTGACGGTCATTACGAATTCCTCGTAATGCCCTTCGGCTTAACCAACGCACCTTCGACGTTTCAAGCGGCCATGAACGATCTGTTCAGAAAATTCTTACGTCGTTTCGTTTTGGTTTTCTTTGATGATATTCTCATCTACAGTGCATCCGTGGAACTTCACTACCAACACCTTCAAACAGTCTTCGAAATCTTGCTTACCAACCACTACAAAATCAAAATTACAAAGTGTGAATTTGCTGCCACTACATTGCAGTTCCTGGGCCACCACATCTCAGCAGCAGGCGTTACAGCCGATCCTGAAAAACTCCACTTCATTCAGCAATGGCCGACACCCCACTCGTTCACCACCCTCCGAGCATTTTTAGGATTAACGGGTTTTTATCGACGTTTTGTTCCTCAATATGCCCATATCGCTGCATCGTTAACCGACTTACTCAAACAAAAGATTTTCTCTTGGAACCCGGCCGCCGACAAAGCTTTTCATCATCTCAAAGACGCTATGAAAACAGTAGCGACACTCGCACTTCCCGATTTCACCATTCCGTTCGACCTTACAACCGACGCCTCCGGCCATGCCATTGGTGCCGTCTTAGCCCAAAAAGAACGACCCGTCGCCTTCTTTAGCAAGAAACTCTCCAACCGCATGCAAGCCGAATCCACCTATATGCGAGAACTTTTTGCAATCACCGAGTCAGTAAAAAAATGGCGTCAATATTTGTTGGGTCGAAAATTCCATATCTTCACCGATCACCACTCATTGAAACACTTGTTCACTCAAACGGTCCAAACACCGGCACACCATAAATGGATCACAAAACTTTTGGGCTATGACTTTGAGCTGCACTACAAACCCGGCAAGGAAAACAAGGTTGCCGATGCACTTAGTCGGGTCGACATACCTGCTTATCTTGCTTTCATAGTTCCAACAGCTTCTTGGCTCAATGATTTGCGATCGCATTTCGATAATGATGAGACCGGCAAGCAACTTGTGAACCAAATTCATAATGACCCGTCTGCATTCCCCGATCACATCATCCGAAACGGCCTCCTCTACCACCACGGGCGACTTTTTATTCCTAATATACCTTCTCTACGTTTGAAACTTTTGCAGGAATTTCACTCGTCAACTTTAGGAGGTCACAGCGGGATTGAAGCCACTATCAAAAGACTGGCAGCTACGTTCTCATGGTCACATCTCAAACAAGAAGTGACAGAATTCATCCATAAATGCACTGTTTGCCAAACCACCAAACCACCCAACCATCGACCGTACGGTCTCCTTCAGCCACTTCCTTTACCATCCAAACCATGGGAAGCGATCTCGATGGACTTCATAACTCATCTACCCCCTTCCAATGGCAAAACTGCTATATGGGTTATAGTCGATCGTCTCTCCAAGTTTGCTCATTTTACAGCTCTCCCCACTAATTACACAGCCACATCCCTTGCCACATTGTTTCTGAGAAACATTTACCGTTTACATGGTTTACCCAACTCTATCGTTTCAGATCGAGACCCCCTATTTCTAAGCCATTTTTGGAAGCAATTGTTTCATCAACTCGGTACTAAACTGAATCATTCAAGCGCCTACCATCCCCAAACGGACGGTCAAACTGAAGTCGTGAATCGATGTATTGAAGCATACCTTCGTGCTTTCGTTTCCGATGAACCAAAACAGTGGCATCAATATCTCTACCTTGCAGAATTTTGGTATAACACTAGTCATCATTCGGCTATCAACATGACACCGTTTAAAGCCATGTACGGAAGGGATGCAACTGCAATTCACGACTACATTCCAGGATCCACTTCAATGGCTTCCATAGACCAATCCCTCATAGAACATCAGCGTGTCATTACAGACCTTAAAAACGCATTAGAACGAGCCCAAGAAAAGATGATTACGCAAGCCAACAAGAAGCGTCTACACAAGGAATTCAATGTCGGTGATCTAGTCTACTTACGGTTACAAGATTTTCGCCAGAAAACTGTTCAGAATCGGGCAAACAGAAAGCTTTCCAAAAAGTTCTACGGCCCTTACAAAGTCATTGAACGAATTGGCAAAGTCGCATACAAACTCCTGCTTCCATCGACATCAAAGATTCATCCTGTATTTCATATTTCACTTCTCAAAGCAAGTCATGAGACAATCGCCACCGACATTCTTCCGAAGGAATGGCCAGCAGTCGATGACATACCGCCGTACCAACCGGAAGCAATTCTGAACTACCGAACAAACAACGATTCCAACATGGAGGTTCTTGTTAAATGGGACCATCGCGACTTAGCTGAAGCTACATGGGAAAATTTAAAAGAATTCCAGACACGCTACCCGGATTTCTCAAATAACCTCGAGGACGAGGTTCGTTTTGAGCAGGGGGGAATTGATACCGTCTCCAATACAGCAGCCCAACAACAACAGTCCATTGCCCAATCCAGGCCCAGACGTATGGCTCAAAAGCCCATCAGATTCCAAGATTGATAAAGTCAATCTCGTAGGTTCCGGAAGTCTTCCCCAATTCCTAAGTTGTTATTTGCATTACCTAGTTTTTAGGTTTACTTTCTCTTTCCAGTTCTTCCAGTAACGTTCATGTTTCCCCTTTCCTAGGAACAAGTAGTTAAGCATTATGTATTTAAGTTTGAGTTGGATTAATGAAAGATATGCAGAAAATTGCTCCAATTTAGTTTCTTCTTTTATTATTTTACTCTGTCTTTGGGAGATCGTCCATCTCAAACTGGACGCCACCAGCATCCGACTTTCGTCATGTCATATTACAAAATCCAGAAGAATTACCTCCTGATCCATCGCCTTGAGATTCATCAGGAGCCAACAATGTTTGAAATGAAGTGTATTTAAAGTAACTGAACGGACCGGTACCGAGAACCAAGCCGGAGAGATTGTTGTAGGAGAAATCAACGGATTTCAAGCTTTGCATTGATCATATGGAGGTCGGAATGGTCCCCACCAGAAGATTGCGAGATAGGTTCACAAGTAATTTAGGATATGCATACCTGTCATTGAGTTGAGATTTCACCGGAAAACTGATATCCGGTGTAATGTCGCCGGAGAAACTGTTGTGAGTGAAATCAATCCCTCCTTTTATCCCTCATTAATCGAAAATAAACAGACGAAGAGAAATTTAGGGAAGAACATTAACAGACAAAGAGAGATTTAGGGAAGAACAAAATAAGAGAGTGAGAGAGAGAGAGAGACGGAACGTATGGTTTGCTATTTTTTCGAGAATCATAATGTAGTCACTTAGGTGCCGGAATTAATGGTTGCGGAAGCACGCCACTTTGGAATTAATGGTTTGCTATTTTTTTCAAGGCAAATTGCACCACGCCACTTTGGAATTAATGCGTATCACGGAGGTTGAATTCGTGGGGGTGGACGGCCGGCGAAAGTGGGGGTAGGGTGCAAGAGGTTTTTCTTTTTTTTTTTAATTCTTAAAATATTAATAAATTAAAAAAAAGGAAAAACAAAATAAAAAGGACAGTTTGGTCTTTTCATGTGGAAAGGGACCAAATATGTTATTTTTTTGCCACCATAGGGACCATAAATGTGAGATTTCAAAAGGATGACTGCCGGTGTAATTTCATGTCAACCACAGGGACCAAAAATGTAATTTACTCTTATTTCTATCATGATTAAATAATAGCATGCAATATCTTTAAAGATTGTTGAAACTTATTTCATCATTTTAGATGGATGATCAATTATATGTTGTATATGGAAAAATGACATTGTAGAGTAATAACTTATTATTATTTTTAAATCTAATCTTTTCTTTTTAGACGATTGATCATTACACTATATATGTACATGTTATCTTCTCTGGCCAACACCGTCAAGTCTCACCACCACCTTCCAACTCACGCGGCCATCTTTTATTATCCAGTAAAGAACATTTAAGTTATGAGTTTCTAATGATTAAATCTGTAAATGCCACGTTTCATTATCCAGTTTTCGTCCCTTATACGACCTCTATGGGTATGATTACATATACACACACCTTAGATGATGCATCAGAAAAAGAGAAATTATATATATATATATATATATATATATATATATATATATATATATATATATATATATATATATATATATATATATATATATATATATATATATATATATATATATATATATATATATATATATATATATATATATATATATAGGGGTGGGTTCAACATAGAACCATTATTATGCGTAGAACCATAGAACCATCTCCTTGACCGTTAGATCAAATTAGGATGATAAGGGTATGATGGGTAAATTACACTTGTATGTTCATTGATGAACATTGTCTTCAAAATCCCATAATTTGTTCATAAATGATCATTCATGACATTTATGAAATATATGAACATACAAACATGTTCATAAATGAACATTCATCAAACCTAATTAATATTTATCCAAAAATATCTAAAACTTACCAAAAAATATCATAGAAGAACACATGTTCAGTGACGAACATCAATAAATATTTAAACAAAAACACACATGTTCATAAATGAACATATGTTCATCCATGAACATAATCTTTAAAAATCCAGAAATTTGTCACTTTCATCAGATTTCTTTGACTCTGAATCTTTGCTTCATGATCACGATATATGTCCTAGATCTCTTGTACACGTATTTCTTCATGATTGAAAAACTTGTTAATAACAACAATGTTTAGTAATGAACATTAAGACAAATTGCGATTGAAAAACCTGTTAATAACAACAATGTTCAGTAATGAACATTCATGACAAATTGCTCATAAATGTTCACTAATGAACATTCAATAAATTGCAAAAACTTACAGATTGAAAAACTTGTTAATAACAACAATGTTCAGTAATGAACATTCAAGACAAATTGCTCATAAATGTTCAGTAACTAACATAGCAGTTCAGGAACTCATTCAAAACATAAAAACTTACAGATTTCATTGAGGAATTTCATCAAACACCTTGTGTGCACCACATACATCAGATCCATAAACACCATAAACATCATATCTGAAAATATACACATCAAACACCTTGTGTGCACCACATACATCAGATCCATAAACATTCTAATTTAGAAAACGGATCGATAAAGCATATGAGCTATCAATTAAGATACGATTTCACCATAAACTTTTCATCAGCATTGTGGATGCGAACAAAAATCGATAAACAGCCACAACTATCATACAATAATTCATTTGTAAGGAAATAATCATGTCGAAATCACCAACACGGAGTGAAGGAACTACTCAGATCGGAACTACAGTCTAATCAAGTGTAATAAAATCAATTTATACAATTATGAACAACTAACAATAGGAGAAAAACAATAATCTACGCAACTGTCAATCACTACATCATAGAACCAGTAGAAAATCGTCTAATCGTTTGTAAAGAAACCACAAATAACAGAAGAAGAGGCATCTACTGTGGAAAACGTGATGAACATTTATAAAATTGAACATGAAAATGTTCATTACTGAACATCTGTATTTGAATAACAAATCGAAATTGAAATCGATTTCTAGAAGCAATTCAAAATTGAAATCGATTTCTAGAATCAATTCAAAATTGAAATCGATTTCTAGAAATCAAATCTAAATTTAGAATTGCCATCACCTAAGTCGATCAATCGAAATCTAGATACGATGTGGATATTTCCAAGCAGATTTGATACACAAGTCAGCAGTGGTGTTGAGCTCCTGATTCCAGACAACAGAACAACGAATTGATTAAGATTAATATCGATAACTAACATTATGTTCATGAATGTTCATTAATGAACATGGGGATGTTCATTACTGAACATTCATATTTGAAGAACACTGATTAATTGATGTACCTGTGATCTGTGATACGCTTCATCAATTTCAGTCATCAGCTAGGCAATAGTCTCCTTTGAAATCAACATCAGTTCCGATTCAGTTCACTGATTTCATCATTCCCTTCGTTTTCAAAGTGAAACAATTCGAAGGCAACAAATCACTTTCAATATAATTCAATACCACAAGTTCACCGTTTTCTGTTTCTTCTTTCGATCGGGACACGCAAACGCAGGTTGCGATGGCATTAACACCACCGGCGAAGACAGTGGTCACGAAGGCAACCATGCTTCGTTTTCATCATCAGGCGTCGTCGAAATCTGGTGTTTCAAATCAGATTCGATTTTTGTTCTGATAAATTCTTGATTAGCACCTTTGTTCTTGATATTGTTGATTGAAAAAGTTGTAACATGTATCATCTTGGAACGATTCGTATTTGCAGATCTGTAATTGATTTTAAATACGTTTTAGGATCTAGATGTTTCCTATTCCAAAATTACCCCCAGCCAATTTTTAATTAATTAATTTTAATAGTATATTAGTCTTTTATTTATGTCCATTGATTGCTAGATCCAATGGTTAAAATGTTGGTTTTATGGTTCTACGGATAAAATAGGGTTCTATGTTGATCATCTCCCTATATATATATATATATATATATATATATATATATATATATATATATATATATATATATATATATATATATATATATATATATATATATATATATATATATATATATAGGGTCCGGATCCGATGAGGACTTCAATTTGGGTGAGGACTGCAAGGACAATTCTCGTCCACTCATTTACTTAAGGGCAATAACGTCAAACGTAATTATTGGATTTGACGTAATCTCATGCGGCGCTCGTCCATGGAACGTAATACGGACTCGAGGATATAATCACATGTTAGTCACGTCCGTACAACATAATAGCCGGGTTTTTTTATTTTTATTTTGTTTTTTATTTTTTTAAATATTATTTTTCGTTTTTTTTTCCAGTTTTTTTTCGTTTTTTTCCAGTTTTATTTTTATTTTTTTTTACGTTTGTCGTTTACAACTCGTTTTGCATAATAACTCGTTTTGCATCTTGGATCATAACTAATTTTGAATCTTGGATCATAAGTTTTGGATCATAAAACATATTTTGGTTTTAATATTTTTGGATGATTTATTTTTTTTGCTATTTTGATAAGTTTTGATTCATAAAATAATTGGTTTATAACAGTTTGAATCATTAAACATATTTTGGTTCTTAATATTTTTGGATCATGTATGTTTTTTTTGCTATTTTGATGGGTTTTTACTTAAAATATAAAAATGAACACTTAAAAACATTTTTTTTCAATTTTTTTTTGCAAACTTACTAATATAATGTCTACAATGATCCCTTAAATTTTCATAATTTTTGGAGATTTTTTTTAATTTTTTGATTTTTTATAAAAATAAAAAATAAAAAATATTTTTTTTTCAAATATTCATGATGGTGCTTGTTTTGTAGATAATTAAATTTTAAGAACTTTGGTTTTTTCAGAATTTTTTTTATAAAGAAAAAAAAAATTATGTCCCAAAAACTAAGTTGGTGGAATAAAAAAATCCAGCAAATGAGATTGTGACAAGTGTCGCAATGAGGGGTGGGGTACTCGATCAGATTACTATATTACCCTTCTTAATTTGTATTACCCACCCACTAGTTTTAATTTTTAGACAACTAGCCCCCCAAGCTTTTAAGATGTGTCAATTTTTTCACAATGAATCTTAGCCACCCATTTTTCAAGATTAGAGGTCCAGATTTGTCCTCACAGTCCTCACCAAAATTGGAGTCCTCACCCGATCCTGATTATATATATATATATATATATATATATATATATATATATATATATATATATATATATATATATATATATATATGTAGAATCAGGATCGGGTGAAGACTCTTCTTAAAGTGAGGACTTGCGAGGACACCTAAAAAAATTGAAAAAAAATATAAAAAATATAAATAATAAAATAGATCATAGTACTATATCAGAGAAAAAAAATTCAAAAAAAAAACTTTTCGATCATTATTTTTTTATAATGAAATAATGATCCAAAATAAAAACAGAAAAATTGCATCATTACGTTTTGCAATGATGCAAATTTTTTTTTCAAATTTTTTTTGCTAATGATATAATACTATTCTCGATTTTATGATTTGTATTTTTTTTTCAATTTTTTTAAGGTGTCCTCGCGAGTCCTCACCGGAACCGGACCCTATATATATATATATATATATATATATATATATATATATATATATATATATATATATATATATCTATATATATATATATATATATATATATATATATATATATATATATATATATATATATATATATATATATATATATATATATATATATATATATCATTACTATATAAAAAACCCGTTTTTTCTCCATCGTCTATTCTCTTCAATGTAGGGTTCTATTGACGCCATGTAATCACCTGCTGAACGTCGCTTCCCAAATCCAAATCGTTCCACCCTTTCATTGTAAGAGAACCCTTTTATCTTCTCCTGCCTCCTAACGTATCACCGTCTCTTACAAAGGGTGTACACCTGTTGCTTCAGAACTGTTTGAAACGCCCCCTGCACCGAAACGCCCCACCATCTACAAAGGGTGCCACAACTGTATGAAAGCCTTCATCTCTGAATGATGATACTGTTCATACGAGTTTAGGAAAACCCAACATCGTCTTTCTCATTCATCTTCAACAATATTCTGATAAACCCTCTGATCAGGCTAATCACCATCCAAATCAACATCCCCTACACATATTAAACCGACTCACTTCAAATAACCCGCGCGATCACACATAACCCTGATTCCGCCATCAATCTTACGACGATCACGCTAATCTCCAACCAAATCGATGATCACGCAAATGACCAACCAAACCGACATCGCCTCCGTCTCTCATACAAATTGACCCCACCCAAATTGTAAGTAGTCGGAACCCTAATCTTCCATAATCAACAATTGACACCTGTATACGATAAAGGTATGTTACATTACGTTATTTTTAGGGGTTCTTCATACATTTCTTTCTAATTGTGGGTTGCATTTGCCTCCTGATTAACTGACCATACAGTCAGAACGGAATGGGTTACTCAATTGGCGGTATCTGAAATTAGGTTTTTTTGTCTAGAAGTTATTAAATTTGTATGTAGTTGAAGAGGAAGAAAGGGAACCGTCAACTGCACCAGGTATTCATCCATCGTCTGCAATTTTTGTTTTTGTGTATGGAAATTAATCAAATTGACTAGGATTTGGATTGATTGACAAGACGTTTGTTCATTAGTTTATCTACTCATTCCCGACATCTAAGTTTGTTTATTTTGATTAACTTTACTGATTTTAGTGTTAATTTCTTATAGTATAACAAGTGTGATGATTTTGGTTCTCAGACAAAGTAAAGGAATAAGAATATCAACAATTGTGGTTTTATAATAGTTGGCACGTGACTCCATTTCAATATAAAGAATATCGTTTGGGTTTCTTTCAAATCAGTTCTCAATGTATCATCAATTTTGTTCAATATTTAGTTTTGGCCAAATGAGTCATCACTAATAAAATGCCCAAAAGAGCAGTTCACCCTACTCATTGCTTTCTTCACGACCATCCTTTGCTATCACAAGTTCACAACCACGGAGCCCCTTACTGTAAATGACAAATGTAGGTTCTTTTTCCTTCCCTAATGAAGATGAATCCTCTTCAGGTTTTTTATTCTTTTCTCTTCTGGTTCTTGTTTATTGAATGTATATTTACTTATTTATTTACTTATTTGGTTGTCAATGTCTTATGAGATACGGGTACTGTAACGTAGGGTTTATTGAGGTCGAATATGAAGGAGATAAAATTAATAATACAGGGGGAAATGGTAATTTACAATGGGTTTTTTTCAGCAACAATGCTATCCAATAAAGCACACATGATTATGAATTGATAAATAGGGGTGAAAATTTTCTTTGTTGTTAATTAAAATTAAGTGTGAAAAAGTATTACAAGTGTTAAATGGACATTAATGCCACTTCCTGCGATGGTATATTTATTCTTTTATCTTTTTATAATACGCTGATTGAATATAGGGTATCTAGAATGGGATTTATGGTAATGTTCATACTTCTCAAATCTCGTCTTTTCTCTGGGTATTTTGATGATTTCAGTTTATTTTTGTTACGAATTTATTTTTATTCGAGTCTAAGAACGTCTTTGGGTTGATTAAGCGTTAATTATCTTTCAGTTTGATAGTCCGAGGTCAAAATATCCAAACACTCACCTGAAATGTCTGGCACAACTTTTCTTGTTGCAAGTGTTTCCTAAACTTGAACTACTGTTGTGCAATATCGTTGTTGATACTTATTCTAAAAATGCATATTTTATGCTAATCCCTCCTAGACCTTAGGAAGATTGATCTACTCCAAGCCTAAATCAACGTTTGGTGAACAACTTTAATTTATCCCGGCATGTTTTTTAACAGTCAAGGGATTTTATGAGGTGACTTCATGAAGTAATTTGCAGGTTTTCTTGAGCACAAGGATGCCCATATTGTTGAACCCTCATGTTGAGATGTTTCATGTACACAAGTATACTACAACGCGATATTATTATGGTTCTATAGAGAGAACCCACAAGTTAAGTGAATGAGCTACCATAACTGAAGAGTAAGCCGGTATGTGATTGATGAGGTCAAACCCTATAGCTTTATATAAAGTCTCAATTTTCCTATGGAACACATGATCTCATCAGACATGATTTAACTTTTTGGCAAGCATGGGATGATTATCGGTAAATGAACTATAATATTCTAAATGTTATGCATCCATGGATAACGGACATAAACATATAAAAAAGGTTGCATTTGTTTCTATCCTTCACATTCTTCCACACGCTTGCTTCTATTTTTCTTTATTTTTTTAATTAAGGCATTGTATTCCGTAAATGCTACCTGGTTATAGCATTGTAAACATTGCGGTTTTGATTTTTTTTTTCCTTATTACAACATAGTTGTGGAAGAAATACTCATAAACCCTTGGTAGATTTCACTTTAACTAGAACTTTACACACACAAAAAGTCATTGATATGTTCCTCTTAATTGGAGTATCTGCACTTGACATCTGTCTTTGCATTAGTTTCCAGTGATTTTAATTTTTTTTACCCTGTATTGAATATAATTAAATATGATAAGTTGATTGGTCACCAACTTTATCTGTTATGAATAATTATTAGAATGTGATTTTTCTTTTGGCATAAACTATACACCAAAGAGGCGATCGGCTCTGTTTTGCCTGACTTATGAGAAAACCCATTTGCTTCATATTTTTCCTACATTCTCCTGTTATAACATTGTAGTTTCATTTTTCCTTTATCATAATGTCCTTTCGTTTTTTCTTATAAATGCATTCTACTTTGTTAAATCCACCCAATAATAGCTTTATACCTTCATTTTTTTTCTTATTGGAACGTTGTAATTTCCCTTATTAGCCTCAACCTCTAGAACGGAGCAATATTTCAACTAATAATACACTGGGTAGCCAAGTGGTACAAATACTTTTTGATGATGGAGATGATGCTACTACTCGATCACACTTAAGATGGACAATTTTTTTTTCCATATGAGGGCTTTCTATTTTGGAAATCTATTGTAGGATGTTATGTTGTTACAAAATACGTTTCATGTCCCGTGTTTCAAATGAATCCTTAGATCACCCGTGGGCCGTGCTGAGCACGGCCCTTAAAATGTACCTAGTATATATATAAAGAAAGCCTTTTTTTTACAATCGCGTATTGAGTTTCACGTAGGGCTTTCCGCTTGCCATGTGTTCTTCCTATAAACGTCGCATCTGATTTCCAAATGATTGCACACCCCTTCAACATTTTTTTTTTGCAATCCCTCGTAGTCAGTAGTCACCCTCTCTATGACGGCATCTCACTTCGAACCGCACAGGCACCGCTTTAACCTATCACTTCTAACTATGCAGACACCGTTTCAATCTCTTTGATTATTCTATCATTCGACATTTCACTTCCAATCCTACCCACACCGATTCAACCACTCTGAAAATAAAATTCCAGGGTCATACTCATGCAAGCTTAGATTCCGATCCCACTCCGATCAGAGAGAGTATTACAAAAATGTTCTCATTTGGCGGCAAATAGAGAATTGTGTCAATTGTCTATCTAGAATCGGCAAAACATCAACTAATTTTAATTATTTCAGTTTTATTTAAATTATTTTGCGACTGCTCATGATTCATCGTTGCTTTACAACGATTTCTCCGCTATTATAAAAACACAGAAAAATGAGGCACTCAATTTTTGATTGGGAGTTTTTCGATTTTTGTGAAGTTCTGATTTTTATGTTTTGGTTGGTTTTTCATAAAAAGTTATGCCTCCATTACCGACTTATCCCAGTTTCCGATCACTGTGGGAGTATGCGATGCATTTCTAAAAAAGATGACAACATAAATTATTAATAAGTTCTTGTATTGATTTCATGTAAAATGATGTTTTCATGTATGGATTATTGCGCGCCGGAAAATGCTCTATTAATAGTTCCATTAAGCTTGATGTGTTCCGGAATATTTTATGATGAAATGGGCAACTTGGTAAAAATGAAAACCAGAGGAAAAATAGAAGGAAAAAGAGAACTGGTATGAGCAAGTTTATTGATAGGTAAGCGAGGTCGTTTTATTATTTTTTGGATTGTTGTCAGTATTATTCTTAAAACACTTTACTCTCGCATAAGCAATGTAAAAAATGATAGTATGAATATGGTTGACAAGAAAACTCTTAATTAGAATGTTAAAAGTGGTTTAACATTTTTTTCAATGATTTTTGGAAATTAATAACGTTGTTTATTAAAATTACCTTAATTATTCTCATGATTAAATGAAAGTTCATTGTTAAAACTGGGTTTAATGTTGATAAACTTGACTTTTTTTGGCGTTGGATTAGAATTCATTTTATAACTTTTATGGTAAATTTATTAGTTTGAAAACTTTATTTTTTCTAAAATGGATCTAATTGAATTGAGTTTAGAGTTTCTTCGTTTAGTAGCTTAAGCATGATAAACCTATATTTGATTTAGATATAGTAGCATGAAATTTAATCGTAAGCCACTTAACAATGATTTAGATGGTTGAGAGAGAATCGCAGATGAAGAGTAATTTTTGTAGGTGGGTGCCAAGGTCATTTTCGGCGAAAAAAATCGCAAATGAAGTGTTATTGCAGATGGTTTTTTCCATCTATGAAAATGGTGGCTATTTTGGAATTTGGCTAATTTTTGGTTATTTGTTTTGCAAAAATTTATAAGACTAGACTATTTTTGACTTTATCACTAAAAACATCAACTCTACTTAATTGTCTTTAATTGTCTTTTGTTTACACCGCATGTTACATACCCAATTATATGTAACTAGATTATAAACCCGTGTGATAAACGGTTGATCAATAAAAATTAAAAATAGCATAGATAATAAATAGTTACGGAAATATAAGAATGTTAGGATAAAGAACTAATGCAAGAAATAGCAACATACTTTGACCTATTATTAGTATAATTATAGCATTATACTTTATCATTTTATCATTTGACATTTTTATGTAAGTACATCATGCTCGCTATCAGAATTACTTCATACTCTCTAAATTTTGAGATCAAACTTCTAGTTTTAACTTTATATCTCCCTCTTCCACGTTCTTTGAAATAGTTAAAACTTCTGCAACAATCCTTCTCCCTTCATCCATGCCTCTTATACTTGATTTGCCACAACATCTACCATAATTTCTTCGCCTGTAATCTTTGTGGGAATTCATCTACATTTGTATGTGTAGTTAATACAATCATCATCGGTAGGCACACATGGATTAGGAGCAAACTACATTATATTTCTGTATATGAATTTATCGATTTCAATTTCTTCTTAGAAGGTATTACACTTTTAAAAAAATATATATCCAATTATATCAATGAAATTTGCTTTGTATATGGATTATATTGCTATAACTTGGGCCCATTTTAATGTTGCAATAGGAAAATCTTAAAATAGATTGCTATAATCAACAAATAAATTAAAGTGTGTGTGTATATAAAATATAATCATGCATGACAAATAAAGATCTCCACAATCTACATGTAACACTCTTAATTTGTATGGGATACGCTTGACATGAAAGGTAACACCAAAACAAAGCATTATTTTCCATGACACCAAACATTTACCTTAAATTGGATTAATATGCTATTAAACGATTATTGAGTTTGATATTACTTTTCAATAAAAAACTTATCGATTACGTACTATTATTGCAATTATCTTAATTATTCAATTTATAGCGACTAATTGCTCAATCATAATCAGATTAGGTAATGTTAAATAGTGATTTGGGAATTAAAACCCGGATGAATTGTAAACACGCGCGCCGCGGCCCATTAAGTGCCCGCGTCGCTTGGGCCGTGAACAGCTAGGGTACGGCTAGGGTTTCTTGTAATGCCTATAAATATAAAGGCTGGTCATTAGGGTTTTAGCTAGCCGTCAGGTCGTAAAGTCTGAAGTCAGTAGTCAGAAGAGGCCGATTTACTAGCGATCTAGGTACGCTCTGTAACACCTGTATTTAGCTCTGGAATAAAGAATACTCTCTCCTGCCCGTGGACGTAGGTCATCTTGTACCGAACCACGTAAATCTCTGTGTCGATACTTTGTGTTTATATTTCCGCATTTATATTCTCGTTATTATTCCTGGGCAATAGGCTATAGATTTAGGTCTATTTCCTAACAGGTAACATGCATAAATACATGCTCTGCGAAAAGCCGAAAGAAAAAAAATGCATAAATGCATGCTCAAATTATCAAACTTGATTATTGCATCAACCGTTATAAATGAAGAATGGTAGTTAATTAATTTAATTAAAATTAAACAAAAGTTATAGTAAGCCACTACATATTAAACATGATACAATCATAAGTGATACGATTATTTCTTTTAGATTTCTTTTAACTCTCAAATTTGTACAATATAATTGAAGTTTACATTCCAACGATTTTTATCCTACCTAACATGCAATCAAATATACATATATACAACAAACCATACTTATCTATATGGAAACCAACTATTTAATTACTAAATGTTTACCAACGATATGCGCTCTAGTAATGCAATCAAGGCACAAATATAATAGTTTCATAGGCAGGTTCATATAGCTGACTTTAGCGTTTGTGAGGTCACAGATTTGGGTTGTCGCATTCAGATCATATCGATTCTTGTGACTTTCGTTAAGGATTCTTTGCATTATGTGTGACAAAATCTTTAACAGTTGATTTTTTCAAACTTGCCTTCTTCGTTACTCTCTCTAAACTTCAAATAACCCAATCAAACAAATGGCTCATAAAATCTCATATTCTCGTTGCCTACAACTTTGTTAGGAGCATAAATTCACCTTCTCGTCTTCAAAACACCAAAAGAAAGCAATGGAACACCGGTTTACGTTTCTTCAAGAAAACTCTATGTTCAGAGGATAATGGTTTATTGTTGCTCCAAGCTTGCAACAAATCGCCTATATTTACAACCAATGTCGCTTCACTTTGATATTTTGAAATCTTGGGGAATTTTACAATCTCAATCCGGAACATAACCTGCAATTAAATGCTGCCATATCATAATGTATTACTTTGAAAAAAATTCACGTAAAGATTCTCTAATTTTTCATGTTGATACACTATCCTACAAACATTTTCGCTTTGACATTTTATCAAACGCCTTTATGGCACTCTTAAATCATCACATGCAATTTTCAATATATCCTATCATCTCCGCATTGAATTGGACACATGTCATTTTCTCATAATTGTGAGTTTCTTAAAGAAAAAAAAACTAATTTGTTAGACAGTTTCTATTATCTCGTTGATGATCGGTTCGTCGGTTTCAATTTTGAATTCCCTAATTCCACCCCTAAATCTCGCACCATTAATCATGCTTTCACTCACCTCTCGCTCTCCCATTAATCCTAAATGGTTAAACATTTAGGTTTTTACATCAATTTCTTTGGTTTCTGGATTTCACCATTCGATCCAGCCACGACCATCTTCATACTCACGCACGAACATGTACTTCTTCACCTACTCTTTGCGTCATTAACTGACCACTGTCACTAGCGGCTACTTCTCCGGCCACTGCCATGTATTACAGGTTATATCAGTATCTCTTTATCCTTTTGGTTAAATTATTTTGATGGAAATCACCACCCATCAGTCGCTAACTACCGCCTGCGACCTTCTCTGTCTCTCTGTACCTAATTTTCTTTCTGAAAAATCTCGATTTGGTATATTTTTGTTTGAAATTGTGACACTAATATTAATAACTCAAATTGAATGATAGTGTGGGATGGATCCTGACGCAATACATATTGAGTTTGGGTTTTCAGGGTTGCACGCCACCTGTTTGTTAAAATGGATCCAGAAGCAATGCACATCCGTATATGTTCTTTTCAAACTATTTCAATAAGTATGGAAGCACTCTTAACTTGATTAAAATAAAATAATATAAAAGTTAATAATCTTGTCATTTATCTGTAACTGTAAAGCTTTTGCTTGATGTAGCTTGTGTTAAAGTCATATTACGTTAGATATGAATCTTGACATTTTAAAACGACTGAGATAATTCATTTTATTAACGATGAATCTTGAAAAGACAACCATTGATTTAAAGACTTGGTTTATACCAATTAAGCCAAAGGTTAAAACGGTCAAAAATCTTGGCATCTCTCTCCTGGTACGAAATCTTAAACATTGTGATTAACAGTGCTTGATCTCTCTAAAAGCATTCTTCTTTTTATAGATGCCTTTTATTGTCAATTTGTAGGTTATAATGCATTTGATTTTATGCCCCAACACGGAGAAAAATGAACAACAATAACAAGCCAAAGTTTTGCAGTTTTGTATGGTTGACTTAATTATATAAACTTGTACTAATCTCTAGAAAGAAAAAAAAAGAAATACTTTCTTCGTTTCCAAAACACTGGTTTGCTCACTTAATGACGGTTATACCCCTTGTGTTCTTTCCCAGGGTGACCAAGCTTCCATAGTTGGTTGTGCCATAGAATCTATGAATTGCAGTCTCTTGAAGCACAAAAATTCATCTTAACTCAACAACAACAAGACGACCAGGGTGGACATAATAGTAATTTCACCGAAACATCATCTCCCCCTCCATTTTCAAAATTCTTTTCTCATGCACAATACACTTGCTCTCAAATCCCTAACAAGTACACTTCAAAAAGCAAGGCAGCCATCGAAGACATTGGGTCACTTTGATCGAAACGCTTACTGATATCTGGATCGTATCGCAAAAACGGCTCATCCAACTCTCGAAAATGGTGGCTTGTTTTCAAACACTTCATCTGTCCGTACTACACCTCAATATCACCACCTTGGACCCTTTGGTCCTCTACTCCATCAGTGTTAAGCTACGTGAAAAAACATGTGTTCCGTAGGGTTGGATGGTACAACCCTGCATTGCACCCGAAACGTTCTTTTCCACCTTTTGCATTATTATAACAAAAACAAATACTTTGTCATGTATATAGTGTTCATGCAAAAGTGTGGAGATGAAAATGACATGACATTGGATGACTTCACAATGCAAAAAACCATCTTTAGAGATTCTCCCAGTACTTTCTATTTTTATCATGTTCCATTGTAACTAAAACAAGAAAGTTCCTATTACCATAATTATATATCAAAAGTTATGAAATGCCTAAGTTTTGTGTTTCCTGTTGCGTTTCTTCTTTTCACCATGTTTTTTATGCTAATTTACATAGGTTCAGCTGCGAGCTTTTTGCTTAAAGCATGCTGGTTCTACGCATCGACTTCAACATATATTTTAGACGGGTAATTTAGGAAAATCAGAAAAATAAAGAGCATCTGTTAGGGAGGGGTATTTTGGGTATATTGCTTAAAATAGTTTGTTACAACAAAATGTTATAAGAGAGTAGCAGGAAGGATTACAGATGATCTTTGGTGAGAAATTGGTAGTGATACCTTGGGAGAGGCTAGGCTCTCGAATCTCTAGCAATCATTAGGTTTTCTTTGTAATCATTCAGATATTGTTGAGTTGTTTAACCAAATCAGTGAGTTACTTCATTCTCCTTTTTGTTCTTGATTTCAATTTTAAAGTCAGTTCATAGCAGCTGGACCCCAAAAAGATCATACCCAACATTTGGAAAACCTTTTTGTAGGAGTTGAAGATGTAAAAGTGAACGAGTATTCTAATTTTTCACTCTACTTCTAAAGAAGGTACAACAAATATTCTTGAAACACCTGTTCTTCAGTAAACCTTCATGTGTAACAACTTTGCCCTTTTTGTAGTTGATTGAATGAGGAAAAGTCAACTTGAAAGATATGGCCTCAGAGGTCAATGTTTCTGCCAACTTGTTGGCATCAAATCTTGTTGTAATTCAGTTTCTGACAATCTTTTTCTTTTTCTAATACCATCTGAAAATTTATGAGATTTTGTGGGATTATTGATTGTTACAGGATGACAGCTTGCCACCTGACTTGCATGGAAGAATAGCCAAATGGCTTAAAGGTCATGCTCATGTTGGTGGCTTGCAGAAACCTGAAGCTTAAAGTGATGTCTCCATGCATATCAAAGGCTGATAAAGAATCTGGATCATTAGAAAACAATGTTTGGAATTCTCCTGTTAAGTCGACACCACCTTGGAGAAGAACCAAAGGGAATATTAGGATTTTGAAGGATAAGAGTCTTATATTGTCTCTCAAAAGGAGTTCTGGTGATGATGGAGTTGTGATGGATGAAGATAAAAGGCCTTGAGGAATCTTCTCCTGATTCAAAGGAAAAGGTGTCAATACATCTTTATGATCCACTTTAGGACTATTTCTTTAACTAAATGAGTGACTTAATCGGTTAAGACGGAAAATACGGCTTAATCAAACATTAACTTAATTTTTTTGTTTCTGCAGATATCTCTTAAATTATTGGCGGCCAACACTTCTGACTGTGGTCAACCTGGTGAGGATGTTATCTCTAATAATGATACCAGGGTAAACCATGATTGTTCAAATACTACCAATGACATCCCTGATCCCATGTAAGTTTGAAAGTTTTAATCTTTACAACTTGGTAAGTATCAAAATAAGATGCAGGAGAGTTGCTATAGTGTGTTTTTATTTATTTTGTATGATTTGTACCAATATCTAGATATCTGGTAATGCAGTAAGACATGAAAATTTTATGGGAGAACTTGATCAATATTTACATAAATATTCATAAATTTATATTGATTGCTTTTTATAAGTATTTTCATTGTTGTAGTTGCTTTTTTATCCTATACTAATAAATAAGAATATCTGTGACACATGTCCTCTCCTAAAGCTTTCTAATGCCACATGACATTTTCTCAATTTCCCTGATTTTTTACAAAAGAAAAATCCTTTTTTAAAGCTTTTCGGTTAGGATTTTTCTATTTCCGTTTTAAAGCTTTTTGGTTATGATTTTTCATTTGATATCGCCATCATCACCCAAGGTATGATTCAGATCGGTTTTTTTTTTCAATTTCCGTTCCCATGAAACTTCTCCAATTTTAACATTGCTTATGTTACTCACGATGGATGACAACCGAATAGGAAATCGCAATCGGATTTCAATATCTTATTTGTAATCGCAATCCTTTTCTTTTTGTTTTTGTTGTTACTCATAGATGCTTCTCCTTTTTCATGATAGCAACTAGATCAACAAACAAGACACTATGGATTTATTTCCTTTTTTAGGTGATTACTTAATGATATTTCTTTTGTCGAGTTGATGTTTTAGCTTTATGTTCTTTAACAGGTATGTGTATTTGGGTATCTTTGATACAGAAGTTGAAGCAGCCAGGTAAAATAGTGACATCCTTATTCTCGAAGATTTTAACTGTAAAAATTTAAATTACATGGGTTTTGAATTAAAATCTAATCTTTTTATATGGTTTATGACAAGGCTGCTATTAAATGTAATGGGAAGGCTGCTGTCACCAATTTTGATTCAAGTATATATGAGAACGAGCTAAAATTGACTCATAAAATATGACACATTTATTTTTAACTTTTATGTATGTTTATTCAACAAAAGTAAATATTTCGGTTATATGTATTTTTGGTGGATTTTTCAAAGTACAATGCTATAATTTGGAGGATTTTTAACTTCGAAGTATGATGCCCTAATAAGAAAAAGTTTAAAAGTACAATGCTATAATTTGGTGGATTTTTCAAGGTACAATGCAGTAACGAAAAGAAATAGAAGTAGGATGCTTTAAGACAAAAAAATGAGAGTACATTGCTATTTCAGGTGCGATATCAAAACCGGAAGCGACTTGCGGAAGAGAGGCCACGTGTGAGATGACAACTTGTAAACTAAACTGGTCATATAATGTTTAAGCAATGGTGAAGGCAGATAGCTTGAAAACAGGAGGGTGGGTACACGAAGGGTTGGATTGGTTTGAGTTTAATAACATTTGTTGTGGAGGTTTTAAAAATGCTCATGAACTATATTATTTTATTGCTATGTAACATCACTTACCTATGTTACTTTTGGCAACTATATACTTTCTTTGGCTTTCTGGACACATTAATCGGGTTTCTTTAATTCATCTTATGTATTTCATATATCAATAAACACATATGTACAAAATATATGTTTTTGTATCATCCCGTGTAATGGGTATAATCATCAAGCACAATACATATAGTTCATAAGGAATAATAATAATAATAATAATAATAATAATAATAATAATAATAATAATAAGTAATAATTTCTAACTCTTTTGATATTTTAATCAACCCGTGTAATACACGGGTCTTACAACTAGTTGTTATAAATAAAAAAGTTCAAAGCCTGGTATAATAATGTTAAGTGATTAGGCTTAAATTACCTCAAACTCTTTCGCAAAAGATTGTTAGCAAGATTTGTTATCATTTCCTTTATTGAAATCCAGCTCAAGCAAAAGTTTGAAAACCTTCAATAAATTCATTTAAGTTGATTAACATACACCTAGAGGCAGAGTCGACATACCTCCTTTCAGGCATAATCACATCTGTTTTCATATTGCTTTTTATATACTTATGTTAGATCTGGAAAAACCATAATGGTAACACATGTTAATGATTAAAATAATCAAACAATAAAATAAATCTGGTTCTTTGTGGTGAAAGGAAGGCAGAGGAAGAGCAATCAAATCCATCAAGCAATTGGTCGATTTTCTTTTTAACACATCAACCTCTTGCGTATTTGAGAAAGATTTAATCACTGGATACCCTGTAAGATTAGCTCTTATTAATTTAAAACCTATCAAGGCAAAAGAAGTGGGTTTGGGGGTAAGAAGAAAAAACTCATAACATGACAATGAGAATTAAAGAATCGACGCTAGTCAGAACTAACATTATTGACGCTAGTCATTATTTATACGCTTGTTTTAGCAAGTGCTTCCTTCAATCCAACAACATCTTAATCCAATCTCATCTTCGTTAGTGCTACAAAGTTTGAAGCTTTACAACAAAACCAAGAAATCAAAAACAAAAATCAGAATAAAAAATAAAAAACACCTTAAATTAAGAAGAAACCAAAAACAAAGTATATCTTGGAATCAATCTTCGAAAATGATGTCTAGATGCAAGATAATACAAAGCTTAACATCAGGGTAATTTCAGCAACATATAACAGGCATACCCAAATCCCTAAAATATTTGAGAGAACTGCAAAACAGAAAGAAATTTGAGAGAAGCATAAATGATACCTTAAATCTAGACCTTTTTGTGGGAACTGGTGTGGTTAGGGCTTTTGAAGGGCAGCGACTTATGCGGTAATCAGGTTAGGAACACTGGAGATGGTAGCGGTTTAGCAATGGTGTTGATGTGCCAGTGAGGTTACGATTTTTATAGAATGGCGACGGGCTAAAACTGCCATTCGATGTGCACCGTTCACAGTGTTGAGGTGGGCAGTGGTTAAGAGAATGGAGGAATGAGAAAGCGGAGCAAGGTGGCTGCCAATAATGGTGATAGTGAGGGGGAAGACGTACCAGGATTAATGTAGTTAAACAGTTCTTGAACGGTTTACAAAAATAAGGCTAATCAATAGTCTGATTTTAAGGGAGAATAAGGAAATTATTTAAATTTATTATCTCAATTCAAATTTGATTTTGATATCTATACCGTAAATAGAGTAATACGGATGAAATATAGTTAGGCGGGAAAAGAAATTTTGTATGAATGTGGGATGGCCACGTGGCAAAATAGACATTTAGAAGAGGGACATGTGGCAATAAAAGCTTTGCTTTATTATAGAGGATAGATTCAGTTTTCCTCCGTGAAACTAATTTGTATTTAAACTTACAAATGCCTCCTCTTATGTTTGTTTTCTGTTGTTACCGCATCTGTAATTAATAAAGAGAAACACCAATTGTATTTAACTGAAACTTCATGCACAAATTCGTTCATATAAAACGGTCAATCATGGTTTGAATTTTTTTAAACTTTCTATTACAATGTTGTTCTCGGAGACCTTATTGACAAGATGGTTATGGTTACAGTTGAATCTGCTGGTATTGTCTCGTGTATGTTTTATGGAGTTGAAAATTAGAATGAAGTGTATGTCAATTGGACATGAATGGTAACTTTTGACGTCATGAATGATGCGACGCAAAAAACTAATTAGTAAGATAGGGGAAGAAACACGCTACTTTAATTGTGATGAATAATTGGTTCATCATCGGGTGGACATTTCAAATTGAATTGGCCTTTGGTTGCTATTTTGTCAGAGTTGTGATATGTTAAGACTTTGATGTTTCTTCTGTATTATGTTCTCATGAATACGTTGTTATAATAGATAGCCACTTCAAACTGCAACATCGTAACAAGTAGAAAATTTAAAAGAACAATGTATTATCTATTATGTGTATGGAATTAAAACATTGGTATGACCGGTAAATAGTAAATTTCACTGTCTATGTTGGAAAAATAAGGTAAGTTTACTACTTTTTGCTGTTATTCCTATTTGTAATAGTTGATAACCATTTTGTCATTTTGATTCAATATTATGTCGTCTTATTTTTTTAATAATCATTAGGTACTGAATGCATTAAATATCAACATACTTTCATTCAGGAAAGTGATCCGTACACAACAGTTTTTAGTCATACACAACAATTTAATGTATTTTATGCATAATTTACAACCCTTTTAATGCATAAATTGTTGTGTATGGCTACAAACTGTTGTGTATGGATCATTTCCCTTTTATTTATTACCTACCAAACAATGTATGCTCCTTTATTTTTCTTATTACAAAATTGTCCTTCGCAAAACACTTTATAAGTTCTACTTAAAAGTAAAATGAAGTAACTGGTAATCCGAATCACAATTGTAAAACTTATAACCTGTTCAAAATTCCTATTATGTTGTATGGGCTATTATAATTTACATTAACCAATAAAAACGATAATTGTTTTCGTATACAAGTCAATATAAAGTATAACCACTATTTGGGTTTTAATATGCATCCACCAAAACTGACATGACTTGTATTTCTTATGAAACCGGTAAATATTGCTATAAAAATGATGAAGGGACAACATGTAACATTACAAAGAGTACCAAGAAACTGAAATATCCCATCATAGATTCAAATATATTATTTTGTTAAAGAAATTTTCATGGCGATGGTCAATTTCATGGACGAAACTGAGAAATGCAAAATATTTAATTTGTTTTAATAATTCCGTTGTTCTGCTTTTATGCATATGTTGAATGACAACTGATTGACATAAGGTGTATCTATATTCTATAACCGTTATTATAAAAGTTGTAATTATTCATGCTCCCATCACATATAAAAACAATAAAATTTTATTAAAGTCATATGAACTAAAGACCTACTTATATGCAGGGTGTGTGACCTTTTCAAATCTTGTGGTATACTCTATTTCCTATTTATTAAAAGGGCTCAACTGTGGAAGAACTTGCTGACCTTCATGCATAACTCAAGTCTTAAGGTAATCCATGATTCTCACTCCAACAATATGGAATTATAAGCTTTATTACCTCTATGATGCTTATTATACTGTCACCTCTTATGTCTCCTCTTATGTCTGCTTGAATCAGAACTTAGAAAATATCCTAAGTGCTTCCGGAATGGTGAATATCAAATTCATATAGTGATAAAAAAATGTTTTTATGCATGAGAAAATGTTTCACTTGATTCTATACACGGGGTTTTTAAGGGTATTTTGTCATTTTTTTAAAAACCAAGGAATTGATAAGCATGATAACTTGAAAGTATGTGTAACATGAATAATTTAGATTTTAAACTTGATGTCCCCAAATATAGTCAGCTATGTTGCTATTTGGGTTTCTATTTCATATGTTTAATTGGTTTTATCATCTCGAGTTCTATATCTTATCTCTAATTCATTGCTTCAATATTGGTACTATCAAGTCGAAGACTCATTGCTTCAATATTGGTACTATCAAGTCGAAGACCTACCTACTTAAGAAGTTAATGAAGTTCATGCGATCCTCGTAAATAATTAAGATATCTGAGATTTTATATTCAGTTAATGCTAAATCCAAGAAAACCCAATGTTTACATTACATTGCACTTTCAAAAAGCAATGCATTTTAAGAAATGATCCTAATCACTTTCACATTTGCTAACGAAATACCCAAATTACCTTCATCGGTAACTTAGCATGCCTCTCAGCACATCACACTTTCAAACATCCATCAAATTATAACATTCATCCTTAATTTTCATACAACAAACTAACATGCCGTGGGCCGTGCTGAGCACGGCCCTTAAAATGTACCTAGTATATATATAAAGAGAGAGAGAGAGAGAGGAAGAAAGTGGAGTTGATTGTGATCTTTCTTCTATTTTGGCAGGTGATTGTGCTATTAATATACCACGTAAAACCCTATGGCCTATGTATGTGTATAGACTTCCCTCTATCTGTTAGGACCGATTGTGAAGCCTATAATAGTTTAAATGAGAATTTAAGTATGTTTTACAAGACTTATGTAACATTAAATATGTAAAGCATTAATAATTATATTACAAGGGTTTATGATGTAAATAATCATGTTTTTTTAGAACGACGAAAATTCTATTAATAACAGTAAATGTTTGAACATTGTTCAAAGTTGCAACAGATTTATTTATCTACATAATAAATTTTATAAGAGAGACTATTCAATCAATGTTGACAAATTTTTATCATGTATCACATTAATTGTTGAATACTTTTAGAATAAAAAAATTTAAAGTGGGCATCGGTGTGGACTCATCCAAATTTTACGAAATTGGTCTTAAAGCTCGAACCAATGGTTTAACCGTTGTCCAACCCGGTTACAATCAATAACACAAAACAACAAATATATGAGGGAAATAGTTTTAGCATTTTTACTTATAAAGACTTGCTTTCTCTTGAAATTTGATTATTAAACTATGTAGGATAACAAATATATTAGCCTCTTTACTTATAGATGTTTGATTTCACTTTAGTTGTGTTTCTCAAGCGATGTGGGATAAGAAAATGAAATAAAATAACACACTATAAAGGAAAGTTTGATCCCACATCGTCATGATAAACCAACTTAAGAAATTTTTTTTATTCTATAAATAAATGTCCTCCTCAAAGTAAAACAATTATATAAATGATTAGTCAGTTTTTATTGTTGGAAACATTTCCAAATATTAAATTTCAAAGAAATATATAGTAAAAGTTTTATATATTTTATTTTAATGAGTTCGAACTTTAAAAATATAGCGGGTCGATCTCGATATGAACTATGTATTCCTTCGTCAAGTTGCATAAAACAGCATGCACCATACTATATAATCCAATTTTAAACTTTCGTGATACAGTTTGTGCTTTTCAAAATCCCAAATCGCATATATATTTTATTTTAATGAGTTCGAACTTTAAAAATATAGCGGGTCGATCTCGATATGAACTATGTATTCCTTCGTCAAGTTGCACAAAACAGCATGCACCATACTATATAATCCAATTTTAAACTTTCGTGATACAGTTTGTGCTTTTCAAAATCCCAAATCGCATATATATTTTATTTTAATGAGTTCGAACTTTAAAAATATAGTGGGTCGATCTCGATATGAACTATGTATTCCTTCGTCAAGTTGCACAAAACAGCATGCACCATACTATATAATCCAATTTTAAACTTTCGTGATACAGTTTGTGCTTTTCAAAATCCAAAATCGCATATATATTTTATTTTAATGAGTTCGAACTTTAAAAATATAGCGGGTCGATCTCGATATGAACTATGTATTCCTTCGTCAAGTTGCACAAAACAGCATGCACCATACTATATAATCCAATTTTAAACTTTCGTGATACAGTTTGTGCTTTTCAAAATCCCAAATCGCATATATATTTTATTTTAATGAGTTCGAACTTTAAAAATATAGCGGGTCGATCTCGATATGAACTATGTATTCCTTCGTCAAGTTGCACAAAACAGCATGCACCATACTATATAATCCAATTTTAAACTTTCGTGATACAGTTTGTGCTTTTCAAAATCCCAAATCGCATATATATTTTATTTTAATGAGTTCGAACTTTAAAAATATAGTGGTTCGATCTCGATATGAACTATGTATTCCTTCGTCAAGTTGCACAAAACAGCATGCACCATACTATATAATCCAATTTTAAACTTTCGTGATACAGTTTGTGCTTTTCAAAATCCCAAATCGCATATATATTTTATTTTAATGAGTTTGAACTTTAAAAATATAGCGGGTCGATCTCGATATGAACTATGTATTCCTTCGTCAAGTTGCACAAAACAGCATGCACCATACTATATAATCCAATTTTAAACTTTCGTGATACAGTTTGTGCTTTACAAAATCCCAAATCGCATAATTGATAATTGGTGCGATGTGTGGTTTTGACTATATATCGTACGGTAATCACCATTGAGATATGTCTCTATTCTTATCAATAAAAGCGTATTATTCAAATTATTTGAGTAGCAATGAAAGCCTTTGCTAAATATAGCAAAATACATACAATATCCTTCAATTTTATCAATGCACAAAGTGTAGGTAGATGATATTAAAAGGGTTGATGTCACCAAAACCCTATAAACTTTTGCTTTTGGTTTTAAATGGTCACTGAAGTTTTTTTTTGTGCATACTGAGTCCCTGAACTATTATTTTACCTGTTAAAAACAGGAAAGGCCCCATCAATTCCGGTTTCACCGGTTATACGTGTAACACCCCATTTCTTGTACCATATTTAAATTACAAATACAGTTTTCAAACATATTTTACAACTCGTGACTATAAAATAGCCACATAAATTTTTGTTTTATTTTACAAACTTAAACTTGATGGGGTATTACAGACTCAATACAGATAACCATAATTTAAACTTATAGTACATTAACCGGTCCCAACTGCAACCTCCGCTCCTTTCACCTAAGTACATAGCATTTCAAAAACATAGTATACGTGAGACATAAAGTCTCGTGAGTAATATGGGTTTAGACCCAAAACTTTTCTATTCAAAAACTTGAAATATTACAAGTAAAATGCTCAAAACTAATTTATATCATAAATCTCAAAATATCTTTTCTTCTTTACTTTCAAACTTTTAAAAACATACTTTCTTTCTCAAAACTGCTTTCTTTCTCATTTTCTTGTGACCAACTGAAACTTATGAATTAAGTTATTTAATTCATTCAACTAGCTCCCCTCGCGGAACAGAACAGATCTCCCCACTCGGTTATGCTCATTCTGTCTCCCCTTTGTGACTTGGAACAAATTCAAGCACAAGGGTATGCTAAGCTAGACAACTACTTCGCGACGGGAGGTACCATCCCAGTAGTGTCTTCTGATCCCCCGATTATGTGGGTGATCCTAGTACGGACAACTGGCTCATACTTCTTTCTTTCTTTAATTCTTACTTCATTTCATCTCAAATTGGTCAAAATGGGACACAATTTGTAAACAACTCTTACTCAAACATTTTATAACTCTTTACTAAAAATACTTTCAAAACTGCTTTTGACATCTTAGTTCCTATAAGGAACTTCTTTCAAAATACTTTGCAAACCATACTTTAAAATCTTGTTTGAAACACTAAGCCCTTGTATAGAGCTTCATTCAAAACTATTTTCCAAACTTTAGTATTTATAAACATTTGGAAATCTTACTTTTCTGAAAATAACATTTTGCTATGTACTATAGAAATCCTCATAAAACTCACCTTGGTTCTACTACGGTTTACTAAGCTTCACGTACGGCTTTTCCCTTCCCGTGCTCAACAACGTTTGAAGCACCACCTATACAAATAGTATATATAAATACTCAATATAATTAACTCTATAATGCTAAAGTCTCATATAACATAATTCTAGGTTATAATAAATGTATAACCATTAATAAACTCGTTTTACGGTTTTCTCCGGAATACGCGTATATTGCTACAGTACCCCCGAGGGGTCGTATTTCAGTTCCGACTCTTTTCCATGAAATCTTAGACCATATTAGACTTGTGTTTCAAATTTGGAGTTCATTGGACAAGTCTAGCTCAAATTCCAAAAATCATTGGCATGAATAGTAATTTTAGCCTCTGCCGCTACAGTGACTTTTCCGCAAGGTCGGATTACGGATTTGACCATTCCCAACATGTTCTTATACCATTTTAGGGTTATGGCTAAAATTTCAGGTCAATCGGACATGTCTAGCTATGGTTTCTAGCGTTTGGAATATTTGAAATTTCTAACAATTTTGGTCCGTGTCTGAAGGCGCACTGCGCCTGGCTAGGGGCGCACTGTGCCTGGGCGCACCCCGCCCGGGTCCTGGGCGCACTGCGCCTGGCGCCTGGGCAGTGACCTGATCAGTCGCGATTTGTGCACTGTAGCACGCAGTTTTCACCCATTAAGTCCTTATTTCAGTTCTTAATCGTATGGGGTTTGTTCTAGGACCAAAACCCTTGACTAATAACAAGTTTTAAGCTATTAAAATCGATTGAATCCATCATATACAAGAATTGAAGTTCTTGACCAAACTTGAAAATTATCAATTATAGCAACTTACTTCCATGTTTTTGAGTTAAGTTCTTAACTAATGGCTTATTGGAAGCATTAGCTACTTAACCCACATGATTTATAACTGCAAATGCAGTTTCAATTTCATTCAAGAACCAATTCAAGAACACACCCAAGAACTAGGTTAAAACAAAGGAAACTTTACCTTCTTTAACCTTGGAATCACCAATTCCAATCCTTTCTTGATTCCTTTGGCCAATTTCTTGATCTCTTCTTCTTCCTCTCGTACTTGCTCTCGTTCTCTCTAGCTCTCTCTGGAAATAACTAACATATAATATATATATATATATATTATTTATAAAAACTTTACATTTAGGTCCCTAGCTTTCAAGCTTTTCTTCAAAAATGGTCCAAATGTCATAACTTTACCATTTATGCTTCATTACTCCCAACTTAACATTTTCTTGACATTTTTGGTCATTTTCATGTCAAATGACCAATTTGCCCTTTTGGTCAAATTTCACTATTCACGCGGTAAAAACTCCAAATTTCTCATAAACTTTTATTTCTCATTATATTATTTTACAAATACATATTATTACACATAATAGTCGTATAACGTGACAAAAGATGGTTTTACCCTTTTTGACTTTTCTGCGGGTTCTTACAGTCACCCCTCCTTAAGTGGATTCCGTCCTCGGAATCTTTTCGTAATCTGTGAAATTCGGATATTTTCTCTTCATTTCTTCTAACGTTTCCCAAGTCAAGTTTGACCCTAAGGGATGCTTCCACTTGACTAATACAAGGTCAATCTCTTTGTTTCTTAGCTTTTTGGTCTGCATCTCTAGAATCGTTTCAGGTTCTTCAATCATTTTGCTGGGAGTCTCCACTCTCAAATCCGTATACGGTATTACTAGCTCTTCTTTACCAAAGTACTTCTTCAAGTAACATACATGAAAGGTATCATGTATTCCACTAAGTTCGGGTGGTAACTCCAGTTTGAACGCCTGTAACCCCACTCTCTTCAGGATTCTAAAAGGTCCAATGTACCTTGGACTCAACTTTCCTCTCTTGCCAAATCTAACCACTCCTTTCCATGGCGACACTTTAATCATCACCAAATCTCCTTCTTGCAAGTCATACGGTCTCTTCTTCAGATTTGAGTAACTCCTCTGTCGATCTTGTGCGGCTTTCATGTTGGCTTGAATTACTCCAATCTTCTCATTAGTTACTCTAACAATCTCTGGCCCTGTAAGCTTTGTCTCACCTGCCTCTGACCAGCATAAAGGAGTTCTACACTTTCTACCATACAATGCTTCAAAAGGTGGCATTTTAATACTAGAATAGTAGCTGTTGTTGTATGCAAACTCCACTAATGGCAGGTGTTCATCCCAACTACCTCCAAAATCCATCACGCGTGATCGTAGCATGTCTTCTAATGTCTGGATCGTTCGTTCACTCTGACCATCCGTTTGTGGATGATACGCTGTACTTAGCTGAATTCTTATCCCCATTTTATCTTGTAAGGCTCTCCAGAAGTTAAAGGTAAATCTAGGGTCTCTGTCTGACACGATAGACAATGGTGCACCATATCTTCTAAATACTTCATCTGTATACAACTGAGCTAACTGCTCCAATGGAGTAGTTTCTTTTATGGCTAGAAACAGTGCACTCTTGGTCAACCTGTCCACTATGACCCATATACTATCATGACCTCTTCTTGTTCTCGGTAACCCGACAATCAAGTCCATGGTTACATCTTCCCACTTTCCTGCTGGAATTTGCAATGACTGGGCATCTCCATGCGGGACCTGATGCTCCGCCTTAACTTGTGCACAGATGACACACTTGGAGATGTACTTGGCTATTCTTTTCTTCATTCCAGGCCACCAGTACTGTCTTTTCAGATCCTGGTAAGTCTTGGTACTCCCTGGATGTATGGAATACTTTGACTTATGCGACTCTTCTAGAATTAGCTTTCTCAATCCTCCTGCTTTCGGTACCCAAATGCGGTTCCTGAAAGTCTTTAACCCTTGTCTGTTGGTCTCAAACTGAATGTCTTTTCCTAGCTTTTCATTTTTCAAGTCTCCACTTTCTTCAACTTTTTGCTGAGCTGCTTTAATCTGTTCTATAATGCTGGACACCAGTTCTATTCGCATTGATCTTGCCTTGATTCTTTTCTCAGGAGCTTTTCTACTTAATGCGTCTGTTACAACATTTGCTTTACCCGGATGGTATACAATGTCGCAGTCATAGTCACTGATCAGCTCTAGCCATCTGCTCTGTCTCATGTTCAACTCTTTTTGAGTGAACACATACTGCAACTCTTGTGATCGGTGAATAGCTTGCACTTTGTACCATACATGTAATGTCTCCAAATCTTCAAGGCAAATACGATCGCTGCAAGTTCTAGATCGTGAGTTGTGTACTTTTTCTCTGGATCTTTCAACTGTCTGGAAGCGTATGCTATAACTTTCCCTCTTTGCATCAACACACAGCCAAGCCCCCGATGCGAGGCATCGCTGTACACTTCAAAGTCTTCCGTCCCATCTGGCAATGTAAGGACAGGCGCGTTACACAACTTCTCTTTCAATGTAGCGAAAGCTCTTTCTTGTTCTTCCTGCCATCTGAATTTTTCTTCCTTCCGGGTTAGTCGTGTAAGCGGTACTGCTATACGGGAAAAATCTTGAATAAATCTCCTGTAATACCCGGCAAGACCGAGAAAACTTCTAACTTCTGTTGGCGTCTTAGGAGGCTCCCATTTCATTACCGCTTCAACTTTCGCTGGATCAACTTTTATACCTTGGATAGAAACAACATGTCCAAGGAACTGCACTTCTCTCATCCAAAACTCGCACTTGGAGAACTTTGCATATAGCTGTTCCCGCTTCAAAGTCTCAAGTACTAACCGCAGATGGCTCGCATGCTCTTCTTTATTCTTTGAGTAGATCAGAATGTCATCTATGAACACTATAACAAACCGGTCTAAGAATGGTTTACAGACCCGATTCATTAAGTCCATAAAGATCGCTGGTGCATTCGTAAGACCAAATGACATTACTAAGAATTCATAATGCCCGTATCGTGTACGAAACGCCGTCTTCACTACATCACTTTCTTTTACCCTGACTTGATGATACCCAGATCTCAAATCAATTTTTGAGAAATAATCTGCTCCTTGCAACTGGTCAAACAAATCGTCTATTCTGGGCAACGGGTAACGATTCTTGATAGTAATATTGTTCAATTCTCTGTAATCAATGCACATCCGCATTGATCCATCCTTCTTCTTCACAAACAGAATTGGAGCACCCCATGGAGAAGAACTAGGCCTGATGAAGCCTTTATCTAATAACTCCTGCAACTGGGACATTAATTCCCTCATCTCTGTTGGTGCTAGCCGGTACGGTGCTCGTGCTATTGGGGAAGCTCCTGGAACAAGATCTATTCGGAATTCAACCTGCCTTTCTGGTGGCAAGCCTGGTAATTCATCTGGAAAAACTTCTGGGAATTCTTTTACCACTTATATGTCTTTATATGTCTGTTTTACTTTGTCTTCAGTCATCACATAGGCCAGGAAAGATACACACCCTTTCTTGATACATCTTCGAGCCTTAGCTACACTGATGATACTTGGCACGTGCTTTCTTCTTTCCCCATATACGTACACCTTAACTCCTAGGGTTTTAACAGATACCCTCTTCTGTCCACAAGCTATCTTCGCATCATTTGCACCAAGCCAATCCATCCCAATTATTACATCAAAGGACTTAATTCCAATAGGAAGGAGATTAAGTCGAAACTTCTTGCCGTTGATGTCAAGTTCGCAATCCCGATACATATGCTGAACTTCAACAAATTTCCCATCCGCCACTTCTACCTCAAAAACTAGATCTAACAATTCTAATGGGACTTTTAATCTAGGTCCAAACCCATAGGACACGAATGAATATGTAGACCCGGAATCAAACAAGACATATGCAGGTGTCGAGTTGATTAGTAGTATACCTGAGACCACATCGTGAGTCTCCTTCGCTTCCTCCCTGGTGATCTGAAAAGCTCTGGTCTTCACTTTCTGGGGTTCTGTTTTCTTCTGTGCTGTTGACACCATAGTTTCTCCTCCCTTGTTTGGGCAATTGAAACTATAGTGCCCCATCTGATGGCATGAGAAGCATTCTACTTCACTGGCTTTCTTGGCTTTGCAATCTTTCGCTTTGTGACCGAATCCGCCACAATTAAAGCAGGCATTTGATCCCGCTCGGCATTCGCTACCGTGTTCTTTCCCGCATTTTTCGCACTTCTTCACACTTCCATGTCGGCTCTGACTTGAACTCATCTTCCCTTTCTTCTTTATGTTTCCACTGATACTACTAACTGTCTTCCTTTTGTCACTAAAACCAGGTCCTTCTTCCTTCCTTCTTTTTCCAACATCTTCCACAGTTCGGGCAGCATTGATCGCCCCATCTAGCGTTTCGGCTTTCTTTACTTCTAACTCATAATTCCATGGCAAACCCCGGACATAGCGGTTGATCCGGGACCGCTCACTGGGGTAAGATTCCCCCACAAAAGGTAACATGTCGCAAAAATTCTTCGTATACTCATCCACCGTCAAATCTCCTTTCTTTATTGTTAAGAAATCTTCATTCATTTTCTCCAAATCTCGCATGGGACAGAATTTATCTTTGAGACACGTGACAAACTCCGCCCATGACCAACCATATACCACATCCTTTCCCAAGCTATCGTATTTGGTGTTCCACCATACCAAAGCATCATCCTTCAACTGCCGGGAGGCATAGTTGACTCGATCGTTTTCTCCACATTTGCTTGCTTGCATCACTTGTTCAATCTCTCGGACCCATCGCATCGTCACTTTGGGCTCGAAACTGCCATGGTATTCAGGCGGTTTGCATGCCATAAAGGACTTAAAGGAGCAACCCTTTTCTTCCCTCTTGTTACCTCCACTAACCGCTTCCTCAGTTGTCTTCTTGGATACTTCTTGTGATGATTGGGCATTAGGTTCACCCATTCTGCTGTCTATTATGTTGTTCACATCTTGTCTCAACTCATTTCGTAAGTTATCGATTAGAAACTGAATTGCCTCCATAGTGACAGGTTGTGGTGGTGGGTTTGGCTCAGCCTCATCATTTCGAAGAACATGTGGTTCACTTCCTCTTGAGGAAGTGTGACTGCCCTCACCCCTGTCAGCTGACAACGCTATCGTCACACGCGTCAAAAACAATTTATAACCCACTTTTACTATGTAGATAGGGCAAGCGGGGTCGAGTCCAAGGATTTAGTGGTTAACTTATAATGAGTTGTAAAGTAGAATTTTAACGGTGATGGTAAAAATATTGAGATTGTAACTTGAGATTAAAGAAAGAATTACTTCCGGTTTAGTTATCAACAATTAGTTTCACATGTTTTATTACGATGATTCCGATATAATTACTTTGACATAATTACAGTTTACTGACAATTACTATTACTCAGGTAAATACATAACATGTTGAATCAATTATTTGTCTTTGTCTAACAATTAAGTAGATTAGGCACAAACAATGGTATAACAATATTATGTTTTATCTAGGCGATAGTAACGTTACAACTTCTTAGCATATTAATTTGGCACAAAGTATATTAACTGATTATCCGTCTTAGCTCGTTAATTAGGTGAGATAGGCACGAATAATATGTTGGTAATACTATGTCTTGAGAAAATGATAATAAGTAGAAGTAAACACAAATGATTCACTAGTTGTATTCAAAGAGATAAGAGTTTAAGAATTACAATAGTAAAACACTTGTCGGAATCAAAGTAAAAACATGATATACTAAGAGTTGGATAACATTACCGGAAGTAATCTGAAGAGATTAGCCTTCCATTCGTGTGATGATCGTAAAGATGGTCTTGGTGTTCCTTGACATGTGACTTGATGCGGTTATCTTCCAAATTATCTTGAATTACAACAAGAATTACCACCGAGAGGGATGATATTTTGATTCTAAACAACTAGTTAAGAGATGTTTCAAGCTATTCTAACTGATAGAGAGTGTTTGAGTATCCTTATTACAAATAGAGTGAATTGGTGTCTAAATCCGTGCATAATAGGTCTCTATTTATACTAACTGAGCACAGTGCTCGCGTCGCGACCAAGGATTCCGTTGCGGCGCGAGGATGCGTACTGGTGCTACTTTTGTCGGCCACTGGTCTGGCTAGTGCGTTTGTTGGTAGTCTCGCGATTGGAGAGTTGGTATGGTCGCGTCCAAGAGCTTCGCGTCGCGACCACAGCCTTCGTCGCGGCGCGATTGCTGTAGCTTTTTGGTCTTCTGTCTTGATTTTCTTCACGTCGCGACACAGGGTCTTCAAGTCGCGAGGGCTGTATAATTTACGCATTTTTGGTATTTTTGGTCTTTAGTTTGAGCGTCACTTCCTCTGGTTTGATTGTTTCGTTACTGTTTTTGGGTCTTGTTCCTGAAAATAAGCCATAAATGTTAGCACACAAATCCCTCTTGTTTTCCTCACACCAGCAGCTCCGGAGAACTCTGTTCAAGTTAAACATGAATCGTAATTCATGTTTAGCCACCTGTTAATATAAGCCTGTTTTGATGTTGAGCTTATCAGGATTTCCTATGGTGAAAACCATAGTTCTGGCAGATTTGCATCTGCAACACAGCAGTGGGCTGTGATGTGCAGTGTATGAAAAATGAGATATTCTCTCGTTAAGCTTGCAATTTTTGTGAGGATGTCTGGGGACTGTAGACAAATTAATCATAATTCTATTGAGAGAATTAATGATATCTTAATAGGATTTCCCCGTGATTTGTGAGATGTTTTCTGTGTGAAAACAAATGGCTGGCTTGGGTTAGTACTGACCCGACAGTAGATCTATTATCACCGCCAGACTGTTGGGAGTCTGTGGTGTGCATCAGGAGCTGCCGTTGGAATGTGAGCTTTTGCCTTTTTGTTGTGAAAACATGCATTCTTATAAAATGTGATTGTTTGGTTTTAACAGATGAAGTAGGTTAGACGGGTCTGTCTGAACCATATCTGTTATGAAGAAGCATTTTGCATGTTTTAAGGCGGTTTTTGGGTTCTTTTATTTTGCACAAAAAGATAGTTTTTGTGTGCCTCTGAGCGTATTAATGCGATAAAACAGTCTTTAAATGATAGTGTTTTATTGTAAAAATAAAACACTATCAAAATACTACACACTTGAGGTTTGCTTGTCCTCAAGCAAAATTGAGTTTTTCGCAAAAATAATTTTTTTTTTTTTTTTTATATATATATATATATTACGGTCGATCTTTTGATACATTGGTCGCTGAACTGACTGCCAGCATGTTAGATCGCTTTCTGTAATATAATCATCAAACAAACAAACGTCATTCTGAACAATCACAGAATAAACAAAATAAATTCACACCACACAATAATTAAATTCAAACCAAACAATAATTAAAACACACAACTGTATTTAAAAGTTCACACTTAAATTGGAAATAAAAAGATAAATACTCACTCATCATCCTCGTCATCATAATGGGTCCCTGATGGTCCCGCCTCGTCTCCTGTAGGATGGCTACCTGTGTACCAGTCAGGTACCGGTGGAACGGTACTCGGGTATGGATACTGTGGCTGGAATCCCTGCTGGTGGAAGAAGTCGGTCATGGAATCCGCCATCCACTGGTGCTGTACCTGGTGAGCTAGATGCCACTCCTGATGAGTCAGATGCCATTCCTGCATCTGTCGGTAAATCGTCCCGAGATTGATCTCGGGCTCTGGGTCTTGTGGCGGGACAGGAGACCTCTGGCGCTGTCGCTGGCGGCGTCTGGGAGGTGGAGGTGGTGCTTGAGCAGCCTCGGGGGCCTGCTCTGGATCAGCGAGTACGAAAACACCTGGTGGTCCTGCTGGTCTGATCACATGCATAGACTCCAGGTACTGACGTCCGATGGCTCTCGGCTCTCTCGGGGTCATGGACCGCATCGCTGGCAATGTGGTAACACCATATGAATGCGCCAGTCGGGTGATCAGATGACCACCACAAAGGGGGCTAGTAGCTCGGGCACCTGTGGCCTTTCGGGCCAAGAAAAACGCCAGTGAATACGGGAGGTTACAGTGCCTCCCTGGTGTCAAAAGACACCACAGATAGAAGAGATCTGCTGCAGGAACCTTCTCGCAGCCCCTCCGTTGATTGACGGAGGTAGCAACAAGTCGGTGTAATAATCGATGAATAGGAGAGCGGATCGCACTCTCTACAGCAGTCTCAGGGAGGTATAAAGTGTTAGCAATTCCTCCCCAGAATTCTTCATTGACCAACTCCTCGGGTGGGCTGGTGATGCAGTGAGCCAGATATGCTCTGAACTCCGGTGTACGGACGTCACTATGCGGATAGAGACCCAGTCTCCACCCTAGCTCGACAACGCTGCACTGCCTCGGCTCTCCTCCAAGTCGGAAAGAGAGACCGGTACGCATAAACATGTCCTCCTCGGTTGGATCAAAAGTGACCGTGGAGAAGAACTCGAGCATCAGCTCTTTGTAGCTGTGCTCACGAATCTGAAATAAGTTCCTCCATGCGTAGCTGGTGTAGGCACCATCGGTCTTGACCAAATATTGGTCAAGAGCTGTTGTAATCCCCAGGGTATTAGCAAAATTCCAGTCTAATACCAGGGCAGGCTCCACATCCCTTTGTCTATATCTTTCTAGGTGTGCCGTGTACACATTTAGCCTTGCTGCCGGAAGAGTGTTTGGGAATTGTAACCACTGGAGTGAAGCAATATTGTTCCTTTCAACCGGTTGTTGGCGTTGTTCCCTTCTGCGGGCCATATCTGCAAATTTCCAATTTGTAAAAAATCAACAATCCAGTTTAACACGCAAGAAAAATAGCAAAAATGAGCAAAAATTAACCCCCTGCCCAGCCTTCGCGACCTGGTCGCGTCCAGGTCGCGTCCAGCTTCAAGTCGCGAGGACCACCTTGGTCGCGATCGCGAGGGCGGAACGGACCGAACGGGATTGCTGATTTCTCCTGTTTTGCTCGATTTCTACTCAATGCATTAAGTCCTAGTGATTCCTAAGTGCTAAATCTAACTTATACAAGTATCAATTTCAGAAAATAACAACATTTATACAAACCCGATCGGAAGTCGCGGTTTCGGACCGAATCCGTGCGATTTTTCTAGAAATTAACATGTAAAAACCTAAATCAAGGGTAGAGGATTAATATACATACCTTGGATGATGATCTACGCAAGAAAAATTGACGAAAATTGGTAGTTTTTGCTCGAAAATCGTCGGCCGTGAGAGAGAGTCGCGAGAGGAAGAGAGAGTGAAAATGACGGCGGCTGCTAGGGTTAGGGTTTTATACCTGGTTTACGCTCCTTCGCGACGGGTGCATGGTCGCGACGGAGGTAGTGGTCGCGGCGCGAGAGCTGGAAGATGGTATTTCCTGATCGCGATTTTTCTGCTCTCGCGGTCGCGAAGGATTTTCGTCTCGTCGCGAGGGGTCTCCAGAGGGCTATTTTTTTCATTTTTCAACTTCGTTTTTATCCCCTCTTTTTACCTGTATGTCCGTACATTTAATACACGCAATTTTTATGTTTTTTTTTTTTTTATGTTTTTATAAAATAAAACACACTAAAATCAAATTATCAAGCATAATAAAAACAACTAATTACACAAACTACACACTTATGCTTTGCATAAGTGTAAATGAGGGTTTGCAGTGAACACTCCCACAAAGTTCTCGGGTTGCCTCCCGAAAAGCGCTAAGTTTAACGTCTTCAGCCGGACGCAGTGCCTTATGTTCAAATGGTCAGAGTTGTGGGTTAATTAAAGCAATTTTTTCAAACACCACTTTTGAGTTATCCACCATTTGAACGTAAGGCTTTAACCGTTGTCCATTGACTTTAAACGGTTCTCCTCCCTTTTCTGGTTTGATTTCTATTGCACCATGTAGTGCAACATCGGTTATAACATATGGACCAGTCCATTTGCTTTTTAGTTTTCCAGGGAATAATTTGAGGCGTGAATCGAATAACCACACTAATTGTCCTTTGTGAAATTGTTTTCGGACAATGTGGCGGTCATGAAAGTCCTTTGTTTTTTCTTTATAAATCTTCGAACTTTCATATGCTTCTTTCCTTATTTCTTCCAGTTCTGATAACTGGAACTTCCTTTCTTCACCTGCATCAGTTAAATTGACATTAGCATTTTTGATTGCCCACATGGCACGATGCTCTAACTCTACAGGTAAATGGCATGGCTTGCCATACACGAGTCTATATGGGGACATTCCGATGGGTGTTTTATACGCTGTCCGATAGGCCCATAAAGCGTCATCTAATCGAATGGACCAGTCCTTTCTGTCTGGTCTAACTGTTTTTTCGAGAATTCTTTTAATTTCTCGATTAGAGACCTCTGCTTGTCCACTTGTCTGTGGATGATATAGTGTACCAATTTTGTGGGTAACACCATAATGTTTCAAAACTTTTGCAAAATGCCGATTTTTAAAATGAGAACCCCCGTCACTTATGATGGTTCGAGGGATTCCATGTCTAGAAAAAATGTTCTTCTTGACAAATTTGCATACGACACTATGGTCGTTTGTTCTGGTGGCTTCAGCTTCCACCCATTTGGACACGTAATCAACAGCTAAAAGAATGTACAAATTTCCAAATGATGTGGGGAATGGTCCCATGAAGTCAATGCCCCAAACGTCAAAAATTTCAACAATAAGTATTGGGGACATTGGCATCATGTCTCGTCTTGAGATTCCCCCCATTTGTTGGCATCTGTTACAAGCCTTGACATACGTATAAGCATCTTTAAATAGAGAAGGCCAGAAAAAACCACTTTGGAGAACTCGGTGCCCAGTCTTTTTGGCACTGAAATGTCCTCCACAAGCATATGAGTGACAGTGACGGAGAATGTCTGTTTGTTCATCATCTGGTACACATCTTCTGATAACTTGATCTGCTCCTATTTTGAACAGATCTGGATCCTCCCACAGATATTGCTTGGTTTGGGAGAAAAAGTATCTCTTTTGTTGAGTGGTCCAGTGTGGTGATGTTTTTCCTGTTACAAAATAATTAACCAGATTAGCAAACCATGGTAATTTCTGCACAGAAAACAGTTGTTCATCAGGAAAATCTTCTCGTATTGTTTCTCCTTGAATTTCATCGGTTTGGATTCTGGAGAGATGATCAACCACCACATTTTTAGATCCCTTTTTGTCTCGGATCTCTATATCGAATTCCTGCAACAACAGTACCCACCGAATGAGTCTTGGTTTTGTTTCCTTCTTTTCCATCAGGTGACGGATGGCACTGTGATCGGTGTATAGGATAACTTTAGATCCCCAAATGTAAGATCTAAATTTATCCAAAGCGTACACAACTGCCAATAGTTCTTTTTCTGTGGTGGTATAGTTGAGCTGTGCTTCAGAAAATGTTTTGCTTGAATAGCAAATGACCACCGGTTTCTTATCCACCCCTTGTCCCAATACCGCTCCCACTGCATAATCACTAGCATCACACATTATTTCAAAAGGAAGAAGCCAATTAGGTGCTTGCAGAATTGGCGCTTCTGTCAATTTATGTTTCAGAATAGTGAATGCTTCTTGACAGTCATTATCAAAAACAAATGGTGCGTCTTTTAATAACAGTTTACAAAGTGGCTTAGAAATGGTACTAAAGTCTTTAATGAATCGTCGGTAAAATCCGGCATGTCCAAGAAATGAACGGATGCCTTTTACCGAGCTTGGTGGGGGAAGGGTGGAAATGATTTGTACTTTGGCTCTATCGACTTCAAAACCGCGTTCTGAAACGACATGCCCAAGTACAATTCCTTCCTTGACCATGAAATGGCTCTTCTCCCAGCTTAAAATTAAATTGGATTCTGTGCATCTTTTTAGTACCTTCTCTAGCTGTTTCAAACAATTATCAAAAGAGGAGCCAAATATTGAAAAATCATCCATGAAAATTTCTAGCGATTCTCCCACCATATCAGAAAATATAGCCATCATGCAACGTTGGAAAGTGGCGGGAGCATTACATAATCCGAATGGCATCCTTCGGAAGGCGAAGGTGCCATAGGGACAAGTAAAGGTTGTTTTAGCCTGATCCTCGGGATGGATGGCAATTTGGTTGTATCCCGAGTATCCGTCTAAAAAACAGTAAAATTTTTTTCCAGATAATTTTTCTACTATTTGGTCTATGAATGGGAGTGGGAAATGATCTTTTGAGGTTGCAGTATTCAACTTGCGGTAGTCGATGCATACTCTCCACCCTGTAATTGGTCTGGTGGTCATCTTCTCTCCATCTTCTGTTTCGACTACTGTGATTCCTGATTTCTTAGGCACTGTTTGAGTTGGACTTACCCAATCACTGTCAGATATTGGGTAAATAATGCCGGCGTCCAACCATTTGAGTACCTCTTTCTTGACTACCTCTCTGAGATTCGGGTTCAAACGTCTTTGTGTTTCTCGAGCTGGTTTCGTTCCTTCTTCTGTAATGATTCGGTGCATACACGTAGCTGGACTTATCCCCTTCAGATCTGCTATTGTCCACCCAATAGCTTCCTTGTATTTTACCAACAATTCTAACAAAGTTTCCTCTTGAGCACCTGTTAAATCAGCAGAAATTATTACAGGTAGAGTTTTGTTAGGTCCTAAGAATGAATATTTCAAATGTTTAGGTAGTGTTTTCAATTCTAAGACCGGCGGTACTTCAAAGGATGATTTTAGCGGTGCTGAAAAATTCGTGGGTAATTTTTCCACTTGTGGAATCCATGGTGTTTTCCATTGCTGTGTTTGAAAAACTTCTTCTATCATGTGTACTTCTTTTGTGTCCATGTCTTCAATCCTGGTGTTGTTAAGAAAACTTTCCAATTCGTCAGATCTTAAGATGGTTGGTGTAGTTTGATGCACTAAGTCATCAACTACATCAACTTGATAACATTCATGTTCCGTTGATGAGTTATTAAATGTATTAAAGACATTTAATCTGAGTTTTCTATTTCCAAAGGCGATATCCATTGCTCCTGTTCTACAATTAATTTGGGCGTTTGTTGTTGCTAAAAATGGTCGTCCCAAAATAATTGAAGCTTGACTTTCCTTATAGGTATGTTCAGTATCAAGCACTAAGAAGTCAACTGGATAGTAAAATTCATCCACCTTGATTATAACATCGGTCAACATTCCTCTTGGGACTTTCGTGGATTTGTCAGCTAGTTGTAAAATGATATCAGTATGTTCTAGATTGCCTAGTTCATACTGATCAAACAAATTCCCTGGAAGAATGTTGACACTTGCTCCAAGGTCTAAAAGTGCCTTTTTTATGTTTATATTGCCCACGGTGACAGAGATTAAGGGTGCTCCTGGGTCCTTGAGTTTAGGAGGAAGAGAGTTGGAGACTATAGAACTTGCATGTTCTGTTAAGTCTACTTTCTTTGGGAGACGCGATTTTAACTTTCTTTTCTGAATACATAAGTCTTTCAGAAATTTCGCGTATGAGGGGACTTCTCTAATTAGTTTGACTAAAGGAATGTTGATTTTGACTTGGGAAAAGACTTCCCACATGTCTTCTGATTTAGTCCGTTTTGTGTCTTTAGAAGTCGACGGTTCAAGGGCTGAAGGATATGGTGCGATGTTGTTTTGTTCAATTTCTATTTCTTTTTCTTTTAAAATTTTTTCTAGTTCTTCTTTTTCATTGTATATTTCTTCGGTGTCACTTTCTTCTTCTAAAGTTGGGTTAGGAAGAGCACTTACCTGATTGTCGACTTTCTTCCCGCTTCGCAAAGAGATGACTTGGTTGACTTGGTGTTCTTTTCCCGGTCGTTGACTGTGAGACGGATTTACAGTTGTGTTGTTTGGGAATTTCCCTTCTTCTCTTTTCCCCAGTTGTTCAGCTAATTGTGCTATTTGCTTCTCCATTGCAGCGATCGTTTTGGTGTTGGTGTCGGTCTTCTGGTATGTTTGGGTGATGAATTCCATAATCTTGTCTAGTTTGGTTCCTTCATTTTCTGGTTCCTTTCTGCTTGTACTTCCTTCTCTTCCGTTGTGGTTGGGTTGAAATGTTCGTTGCTGGTTTTGATGTTGGTTTTGATATTGTCCTCTCTGATTGTTATTATTAAAGTTCCCCTGATTATTGTTATGGTAGTTTCCCTGATTGTTGTTGTTATAATTGCCTTGATTGCTGGGTCTGAAAGATCTTTGTGGATTATGGTGTTGGCCATATCCATTTAAATGATTGAGTTCTTCCCGAGTTTTTGTGCAATTATGTGCAACGTGTCCATTATTTCCACAGTTTGCACATGATTTTTGTCCCTGCAAAACATTAACACCTTTCTCTTTCCCAAGGCTTGTAAGTAATAAATCAACCTTTTTACTTAAAGCCATGATGTCAGATTTTACCCCAGTTTTCCATGTTTTATCGAGTGCGATTGTTGCAACAGTTTGATTTGGAATTTCTTGTTTTCTTGTGGAATAATTTGCTTTTGAACCATTACTTAATTGTTCCAAAAATTTCCATGCATTCTCACTATCTTGCAACATAAATGTACCACTTGAGGCAGCGTTTATCATGGATTGGTTTGTGCTATCTACCCCATCAAAGAAATACCGTACAAGTTGCCAACGAGGGAATTCATGATGTGGACACGATCGTAGTAATTCCTTAAGACGATCGAATGCATCATGAAATTCTTCGTTAGGTTTTTGTGTAAAATCTTGTATGGCTTTTCTTATTTCTGTGGTTTTACTAGCTGGGTAAAATTCTTGTAAAAAGTTGGTTCTCAATTGGTCCCAAGTATTAATACTACCGGGAGCAAGTGATGTAAACCAGTATTTTGCTTTTTCTTTTAAGGTGAATGGAAATAAATGCAATTTAAACGTGTCTCTATTGGTTTCTCTTGGCGTGTTTGCATTTGCTATTGCAAGAAATTCATACAAGTGATTATAAGGATCCTCATTTTTATAACCACGAAAAAGTGGGATTACCCCAATTAATTGTGGTCGAATTTCTACAATATGTTCGTTTCCGTGTGGAAATATTATAGGTGAAGGATCATCATAATCACCTGGTTGAAAGTGAGATGCTACAGAATGTCTATTTGGTTGATCTAAATAACGAGGATTGTATTGAAAATGATTACCTTCTTGAAAACCACCGTTGTGTCGGTTCGTGCTATTCCAATTATTGGTGTTATCTCCTTGATAACCACCATTGCCATTGTTGCGGTATTGTGGAGGATTTGGTGGATGTGCTTGTGGTATGGGATTTTGCGGCCCCATTTGTGGAGGTTGTATGTGTGATTCATCGGGAACATCCTCTACCAATACTTCGTCCAAATTCATTGTTCTAAATAAGCGTCTTGCAATTCGATTGTTTCTAAAAGATCTTTCGGGTTCCGGATTGAATAAGAGTGGTGAATTATTGCTACTATGCCTTGTATGCATAAACAAGTGAGTTTGCACAAGAAAGATAATAAAAACAAAAGTAAAAATTGAACTTTAAACAACTCTTTAGAACTTAAGCGCACATAATCCCCGGCAATGGCGCCATTTTGACAACGCTATCGTCACACGCGTCAAAAACAATTTATAACCCACTTTTACTATGTAGATAGGGCAAGCGGGGTCGAGTCCAAGGATTTAGTGGTTAACTTATAATGAGTTGTAAAGTAGAATTTTAACGGTGATGGTAAAAATATTGAGATTGTAACTTGAGATTAAAGAAAGAATTACTTCCGGTTTAGTTATCAACAATTAGTTTCACATGTTTTATTACGATGATTCCGATATAATTACTTTGACATAATTACAGTTTACTGACAATTACTATTACTCAGGTAAATACATAACATGTTGAATCAATTATTTGTCTTTGTCTAACAATTAAGTAGATTAGGCACAAACAATGGTATAGCAATATTATGTTTTATCTAGGCGATAGTAACGTTACAACTTCTTAGCATATTAATTTGGCACAAAGTATATTAACTGATTATCCGTCTTAGCTCGTTAATTAGGTGAGATAGGCACGAATAATATGTTGGTAATACTATGTCTTGAGAAAATGATAATAAGTAGAAGTAAACACAAATGATTCACTAGTTGTATTCAAAGAGATAAGAGTTTAAGAATTACAATAGTAAAACACTTGTCGGAATCAAAGTAAAAACATGATATACTAAGAGTTGGATAACATTACCGGAAGTAATCTGAAGAGATTAGCCTTCCATTCGTGTGATGATCGTAAAGATGGTCTTGGTGTTCCTTGACATGTGACTTGATGCGGTTATCTTCCAAATTATCTTGAATTACAACAAGAATTACCACCGAGAGGGATGATATTTTGATTCTAAACAACTAGTTAAGAGATGTTTCAAGCTATTCTAACTGATAGAGAGTGTTTGAGTATCCTTATTACAAATAGAGTGAATTGGTGTCTAAATCCGTGCATAATAGGTCTCTATTTATACTAACTGAGCACAGTGCTCGCGTCGCGACCAAGGATTCCGTCGCGGCGCGAGGATGCGTACTGGTGCTACTTTTGTCGGCCACTGGTCTGGCTAGTGCGTTTGTTGGTAGTCTCGCGATTGGAGAGTTGGTATGGTCGCGTCCAAGAGCTTCGCGTCGCGACCACAGCCTTCGTCGCGGCGCGATTGCTGTAGCTTTTTGGTCTTCTGTCTTGATTTTCTTCACGTCGCGACACAGGGTCTTCAAGTCGCGAGGGCTGTATAATTTACGCATTTTTGGTATTTTTGGTCTTTAGTTTGAGCGTCACTTCCTCTGGTTTGATTGTTTCGTTACTGTTTTTGGGTCTTGTTCCTGAAAATAAGCCATAAATGTTAGCACACAAATCCCTCTTGTTTTCCTCACACCAGCAGCTCCGGAGAACTCTGTTCAAGTTAAACATGAATCGTAATTCATGTTTAGCCACCTGTTAATATAAGCCTGTTTTGATGTTGAGCTTATCAGGATTTCCTATGGTGAAAACCATAGTTCTGGCAGATTTGCATCTGCAACACAGCAGTGGGCTGTGATGTGCAGTGTATGAAAAATGAGATATTCTCTCGTTAAGCTTGCAATTTTTGTGAGGATGTCTGGGGACTGTAGACAAATTAATCATAATTCTATTGAGAGAATTAATGATATCTTAATAGGATTTCCCCGTGATTTGTGAGATGTTTTCTGTGTGAAAACAAATGGCTGGCTTGGGTTAGTACTGACCCGACAGTAGATCTATTATCACCGCCAGACTGTTGGGAGTCTGTGGTGTGCATCAGGAGCTGCCGTTGGAATGTGAGCTTTTGCCTTTTTGTTGTGAAAACATGCATTCTTATAAAATGTGATTGTTTGGTTTTAACAGATGAAGTAGGTTAGACGGGTCTGTCTGAACCATATCTGTTATGAAGAAGCATTTTGCATGTTTTAAGGCGGTTTTTGGGTTCTTTTATTTTGCACAAAAAGATAGTTTTTGTGTGCCTCTGAGCGTATTAATGCGATAAAACAGTCTTTAAATGATAGTGTTTTATTGTAAAAATAAAACACTATCATCAGCTTGTCTTCTGCCTTCCATTACTATATAGATGAACAAATTATCGATTTAATACACAATTCTATATAGTATTTCATAAGCGGTAGCATGTTATCTCCTTATCTTGACTGCACTTTTATAACAGTCATACTCACTATGTGCCTCCTATGTTACTAAGGCAACTTACTACTACTCTTACTAGTTTAAGCCTAGGATGGTATTCCAACCTAATTCGCTTAAACTATGGCTCTGATACCAAAACTGTAACACCCCTTTTCTTGTACCATATTTAAACTACAAATACAGTTTTCAAACATATTTTACAACTCGTGACTATAAAATAGCCACTTAAAGTTTTGTTTTATTTTACAAACTTAAACTTGATGGGGTATTACAGACTCAATACAGATAACCATAATTTAAACTTACAATACATTAACCGGTCCCAACTGCAACCTCCGCTCCTTTCACCTAAGTACATAGCATTTCAAAAACATAGTATACGTGAGACATAAAGTCTCGTGAGTAATATGGGTTTAGACCCAAAACTTTTCTATTCAAAAACTTGAAATATTACAAGTAAAATGCTCAAAACTAATTTATATCATAAATCTCAAAATATCTTTTCTTCTTTACTTTCAAACTTTTAAAAACATACTTTCTTTCTCAAAACTGCTTTCTTTCTCATTTTCTTGTGACCAACTGAAACTTATGAATTAAGTTATTTAATTCATTCAACTAGCTCCCCTCGCGGAACAGAACAGATCTGCCCACTCGGTTATGCTCATTCTGTCTCCCCTTTGTGACTTGGAACAAATTCAAGCACAAGGGTATGCTAAGCTAGACAACTACTTCGCGACGGGAGGTACCATCCCAGTAGTGTCTTCTGATCCCCCGATTATGTGGGTGATCCTAGTCCGGACAACTGGCTCATACTTCTTTCTTTCTTTAATTCTTACTTCATTTCATCTCAAATTGGTCAAAATGGGACACAATTTGTAAACAACTCTTACTCAAACATTTTATAACTCTTTACTAAAAATACTTTCAAAACTGCTTTTGACATCTTAGTTCCTATAAGGAACTTCTTTCAAAATACTTTGCAAACCATACTTTAAAATCTTGTTTAAAACACTAAGCCCTTGTATAGAGCTTCATTCAAAACTATTTTCCAAACTTTAGTATTTATAAACATTTGGAAATCTTACTTTTCTGAAAATAACATTTTGCTATGTACTATAGAAATCCTCATAAAACTCACCTTGGTTCTACTACGGTTTACTAAGCTTCACGTACGGCTTTTCCCTTCCCGTGCTCAACAACGTTTGAAGCACCACCTATACAAATAGTATATATAAATACTCAATATAATTAACTCTATAATGCTAAAGTCTCATATAACATAATTCTAGGTTATAATAAATGTATAACCATTAATAAACTCGTTTTACGGTTTTCTCCGGAATACGCGTATATTGCTACAGTACCCCCGAGGGGTCGTATTTCAGTTCCGACTCTTTTCCATGAAATCTTAGACCATATTAGACTTGTGTTTCAAATTTGGAGTTCATTGGACAAGTCTAGCTCAAATTCCAAAAATCAATGGCATGAATAGTAATTTTAGCCTCTGCCGCTACAGTGACTTTTCCGCAAGGTCGGATTACGGATTTGACCATTCCCAACATGTTCTTATACCATTTTAGGGTTATGGCTAAAATTTCAGGTCAATCGGACATGTCTAGCTATGGTTTCTAGCGTTTGAAATATTTGAAATTTCTAACAATTTTGGTCCCTGTCTGAAGGCGCACTGCGCCTGGGCGCACCCCGCCCGGGTCTTGGGCGCACTGCGCCTGGCGCCTGGGCAGTGACCTGATCAGTCGCGATTTGTGCACTGTAGCACGCAGTTTTCACCCATTAAGTCCTTATTTCAGTTCTTAATCGTATGGGGTTTGTTCTAGGACCAAAACCCTTGACTAATAACAAGTTTTAAGCTATTAAAATCGATTGAATCCATCATATACAAGAATTGAAGTTCTTGACCAATCTTGAAAATTCTCAATTATAGCAACTTACTTCCATGTTTTTGAGTTAAGTTCTTAACTAATGGCTTATTGGAAGCATTAGCTACTTAACCCACATGATTTATAACTGCAATTGCAGTTTCAATTTCATTCAAGAACCAATTCAAGAACACACCCAAGAACTAGGTTAAAACAAAGGAAACTTTACCTTCTTTAACCTTGGAATCACCAATTCCAATCCTTTCTTGATTCCTTTGGCCAATTTCTTGATCTTTTCTTCTTCCTCCCGTACTTGCTCTCGTTCTCTCTAGCTCTCTCTGGAAATGTCTACTAGTTTCTTCAAATAATGGGGATAATAACTAACATATAATATATATATATTATTTATAAAAACTTTACATTTAGGTCCCTAGCTTTCAAGCTTTTCTTCAAAAATGGTCCAAAGGTCATAACTTTACCATTTATGCTTCATTACTCCCAACTTAACATTTTCTTGACATTTTTGGTCATTTTCATGTCAAATGACCAATTTGCCCTTTTTGGTCAAATTTCACTATTCACGTGATAAAAACTCCAAATTTCTCATAAACTTTTATTTCTCATTATATTATTTTACAAATACATATTATTACACATAATAGTCGTACAACGTGACAAAAGACGATTTTACCCTTTTTGACTTTTTCGCGGGTTCTTACAATACGTGGTCTACGTGGCTTTTAAGTATCAAAAAACAATTAGTTCATAGTCCAGCAAGCTAATCCACATGTACCTATATTTAAAGGAAAGGGTTTGATCAGATAAAAGCCCACGACATCGTTCCCTTTTTACGCTTTAGTTCTTCTGCACCACAGAAATTGAGGACTCAAGTGGTGAGAAAAAACCTAAATATTGTGTGGGATGAAGATTCAACTCTCTCGATTGTAGAGCCTCTCCCCATTAAACTCGTAAGCTGTTCTTCAATCTCTTCCCCTATGTTATCATCAAATTGGTTTCAAATTTGTATACGCCGACCACCGTACTTGTCTTATCACCAAATTACCCATGTCCTGCCCTTGTTCTTTACTTCCCAACCACGCCTTTCGCTGCCTTATCTCTAGTTGCCCACCCTCAATTTTTTAGAACCCCATCAGGAGATGGCTGCGACGGTGTTGATGAGTTTGCGGTGGTGGAAGTTAACAAAAAAACAATCGACACATACTCTTTTGCGATTACAGGGTTACCAACACTTTTGAGAGAGGGCGGTGGACATGAGAGGAAAGAAATTGTAGTCACTCTTTACACCCTTTGTTGTTTTCTAGATAATCGTAGATGACCGGTAGAGTGTGGGGCGGTGAAAATTCCATGATTGAAAGGCTGGTGAAGTATTGGTTTTATTAGCAAAATGCAAAAGAGGGATATACGAACTGCCTGTGTAAAGAGTTTGGTTCATGTTTTAAATTAAAAAAAATATCTTTTAATAGGAAAAATCCACGTGGACGTCATGTCAGTGCCACGTGGACAACTTCAATTAACTAATATGCCACTTGGATGCCACCTCATATAGGCAACCGGATCAAATGGGTTGCTTCCTTTTTTAACAGGTAAAATAATAGTTCAGGGACTCCGGATGCATAAAAAAAACTTTAGTGACCATTTAAAACCAAAAGCAAAAGCTTATAGAGTTTTGGTGACATTAACCCATATTAAAATCATGTAGTTTGTGATCACTATTTATCTTGAACCATATTAATTCTAATATTATTTCATGAATTCTATTCATTTATTGTAATTTTTACAGTTTTTTGTCTTCTAAAAATTTGATACATGTATCTATTATCATATAATTAAAAATAATAAAGACATTCTATATAAATTTTTTTTAAATGGTATGATAATAACATGTATTTGTCTATATTTTAATTATATAATTTTTTTTCTATGCAACACTCTGGCATTCGTCTAGTTATATATTAAATTGGGACAAGAAAGAAAAAATTAATTTGTAGGCCCTCGATAATATATAGGGCTAGCTCTTCAATAGGTTGAATTTAGGGGCACATATATACTCTTTTTTATTTTTGGTTGTGGCATCCAAAATAGGCCAATGATCATTGTTTTTGTTTTTTACTTCTAGGTAACAACAATAAAGAAACAGAAGAAATTTAGGAGCACATACATCTTAAATATTATTATTGAAGTGAATTCTCAAAAAGACAATATCCGAGGGGCATTTTTGATTGGAAGTTTGCGATGCAGAAGACAACAGTATTTGTTTGAACATTTTTTTGTAATGTAATTTTGTTACCGACTTACCAGTATTTATAACCGTTTTGACCCAAATCAAAAACCTTTTTTTTATTTGATATTTTTTGTGCCCTAAACGTTTATAAATCCTAGGTCCGCGCCACTGATTAACAAATTGTTATTAGACTCTAATAAAGTCTCATATTTATTTTATTCACGTATCACAAACTTTTTTTTGAAAGATTTGCTCATCCAACTTTATTTTTTTGATTTCTTGTTAAACTTATCATATTTTTGCCAAGATAACATGAAAAGTAAGTAACCTATCATACTTTATCTATTTTTATTTCTCCTTTTTGGTCAATATAGCATGAAAATTAAGTATGTTATTAGAAACAAATCGTACTTTAAGACCTTCCTCTTTAGCTCTTCCTAATCGAATTATACGAGCCCTTGTGATTGACGCCTCCTAATCTACCCTTCTGAAATTATACTGATCTTAAGAGATAAACGCATGAAATAACAATATATTTTTATTTATTTATATATTATAACATCTTACGTTCATATCTTTCTATTATTATATAATTTTTTATTAAGACATTATACTTTAACAAATCTTAAAAAGACATAAAAATTTTAAAAAAATTGTCTTATTATAAGAGTATAAATTCCTTTGTATATGATAATATTACTATACTTGGTAAATTAACACGTTTCCCATCTTGTTCGTTTCATGGACCCACTTGGGTGACCTTTATCATAAATGGTGATATTCTTGATTCTTGAACGGATATGAGGCTATGGTGGGGGATTTCTTTAGTTGAAATTGATAGCTTTTTGGTTCATTCTAAAAATTGAAATTGAATGGCAAATTTGGTCAAGAAAACAAACGTGACTTCTACTTGATAAAGTGAAAGTGACGAGTCGAAGTTTTCCATAGAGGGAATGCATTAATTGAAGTTACAAAATGGTTCTTCAGTCAACAGGTGCATGTGCATATTTATGCATTTATCAAAGTTTTCTTTGGATTCCGATGTAAACCATAAAATTCTGCAATATATTAAAGAAACGGATATTTTCATACAATAATAAATCTATTTTACAATTTTAACTCAAAAGACTAATATTACTTTTTGTATTGTTAATCCGTTCCAAGTTGTCATTCAGCAGGCATTTCCAACGTGGTGGCATTGATAAGTTGACTTCTTATGTTACTATCAACATCTAGTTTTTTCACATGGCTAATAAATTTTGTTGGAGTTATAAAAAATCTAATTTTTTTCACATAAAGACACGACTTTTTGAGCATTTATAAAAATGGAAGGAAATTGTTTGGGAATAGAGCCAAACTGTTAACCTCTTGTTTTGTTAGGATCGAGACACTTAGCATACGAACACGAAATTCACACACTCAGCTCACAAATTAAGAACACAAGCATTTAACGTGGTTCGGTCCAAAACTGACCTACGTCCAAGGTGGGTAACTAGGAGTTTTATTTCTTGGTGCTACTATGCACTATCTCTGTGTTACATGGTGTTGTGTGGTGCGTGATCTAACTAGCCAATGCATCCTTTATATATATACATTTGAGTGTGTAATAAGTCAATGTGAACAAAAGAAATTTTTCTTCAACAAAAATGGGCTGCCAACTCCATTTGAAAAAATCCTTCATCAACTACACTTTCAAACTCTTCACATTCACCAACTTTGACAAACCACAATAGTGGCTTCACACTCAACAATCTCCCACTTGAAGCCACGGAACAATCTTCACCTGTGCTTCAACTGTGCATCTGTATTTCTGTAAACTCCTTCTTAGTTACCCCGACCTTCTCATCAGTTAACCTGAAAGGCCCGTTAAAACTCCCAAGAGTTTCAACTATGTTCGTCATGACTTAAACTGCCCTTGACCCGTTCTCTGTCCCTATCGGCTCCCACTGAAAACGAACTACCGAATCCTGGAACAATCTGAGAACAAACAACAACACTCTCCATATTTAGCAAGTTATCAAAACCGGAGAGACTTTTACAACTGAAAATTGGTTCTAAATCCACTGTCGTCCTGGACCTATGATTGAAACACGACCTATGCTCCCACTGTTGCAAAACCCTGCAACTGAAACAATACTCTGTGCTCTTATTGCCACAATATCCTTCGACTGATTTTTCTGAACCTTTCCATACTCGTTCAACCTGAATCTTCCTTGTAGCTCTAGGCTTCCTACTTGCAAAAGGTCACCCTCTTCTGCCCATGAGATTCTGTGAACCGGACTTTGTTTCTCTTCTGAACTGGGACGGTCACTCCCTCAGACGGTAATCCGACCATATACAGCAAACATTCATCGTTCACAAGTCTTACCTTTCCAAAGTCTCCAACTTTCAGATTCTGCAGTGCTTCACTGCTGTGGGTAGCACCAGAATTCTTGACCCAAGAGTCTTCACTGCCTTCCACTGAGTCCCAATGCATCAAACCCAGACACATTCTCAGAAGCAGAATTTCCTCTATTTGGACATCGACTCTAAAGAATGTCCACACCTCAACGTCATGAATAACACCGAACTTTCTGATCCCCTAATTACACCTAAGTCTGGTGACTTTCTAATCACTGTTGGATCTACCGAAAATGGATTTTCTCTTAATTACTTGATCTGTTCATCCCATGATCTGTTCTTGAACCCCTGAAACTCTGATCATCGATGGATTTGTCTGAACGTCTGATATTCTGTAATTCTCTAATTTTCTCCGTTTACCAATACCACATCTTGAACTTTCTGACACATAAAGCCTCAAGCTGCGTCTTCCACCAACTTTTCAATCTTCACTAAACGAAGCCTTGTCTGAACTTAACGACTGTTCTTTTGAACTCTGTTAAATAATCAACCTATTTAAACTACAGCGGAATACCGAACTGAGAATCAGAAACTGAAAATTTAAACTGAATCGATAAAACCCGACAAACGCTGTTGGCACTGGTTTTCGATTTCTTTAAATTTCTTCTGAGTTCAACTGTTCTTCACCGATTAAATAGAATTTTGATTCAACTGTTCTTGGCTCGTTATTTGCAAAATATAATCCCCACCCAAATTATTTTCTGGCTAAACTGCCCAAAACAAATGTTTGAGTGACTATTTTGCGACTTTGACAAAGTTGAGGGACCAAACTGCAATTTTCCTGAAGTTCAGGGACATAACCGCAATTTTCCCGAAGTTCAGGGACCAAAATGCAATTTTCCTGAAGTTCAAGGACCAGTTTTGTAATTTCTGGAAATCTGCTACAGTACTGCTACAGGAACTGCTACAGTGAACTGCTACAGTGTCGTCTTCTTCGGCGCTACAGTGTCGTCTTCTCCGGCAGACTCCGGCGCTACAGTGTCGTCTTCTCCGGCGAACGAGACCTTTCCAACAGCGTACACCAAAATTGTTTTTGTTGAAAAAAAAAATTCAACCAAAAACTGAAAATCACCCTCTGGAGCCAAACCTTAGCTCTGATACCACTTGTTAGGATCGAGACACTTAGCATACGAACACGAAACTCACACACTCAGCTCACAAATTAAGAACACAAGCATTTAATGTGGTTCGGTCCAAAACTGACCTACGTCCACGGTGGGTAACTAGGAGTTTTATTTCTTGGTGCTACTCTGCACTCTCTCTGTGTTACATGGTGTTGTGTGGTGCGTGATCTAACTAGCCAATGCATCCTTTATATATACATTTGAGTGTGTAATAAGTCAATATGAACAAAAGAAATTTTTCTTCAACAAAAATGGGCTGCCAACTCCATTTGAAAAAATCCTTCACCAACTACACTTTCAAACTCTTCACATTCATCAACTTTGACAAACCACAAGAGTGGCTTCACACTCAACATGCTTCACATGCACGATGTTTTACCATTGGTCTAAGGATAAGGCGGCGTACACCTATCGTATGGTGCGGGCGGGACGATATGATAATACGGGGGACGGAGGAACATCATACCATTCAATGTTTTGTATGGGCTGTGAGACCTCCTGTAGTGGTTTTTAATTTTCTAATAATATAATATAGTATTGATATATTATTTAAATACAAGTAAGTTTTATACAAAATATATTTACTAAAAAAATATAAAATATGGAGATAACAAGTGGTGGTCATTTCTTAAGTTTAAGGGAGTGAAAAGAAAATTAACAAAACATTTAGGTTGCATGTCAAAAAACTGACAGAAATATAAGGTTATGGGACATAGAAAAATCCACATGACATCAAGAACCGTGTCACATCAACGTCAAGTCACTGAGACATTCGCAAGATACATCCAAAGAAATGTCTAACAGTCTACGACTTCTTTTAATTTCAATGTCACTTTTTATTTTATATTTTTTGTAATTAAAATAAGACATTAAATTAATTTAAAAAATATTACAATAAAATTAAAAAAACATTAAATTAATTAAAAATATTAAAACTAATAAACATTGGAAAAAGCCACTATTTCTTGTTGTATCTCGATATGATGGTCAAATATTTCGGCCAAAAGATCCGTTTTGTCGGCCGACTTTTCTTTTGTTGATGAGGAAGAGGGGGCTAGCTTTGGTTTATCGCGGCCCATCGGATGGGGAGATGGTTCTTCTTATGGAAATTCATCGGCTTCGTCGTTGAGGTCGATCGTGTGTTGGGCTTCGGAAACGTACTCGTACGATTCCGCCGTCGTAGCCCGTTTGCACCCCGAAGCAAATCTGATGGCACCAATGGAATAAGAACTCATTTTGGGCCGCTTTTGCAAACCTCTCACGCGTTTAACTATGCAAAAATTTTGCCGGTCTCATGACTATATTGACCTAAAGTGGTATTAATAACGTTAAATTGACTTTCACCTCTTCGATGTTGGTTTACCAAATTGTTGTATATGTCACTGAATTTGGTACTAGCCACTCGTAATTTTCTCCATTTGTCGGTTAACTCGTCATTATTTTGGTAAGCTCCCCGACCCATTGCTTTGTGAAAATGGGCCAAAATCCATTCCCACAAGCCACCAAAACTTTATCTATTTCCTTTTTTGGCATCCGTGAAAATTGCGATCCAAGCCTTTGTCAAGGCAGCTTCTTCGTCGGGTGTCCAATTTTTAGGACCTTTTTGGGCGGTTGTTTTATGCAAAGATTTTTTCTTCAGCCTCGCCGATTCCAGTAGTTACGTTTCGAAGACGACATTGTCGGGTGGTTATTGTGGAAATGTTGACTATTGGTAAGGTGGTGGGTATTGGTATGGTGGGTGGGTTTAGTGGAAGGTATTGGTTTGGTGGATATGGTTGTGGTGAGCCGGTAAATAAGCTAATGAATCTACAATTCAATGAATAATTAAAATTATATTCATCGAATCGTAGCGGGGTTGTATTTAGTCAAAACAGATTATCGCGGGATTTTGGTTGAGGATGGGGTTTTCGAATCTTTATCCATTTGTTTGTGAGAGGGGCGTGTAAAAAATTTGCTGAAATAATCATGTATACAATATCACAAAACAGAGATTTTCAATATGCTGTCACGTCATCATCAGTCCACGTCAACAACACTTTTGACCGTGTCACAACACCAAAAGGTAACAAACAATAAATTTTCCAATCGCATAAGAATGGACCACAGATCAAGTCGAGTGGCTAGACCTTTTCAAAGAAAAAACTTAAGATATCCAGGTGTAAAAATTCTTAAACTTGGTTACTATTTAGTGATATTTTCCTTTCTTTTTTTTTAAGATTGTAGTTGAATGACATTTCAAAATCACCGTCAAATTTACTCTTTATCTGGTAAGCAAATTTGTAATAAAACTAACGTTATCAATGACGATCAAACAATGACAAAAAAGACAACTATACATTAACTAGAGTTAATAAAGTGAACCAAATCTAGTAAAATAATAAACAAAGAGTACATTAATAGACTTGGTCCATACACAAAATCGTAAGTTTGATCCAATTTTTTAAAACTTTCCAAAGCCGTCCTTAACTTTGCATTTTGTTGCGGACTTAGTCCCCCTAACAACGAAAGGTAAGTCTTAAAAAAATAAATTGGACCAAACTGCGAATTTGAGTAAAGCTTAGAGACCAAATTCGCAACAAAATGCAAACATAAAGACGAGTTTGGAAGGAATGAAGGATTTGAAAAAAGGGACCAAACTTGTGATTTCGAGTAAAGCACAAGGACCAAATTTGTACTTTACGCTACCTACTCTGAGCAGAAGAACAGAAAGTGCAGTTAAAAAGTAGCACCTTCCCGAAAATCAATTCAAGTCAAGATTAGTCCTCCACATCGCTTTTGATCTTCATGCTATCGACATACCGCTTTATACTTTCTTCATTTGTCTCAAAAAGAAATGGCATTCCTCTTATCTGCTAATTTCAATATAAGGTTAAATGCAAGAAATAGCAACGTACTTTCATTGATTTCTTTATTGTAGCATCCTACTTTCATTTCTCCGTATTACATCATTATTATACTTTGAAAAATGTACCAATTATAGCAATGTCATTGTCATCCATATACAAAGCAATGTTAACATTTTTCTCCCATTAAATTATTGAAATTTTTTAAAGTTTTTTGTTGCTTGAAATATAATTTTTTGATATGAATGCAAAATAAAACATACCTCAATTAAACAACTTGAAGTGAGGATAGTACTCTGGTTTTTTAATAGTTCATCGCTATTTACAAAGATTGAGTATTTTCCAAGGTTCTTTATATGGAAAAAACCCTCCCGATCCAAGTTTATAATTGCCTGAAATATTGAGCGGTAAGAGATGTAAATATTCATTATTTATTAAGTACAAGTAATTTATTCATTTTAAAATGATTTATTTATTTTTACCTGTCGTCGAGATATTCTACAGTCACCTTCTCTTCCCAAATCAACATCAACAATAACATCCTCCGTTGCCCTTCCCATTAAAATCTAAATTGCAACAATATTTTTATAAAATTAAAGATAAGAAAATGAAAATCTATGTGTTTGTGTATGTATGGATTTATATAAAATTACCTCGGGTTTCTTAATGTAATATATGAATTGCCACCCTTGTAAAATAGCAAAAGCTCCCCACGATGTCATATCTCTTTTCATAAAACCATTTGCAGATTGTTCCAACCTAATAAATCTCCTTTGAAAATTTGCATTTTTGTATTTTAAGGCTGCAAATTAAGCTAAGATTATTTGATGGTAATGAATAATTAATTATAAACCTAAATAACAATAGACAACGAAATCATAAAGTAATTAAAGTAGAAAAAAACTAATAAAGTAACATACTTTGTAGATTCTGATAACTCCAATTTCCATTCAAATATATATTCTTTTCATCTTCACCCAATTTCTCATCAAGTATCTGCAAAATTACAAAAGAAAAAAGAAAATAATAATAACTTAATCCAGTAAGCTATATGTTATGTGTTTCTTCTTTACTTAATAAAGAAAGTCAGGAAAAGAAGGCATTCCTTTTTACAAGTTTGGCCCTCATTTACTTTTTCTTTTTATTTTCTGAAATACTTTTTATACATCAATTATCCAGATAGAGAATTACCATTAATTCAACATCAGAAAAGTTTGGTATATCATCATCATCACTTAAAGATGACAAGTCATCATCTACTGGCAATTGTAGTACAGCCACTTCTTTGGAGACTATTTCATGTAATGTTTCTTTTTCTTGAATGGTAGCCAATGTATTACTATGCTCGTCATGGTTACCAACAATAGCATTCAACTTTGCACAGTTTGTGAAAATATCAGAATCTTGATGCATTTCCTGCTCAGATTTCATAGCCACTACCTTCTCAGACGCAGGAAAAAGACGATTTTGCCCTTCATCACTGTTGGAAAAATCCTGCTTAATCCTATGATCTCCTAGTATTTCAGTCCGCAATTGTGATCCAATAATTGGTGTATCAAATTGGGGTTTTTGGTATCTGTTATCTTTCGGGGGTATCGGCTTTGGAATTCTAAAGTCCCTATTCCAACCAACTCCGGAATCCTTAATTGAAGTCTTGGGAGGTGAAGGGCGGGGCATATCCTTTTGCATTGTGCAAGGAGATGTAAATGGAAGGAGAAAAACATCATCATTGCTAGGTATATCTGGATCCTCAGTGTTTAAAGTGCATATGATCATTGAAGTATGTGATTTAGAATTCATACCAGATGTAGATGGCAGCATTGTACCCATAATACCCTCGAAGCTTTTAGTTTCCTCATGTCCACATTCATCTGGCATTGTGGAAACAACGGTGTCTTTATTAGGAGAATCAAGTAAAAGTGAGCTTAAACCGTCTAAATAGGACTTGTCAATTACATTCCCTTCAGCATCCAAGTGAGGAAGGTCATCCTCCATAAGGTCAAAAAGGGTATTTGATATTTCCATCAAATAGGAATTGGCATTAGTTTCAACACACATTTCGTTTTCAATCTTAACAGGAAAATTTGATGTTGTTGCCATGGATTGTTGTTCCTTTTCATTAACATGAAATGTAGATGAATCAGGATTTGGTAAATTTAGGGTTTGTGGTAATTCTGGTCCTTCTTCTTCAAGTAGGTCATAAATCTCTTTAAATTCATCAGATTCCTCAATGTAATTATCTTCCCCAATGCAATTTTGATTTTCCTGGTGAAATATTTCATGATTAACATCAAGATCCATGTCAGCATGAACATCATGACCATCAGCTTCATTATTTTCCACTACCCCACCAACAACAAAGTCTGTGGCTGGTGGTTGTTCTTCATTTTCAATACAAATGGCATTAAAAGTTGGATTAGGGAAACTTAAATCAAGTGGATTTAATGGATGAATTCTCATTCTCTTTCGCATGGTGTAGTAACGTTTGCGGACACTTTCAGGCTTTCTTTTTCCAGGTACTGAAATATCATCTTCAATGTCGTCCAAATTATCAGAATTTGAAAGCTGAGATAAAGCAAAAAACTCAAATTCAAGCATGCGAGCAGATGCTTCAGCAGCAACAACAGGATCATAGAGTATGGCATGCCATCGATCATGTAGCTCTTGAATGGTGAACTGTTTTGAGAACTGTACAGCTCCTGTAGCTAGTGATTCCAATGAGACACCACCCTGTAATGATAAACAGAAATACCTAGGTTAATGTTGACAAAAGTTGCATCTTTGACACCAAGGTTAGTACAGACTCTTTGTAGGAATCAACAGGTTTTGATGTTAATTCAGACCAAAACGACCTGTACCTTTTACTTGACAAGTGAATAATGTAGGTCAAAATTTTGTGCACGGATACCTATCTAAATCGTTAGAAGTGATCCACACCAAGAAACTTCATAGAAATCTAAGTGATTAATCTTCAGCCTAAGCAATCCAGTACAACCAAGTTACATGTGATGCTTAAACACTTCAGGCAACAAAGCGCACAGACACATTGTACACACACGTATGAATTTAACTGTAAACTAGACAAAATTATTGAAAACGCACAATTGAGACAACGAAACACATGATTTATAAGGAAAAGGAAGAACGATGAACGGAGAAAATTATATCGACAATGTGTCATCTACACTAGCGATATTAATTGATAGAGAACCAAACCATATCGATTCTAAAATTCAGATACGCATACAATCAAGCGTTAACACGATAAGTTCTAAATTGAGGGAAAATTTTAAACCAAAATAGACACATACATGTAGACTAAAAGAACTTACCTGCGCGGCGGTTTTTAACTTGAAATCGTCTTCCGAAGTCCAAGAGAAGTCAGCGGCGAGAGCTCCCATGGCGGGAGACTGTTTAACGACGGCGGCGGCGGTGTGCGGCTGCCGGTTCTGTGTGCTTCTGTCAAAGAGCAGATGAAATAAAAAAAAATTAAGAGGGTTTAAGTGGGGTACCCGTTGCGAAAAAAAACCTAAGACGAGATATACCTGGCGGAAAAATGCAAATGCGGTTTCAAATCGTGTGACCGAAGAAAGAGTTCATTGGTTTATAAGACAGTGAAAGCATTTTATTTTAGACCTTTTGATTATATAGATTTATGCTGTGTTTGGAAACCATAACTTATTTGTTAAGTTTATTAGGAATTGGCGTTTAATAAAATAATTAATACAATTTATAAATAAGTTTTTCATAAATTATTTAAGAGTAGCTCATCTATAAAGATAGTTTATTAGTTAAAATCTAATTTTTCAGCTAGGCTAAATATGGTCTTATAATATAAATTTTTTAGATTTTAAATATATTTCTTATAAGATAAATTAAATAAAAATATGTTTTCTATCCTCAATTTGCTTTCTAATATAATAAGATAAAGTGATAAGCCATTGTATTTTATTTCTTTAACTATATATTTGGTAAATTTGTAGTGATGATATAATCATGCTTTTATAAGTGTACTGGTTATATTAATTTTGGTTATTTTGATTAATACGTATGATTAATTTTATACAAAAGAAAGAGAATATGTAATCTAAAATTTGTTGATGCTAAATACTATTTTGTGACAGATAATATGGTCAATTTTGGCCCACAAGTTAGATGTTTTTGTGCTTTAGACCTAAATTTATTTATTTTTCTAAAGAAATCTTTATCAGAATCGTTCATCATGTTACCGGTCATATTTCAGCAATATAGTTTTTTTCCCTAAAAAATAAAACCCTCCAAACTTTTTTGAAAAATTGCTTACATTTGCCTGAGTTTTTCTAAATGGTCAAAGGATTTTGAAAATGCTTTTCTTAATATTATAACGTTATGTGACTATATATAATATAAAAAGAAATACATAAATACAGCATGACATCCAATAATTAAATACACAACATTCTTAAAATTATGTTAGGAAGGATGCCTATGCGACTTTCCAATATCTCTACATTATGGGCTTAGAAGATGGAGGGTTTTTTCTTTTTATCAAACCATCAAGGCCTAAACCAAAATAATAAGGGCCGTCAACCAAATTAAAAGAGAGCAATAGAACATGGTCCTGGACCAGTTCTAAGACTTAATGGTTTTTTTCTGGACAGGTCTTGATTTGGACTACTTTTTTCATTTTTCAGGCCGGTTTAGGCTGGTCTATTTTCAGTCGTTCGACTACTTTTTTTTTTTACACCAGTTTTCTTTTTTCGACCTGGTCAAGTAGTTTTCTCGTTCCCTTTTCTCAGACGGATTCAGTGTTTTTTGTTTTGGTTTCGGGTTTTTCGGCTCTACTTTTTTTGTTTGGATTCGTTTCTAACAAATGTGTGAACAAATGTGAAACTACTCTTACATGTCAATATTTCATAACATTATATAACTTGTAAATATAAACATGTCATTAATATATAAAATTTAGAAATTGGTTCATAACTTGTAAAACTTGCATATATGACTAATATAAAATACTTAGAAATAAGTTCATGACGAATATCATTTGTAAAACATTTATAATATCATCAAGATGATAGCATAAATATAAACATAGATCAAAACCATATTATCGAATCATCAAGATATAGAAGAAATTGATACCTTAATAGTGTAATTATGTCGTCTTCTTGATGCGGAATTTTGACGACAAACTAGAACTCGTGTGTGATGGTATTCCTCAACAAAGACATCTAGTATTTCTTCAAGCAGTCTATGATGATGAGAACCATATCATATATAAAATGATTGTGTGTCTTTGTATGTTAGGGATCATCCACTATTTATATACTTAAGGGTTTAGAGTTTCCAATAAACTCTAATAACGATATCAAATTGTGATATTGAATCTAGAAGTAAATAGAAACTTGTAACTCTTCAAACATATAACATACGTTGAATTTCAACAGGATTAGGCTAATGTTAACTCATCATGCCCAAGGCATATGATACATTAGGTCTCGTACATTGTGTGATCGATCCATCTACAAGTGCATATGAGACTCAATTCATCTTATCCAGAACCTTTGTAGAACCAGGACTTTGAGTTTCACTCAATCCTAAACCCTAATACAAAGATTTGTATCCCTTCTAGGAATCTTGTATCTCTAGATTCTAGATTCTAACTATTCATGTAATTTGACTTATCCCCATGAAGTAACCAGGTCTATCTCCATAGATTCTGATGTTTCGTATGTATTTAGTCTCTCCCATGTCAATTGTAGCATAGAAATTCTCAATAATTTAACATTTCTCGATGTAGGGACGTTGTTCTCATGAGAATTTTGCTATTTGTGTACAATATTAGGTAGACATTAGTGCTCTTACTAGCTCTGACATATATACGGCTCACTTCTGTTTCTCAAACAACCAAACTCTCTCCTTTCTCACCGAAACAAAGATTGCATCTATGAGGCGCTTGTTTAAGTTTATAAATAAACTTTTTAAGCTTACACATTCTATTAATGTATTTAGACTGTATAAAACCCTCTAGTTGTGTCATATACACATCCTCTTAATGTTTCCCATTAAAGAAAACGATTTTTATTACATTTGCCATATTTTATAATCACTGGCCGTTGTTGTGGCATACAATGTCTAAATCTATTTGATTATTGCCACTGATGAAAAGGTTTCATCATAAATCAAGCTTTGAGTATGAGTACAACTTTTCGTCACCACTCTGGCTCTCATGTGTGTACTCTTCATCTATGTATGTCTGCCTCTGAAGACTCATTTACACTTAATTGTTTTAAGATCAGGAGTATGATCAACCAAGTTTCAAACTTGGTTATCATTCATGGACTTCTTCTCGCTCTCCATAACCTCTTTCCTTAAGGCAATCCAAAAGGCCTGCCACGACTTCTGATAGTTGGTAGGCTGATAATGATCCACCAGATATTCATCACCCTCATTAGCATGCAATCCATACAATTCAGGTGCATGATGTACTTTATCGGCTCCTTATGTCAGATTCCTCGGTAAACTCTTACTGAGTCTCAATAGATTTACCTCTGGTTGAGTAGTAGTGCCAACATTAGGTTCTTTGATCGTTTGAGTCCCATCAAGATCAATTTGGCTCCCACTGATTTCTTTGAATACCAACTTCCTATCATAGAAGACTACTACTTGAGCAACATGAGATTGTTGTCAAAGTGTTTATTATATGTAAGTAATCCAGTCGAATAACACTTCTTTTAATGAGTGTTCTTTGAGGTTCATGGTAAAATCGTAAGTCTCAAAACGCCAGATTTCTAAATATACTAATGAAGAAGCATCTACACTCCATATTTTCAGACTGTGTTTAGAGAACCTTTTGTATTGGTGCAAGGTTTAGGACTTTTTGTTGTCTCTAAGCTCTAACCTCAGACATTGATTGGAAGCATAATACGATTCATCATAAGTCAAACCTTTGTATCCGATTTCCATTAGGCTCACTGTGTGATACTGTGGTGTATCAAATGAAATTGACTTCTGAAACACTTTTCATTTGACGATCGTAAGATTTCTTGACTAAGAAACTCACCATCCACTCTTGGATTTGAGAATCTTATCCTCTAATCACTTGATTTTATACTATGTTCTTAAAATACTAAACACCATATAGGCTTCAAACTCAACAAAATGTTTTAGACGGTTTAGTGGATAAATTGAACGGTCTAAATACATTAGATGTACAGTTAAAAAATCCTCTACCTACAATAACTTGTGAGTAGTGTATAGTTATCTCTCTTTATAAACAAGACTAACAGTTATCATAAGACTTTTAGCCGAATGATTTCCAGAATCCTATCCACCTGGAGTTCTAGTAGCTTCTCTCAAGTTTATAAATAGCAAATAATCCCATTAACTCCTCTTATCCAAACCTTTGGATCCTTTCGAATCAATCTTGAACTATTGTTGTGTAGTGGTCTCATAGATGTAATGATAACAACTTTGTTCCAAAATAACTTTTAAAACAACTTTTATTTAAACCAAGTCAAACCCATATGATGAAATAAAGTTCACATAAAGAATCTTCAATCGTAAAACCACAGGCTAAAACACTGGAAAGAAGTTGGTTCCTAATCATATGGATGAAAGCAAGCTGCATGTATTCCACGATTCAATCCACTTCTCGATGCTTTAGTTCTCCACTTTCTTCCCGTCCATGAACATTAAAATGTCAGTACTGGTCATAAACAGAGTACTCTATGGAATTACAAATCAACCTGAAGTGTCATACTCGTTGGCTTGCAACTACTTCTGTTGCATCAGATATCTTGAGCATTTATGCCTTCCATGTTCCACCTCCTTGCAGTGGAAACAATATAGTTCCTCAAAATTTTAGGATTGAGGTTTCTTTGAGAAAATCATTCCCTTATAGGTCCTGTCTATTTCTTTTAACACCTCCTTTAGGAATTGTGGTGCTGGATTCCCTAGTCATTTCAAGTTCTACTTTCCTCAACATACTATGTAATCTCTCAAAGGGTCTTTTTAAGTTCTATATAATGAAGTCTGAAATTAATTGATCATAAGAACTAGTTAGCAAGTTAAGGACTATGTCTATGGCTAACTCCCAACTTACTGGAAATCTCAACCTCCACATTTGGTTAAAATACTCTCTTATGTTAAACATATGGGTATTAACACTATGTCCCTCCTACAACCTGCATCCTAATAATGCTTTCATGACTTCAAATCGTTCTCATTTAACCTACTCTCGGAACATGCCCTTAAGCTGGTTAATTATGTCAAAAACCCCAAAACCCCACAATCTTCTTTGAATCTCGGGAATCATGGTGTCTAACATGAGACGAGAAACCTTATTCGAATCATTTAGACGTTTAAGATGACTGTCTATTTCAGCACTAGTGGATCTGGCTGGATGATTCTTAAGAATTCATTCCTCAGTGATATAACTTTTTCCTTTGAAATTGAGTACTTTTCTCAAGTTCTGGGATCAACGCGCATCATTTATGTCATTGAGCTTACTTTGATTGAGGAGATCACGTAGTGAAAAAACTTGTACCATTGAACCTTTCATTAGTTGACATCTAAAATAGAGCTTAGTTAGTTTTGATTAATCCTTAAAAATGAATTACCCATAAAATAATTTTATTAAGGCTAGGATCCATATTTCACTTTCGGTAACGAAGACGTATGCCGTAATCACACCAAGAAGCTATTTAGGTATGCAATATTCGTTGCAAATTTCAATCTCTATGAAACTCCTAGATCCCACGGGATTCATTGATTCTGATCAATGACATGTTTAATCCCTTTATGCTCATTTTCTCCCATGACGGGTATGTCGCGGATCACAGGTTTGAATGCTAAATTGACCATGAAAGACCACGTGTCATTCGACCCATGATTCATGAGTTATTGCGAGTAAATATATCATTTTGGTTGAGTCCTACCCGACACGTTAACTATGATACTTCCCATGCCGAAAGGCAAACAACTAAATGTGTGGTTTGACATGGGTAGAATAAGTTTTACATTTTCATAAAATGGGATTTTGTTTCGTTAAGTTAAAACATTTTAACTTTATTTGAAAAAACGGTATTTTTAAACTTTTAAAATCCATCTTACAATTGCCAATAAATTTTTTAAAACATGTTAACAACTTTTAACAATCTAGTTTGCATGTACCATTATTGTTAAAACACTTTAACCTTTTCTTTGGCAAAAGGGTCATTTAAAACTTTTAAAACCGGTTTGAAATGCCAATTTTACTTTTGGAAAAACTTGTTAACTTTTAACAAATTCTACTTGTTTGTTGTGTGTTTTCAAAATAAACAAACACAAAATATATAATGATGGCTTTTGCCTTTGAATACGCCAACTACTATTGCTTTTTGCCACCATGCGTCATTGTCTCCCTTCAATTTGCCTTCGGTCTTCATTGTTACAAAAACTACTCTAATACAATTTTCTACCTAATCTAATACAATTACAGATTAAAAGAAATTACATACAATGAAAAACCAAAGTGACACACAGGTCGCAAACCAAATAAAACCCAAATAAACAAATACAATCACGGGTCTTATGAAGGCAAAAGTCACCGGATCCAAACAACACACAAAGACACAACATTTTGATTAAGATCCACAAATATACATACAAAGGATCTTAGTATACAACCTCATTACACATAAGAAACAATTTGTATGACTTTCATGCTTAAGTCATACAAACATCCAATATGCAATGAATCAAAATATTGTGTTTAATCAAAGCAAATTAAACCGAATAATTTTGATCCATATCAACTTATGTTAATATTGTATACCCCTTAAAATTCACTATTTAAATATAATTCAAAACGTTATGTTCGAAATTAGTGGCGTTAATGATCATCCATAGCGTCGCTACATATTAATGTTTCGCGATTCCAAAAGTTTGTTACAAACACATCGTTGCTATAAGATGACATTAGCGTCGCCAACCTTCCGACAGAACATTATCACATCGAGCAAATAACGACGCTACACTCTGGTGATAGCGACGCTATTCAAACGCAAAGATAACGATGCTAATGACCAACAGTTCCAAAAACCCTAATAAAAACCGATTTTTAACATCAAGCAATGGATCAAAACAACTAAAAATAGTACAAAATCATGATTAAGTGACTCTGATACCACTATTGGAATACGATAACGTAACAACAACGCAACGGAAACATAAAGCAAAGATTGTATTCCACCACGGATCACAAAATCATGCACACTTTTGTAACTATAAACTCAAAAAGAGCAAGATATACCATTATGATTCAGATTTGATCTTGTTAGGATGTCTAGAGCCCAAAGTAGAAATCCTTTAATTAAATTGCACCCAAGACAACGATTCAGCACCCGTTAGTGAAGTATGAACTTTTGCTTGAAGTTTTAGCATGTTATCTACCGGGTATCTGAAGAAATCGGCCAACTATAGAGGCCTAGAAGGTGGGGAGGTAATGGAAAAAATTAGGGTTTTTGGGATGATTTACAATTCTAATCAGGGGTTGTATTTATAGTATCTTTCATCCTATCTCCTCCCTTGCATATAAGGACTATTTGAAATTCAAATTATTGATATTTTCACTTTAGTCCTTTATCCTATTTTAGTTTCTAACTAATATACATTTACTTTGATATATTAATAAACTTAGTCCCTCATGTTTGCTTTCGATCTCTTTTAGCTAAATCATCTCTCGTGTAACCCAAAAGGATCCTACTATTTATAGTAGTATTACAAACTTGTTATGACCATGAACATATAACCAACAATTATGTCTCCATTCGACCAATAACTAGTGAATTGATGAAAATTTTGAGTATACAAATGTTGATATACAAAATCTAATTTGGTGTATATTTTATTCTTAATTGATTGTTGATATTTGTTAGTAAAGGGTGGAGAAAAACGATGATAATTTTAGATAATTAGTTGACTTTTTTTTTTGTAAAAAAAAAAAGTTGTAATAGGTCTAAAATGCCAGAAAAAAAAAAATTTATGTAAAAGAGAAGCTAAAATGGGTTTCCAGGTAAAGTTATGGATACTGTTTGGATTCAGGTTTTATTTAATTTTATGAGAGAAAATACTAATAAACTCATTTGGCTTAGTGGTCATGGGTGTTTCTGAAAGATTTTCCGCAACCATGAACTAAATAACCTAAGTTCACATGCAACCTAGAAAAGATCTATGTTTTCTTTCTTTAAACATGTAACTAATTCTTAAAGGCCAAACAAAAATTAACTAAAAGAATAAATCAGAAAAACTAACCTTTAGTTTTAATCTTGAAGCTAAGCAGCACAAGTGTCCTGCCTCAAATGAGATCACACCCAGGGAGCCAGAGGAAGGTCACGAAAATTCCAGAGAGAATAATGGAATGAGCACCAATAATGAGGCCTAGGGTTCCCTATTTATAGGGAAACAAGAAACCCTAGCCGTCAGCCATTTTCCGGATTATACGTACGCGCGCCGCGGCCTTTACATTGGCGCGCCGCGCCGCAATTCAACGATTGAATTCGTACGAATATGTACGCGCGTCGCGGCCTTTACATTGGCGCGCCGCGCGCCGCAATTCAACTATTGAATTTGTACGACTTTAATCCTTGACTTCCTGATTAATCTAATTAATGCCACATAAATTAATCTAATTAATTCCTGATTAATTATTAATCAATCAATATAGTTTCTAATTAATATATTATCACTTTAATATATTAACAAACCATATCCTTTATTTCTATTGATTTATTAATCCCATAATAAACCAACCTTTCTCTCTACCGAACTTTCTACCAAACCTCCAGCTATGAGGGCAACCCAAATGGACTTTGCTTCTATTAATTAGGTAAATACAAATTATTAATCATGGCTTAGACACCTAATCCAACAGTCTCCCACTTGGATAAGTCTATGACTATAATTACCAATTTAACCTCTAATTAATCAGCAAACTGTAGCTTCCAAGAAACTGCTGCCGAACTCTGACCTAGTCAGTTCTGTCCATAGATAAGTGATCAGATGATCCTCCGTCCAACAAGATATTTTCAGACATGAGACATGGATTGAGATCAATCTCTGTCTGACACTGTTTCCCGATTTCCGATTTTACTTATGACTTTCAGACTTCTAATTGAACGAATCAATTCAGTCCTGGCTGGCCAGCACTTCAGTCAACTTCAAAATCATCGAGTAGGCAATAGATATCTGTTTCCCATCTGGGTCAAGGGACGAATAAGCTTCGACTAATATGTTATATCTTTTACCCGACAAATCACTCACAACAGCACGTTTTATAACACCGAGTTACCGATGCGTTTTCGTACTATCAATGAACAACCGCCTTGCAAATTATAACTCATATCTCTCCACTTTAAGACCATAAGATATTATCATCTCAACATTGCTCGTGATATAATCCATGAAGCAATCCATTGAGCACGGGTTTATCCAATACTCAAATCTCCATTTCCAAGTACTCATGAACGTTGCAGCAATCTTATTGCTATGTCTAACTCCTTAGACAATCTACAAACCAATTCATGACTGTCTTCCTTCATACTTACTCCCTAAAAGTATGAGTGACTGTGGATATTTGAATAATCCAATTATTCAGGAAGTAAACATGCAAAAGTGAAACATAAAATCTGACTGGCAGCTACTCCTGCTTATTACCAAGTCTCCACGAGGTAATCACCAAGTCGAATTTATCATAACTATTATCGTTTTCTTATTCTCTTTTAAACTTTCAATTCAAGCCTTTCATATCTATGTCTATGACCTTTTCACTCTTTCTATGTATCCAAGTGTCTAACACTTATACACTTTATTGCAGATGATCCTATCAGATACTCTTCCGATGATATCTCAATTTGTCATTTTGTCATTTTGTCATTCTCTCTCACAACTCCATTCCGGTGATGTGTACCGTGACTGCCCATGGTTCTCGGGTCTTTAGTTTACATGACTACACCCTAAGACAATTTCGAGGTGTCATGATGTGCCGGTGAACCACACGCGCTCCATCAGAAACCAACGAAATTCTTTAACCATGAAGTCCTACAGCACCACGTTCTGGTGTAAATAATTACCGATTTGAAAACCCTTTCAAATCAATCACCCTAATCATTTCCCAATGATTTCTCACGTCTGTTCAAAAATCCATTCAGTATTCTCAACCAGGCAATATCCTGAATCCAACTTACAATGCTCTAAGCATTAAGTCATCAGGATATGTTCATAACACTTCTGATTTGTCCAAGAGGCTCGAGGAACCTGATGTAATCTCATTCCAAGCCCTTTCGGAATCCTAAGATTACCAATAATCAGTGTGTCATGATTTCCGGAAACCATTTCCTTTCGAGGACTCTTTCTTATGCATCTTGAATCCCATCAAGATCATATTCTCAACGGCTAAGTCAATACTGTCAGTCTCATCTATCTGATAGATGTCTATGAACTACGTGAGTATGCTGCACCTTCTTTGTTTCTTTCATGCCAATTCATTACACTTTGCAATGACAGGAAACTCCATTCCTGGGGTTATGCATCTTGAATCTCATCAAGATCATATTGGCAGAATTCTGATCTATCTAATAGATGTTCATAACCACCTGAATATGTTGTATATCTTAAAGTCTTTCATAGCGAACCGTTTCTTAACACCAAGTCATTACACTTTGTAATGATAAGAGACGTTTCCTAGAACCAGTATGTAACCCACATACAATGATAGCAGATAACAACGATACTCCCACTGGCTTTGACACCGTTATATGACTCTTTCGGACTATTCACAAAATCCAGAACTTATGGCACATTTTGCGAAACCGAAATCCAAACCTTTCAGACATATTAAAGGAAATCTTTCAGCCCATTCACAAAATCCAAACCTTTTGGCCTATTTTGAGAATCCGAATATCCTTTCTTGCGAGATACCCATGGGACGAATCCCAAGGCCATGTACATTTTGTAGTGGCATGCTCTATGTGAGTCCCTATTAGTGTGCCGGTAGACCACACACGCTCCACTAACGACTCACACTATGCCACGTAGAATCCTCTCGGATTACATCTTCTATTGAGAGTGCTTCTCTCAGAATCAGTTGCTTGACTCCAAGTGATGACTCATTCAACCAGATGTTCTGTAAGTACATTTCTATGTTCCTTTCTTTTGATGATTCAATTACTCCCACTGGTTCCTAGACCAGTTGTAAAGATCAATCAAACTGTCACATAGACTGTGTCTCGCGGTAAGGTTCTCTTATTTGGCAGCAACCGGGCTCACCAATGCTTCCAGCAGTCGGATTACTTATCCGTACCATCTTTAGTGTTTTACCACTACCCAGTATGTCACCCAAATCATAACTCCTTATGACAGTGACAATAACTACTTGTCAAGCAAAGAGAGGGTATGTCAGGTTTAACAGGAATCTAATTCCTGTTCAAGTCTCAGTGGTGACTAAAGGTTCTTTCACTTGGTTAATCCCTGAACTCATTCAGAATTATTCTTACTCCCACTGTTTCCTTAGAACTTGGGTTCTTTCTAAAAGTACTCTTATTTCAAAGGATAACCGGAGTTGCCAATGAAACGACATTGCTGATCAGTTTCAGGCTTGTCATGAGATTCAGACGAATGCTACATGACCCTGGACTTTCTATGTACTAGTGGGATGATCCCAGCTTTACATTTCAGACAGTGTCAACATAACCTACTTAGTCTAAGATGTGGTCAGAATATGGCTTCTGCGGTCTGACTGGTTGAATATTCAATTCATTGAAATATTAGTCAGAAATGTATCTAGTGTATCTTATACACCGAGGATCAAAACTATTTCGATCAATGCTCCATCATCTTCCCTAAGACACATTATAACCATTAGTGTTATTGGAAGAGGATAAACTGTGAAACATTTTCTCAGTCTATGTTGTTGCTCAGGTTCTGTTGATCTTATACTTCCTTTGAAATCCTTGAACACTTCAAGGTTCCAATCAATCGCTTATTCCAATAAACGAAGCCATATTTGTCAAACTATTTGGCAAATATTTCGAAGCATAACTAATCGTGTTCTGTTCGAAGATTCGAGCGATACACAGTAACTTATGTGTCTGTTGCTCAAAATCTTAAGGTCTCTTACATCTCCATGTAAATTTATGACTTTGTTAATATTGTTCAAGACATGCAATCATCACCTGACTCCAAGTCAACTGATTCCAAAATCCTATCCATTGGATCTTTGGGCGATTTCTTTCTTGCCACAATTAATTTTATTAAGCACTCAATTCATCATGTGACTCTAAGTCAAATGATTCCAAAGTCCTGTCCAACTGGACCTTTGGTTGAAGTGATTCTCATAAAATTCACTTTAACAATCATAAAGAACACAATTTACAAATCCAATCCCATTGGATGTATCAACATTCAAGTTATTACCATTTATGCCATTAACACATTCACACAACATTTCGAGGATAATTAAAACAATCAAAAGAAAACCCACATTTTATTAAAACACAAAAATCCTCGAACAATGTATTATATGAAAACAATGTCGTTTGCATTTAATAATCTAATAACAAGATTGTAATATCTAACTAAACTTCAAAACTGCATGAGCTGGAGATCCAATCCAAAAGTGCTCCTATGCGTCAAAGTCCTGTACCCTACTGATTCCCTGCATACGAACCAAACGTAACTATCACATTATGTATCAAGGAATTATGGATCAGGAGTTTCGAAGTTTTTAGATAAACCTGAGTTTCTAAAGATTTTACCTTGGAGCATTTTCCAATCTTTCCGTGACTGTATCCGATCCTATGGATTCCCAGTTTAAGACATTTCAGAACATGTCCAGACGATCTGGAACGTTTCTTGCTGCGTCTCTTCACTGGACTCAATCTAGAAGTAGCCAAATTAATGGAACTATGCTTCTCCATGAACGATTCATACAGAGTCGACATTGAATGCACTTCCACGATTGTCTTATCCGGTTACCCTTTCTGTTCATCTGGATGAACATATCAGCGAGTTGAGCTAATGCTTAACTCCCGATCACAAAGAGAAACCAGTTTTATATTGTTCGCCTATGTATCCCTCAATCTCGGGAACACGCAAACTGGTGCTACTTCCTTCTAGCTTGCAACTTCAAGCTCTTTGAAGATCCTAGTTCGTTCACTTTATTCAACCAGTTCAAGGAACCTTTCCTGAACTAGCTGTGCTAACTTATCAGACCCCAGGAATTCTAAATCCCTGCGGAACTCGGGGTTAATGATCAATATCATAAGGCAACGAACTTCCTTGGACTCAATGGTCAAGGAGTCATGCTCATCACAAGCTGCTGTGTGATGCCATGTATGGGAGGGGACACTCAGTCGGATATGGTTTGCCAGCAAAACTAAGAACTATTGTAACGCCAAGACATGTTTTATTATATAATTATAATAAAAGGGCAAAATGGTCATTTTACCTTGGAAGGGTAAATTGGTCTTTTGGACAGAAAAGTATTTAGCTTGAAATAATATTTTGAGTTTTGGACTTAAAATGTTATAAAAACGGAATTTTGGTCGTTTTACCGCAAAAGGGTAATTTGGTCATTTGACCATGTGAAGGACCAAAAATGAAAAATATTGTTGTTTGTGGCAAATGTATAAAGAATGAAAGTTTTATTGTAATAAAACTTGATTTTGTGGTCAAAGTTCAAGAAAATGAACTTAGGGACCAAAATTGTAAAGTTTTGAGGTATAAATAGAGAGGTTGACTCTCTCTTTGACTGGCCATTTGTGCAGCTACGGGAATGATTTTGGGAGCAAAATTCTGCAGAAATCATGAAGCTTGAGGCAAGGAATTGGAATCATAGCTTGTAATTGGTGATTCCTATGTTAATCAAGGTTAGTAAACTTGATTTTAACCAAGTTCTTGAAGTGTTCTTGGTTTGGTTTTATAGAAACTGAAATTTGTACATTTCAGTTATGATTATGTGATTTAAATGGTTTATTACTTCCATTAAGCCATGCTAATAAGAGCTTAACTCAAGAAAATGGAAGTAGATTGCTATTAGTGATAAATTTGAAGTTTTGGGGTTTTGGGACTAAGAACCCTAATTCTTCATTTTGATTGATTTAGTTGTTTTGAATGGTTGAAAACCTTGTTAAAGTATAAGGTTTTAGCCTAGAAACAAATCCCAAACGATTAAGGACTGGATTAAGGACTTAATAGGCCAAAACTGCGTGCTACAGTGCACAAATCGCGGTTGGACAGGAGACCTGCGCAGGCGCTAGGCACGGTGCGCCCAAGACCAGGGCGGGGTGCGCCCAGGCGCAGTGCGCCCATCCCCTGGCGCGGTGCGCCCTCCTGGCAGGGGACTTCAGAATCGCTAACTTTCGTTTGGCTTGTCCGTTTTAGCTCAAACTTGAACCGTAGGCTCGTTATGGTCTGAAAAGTTGGGGCAAATTATTAAATTGAGTTTTCGACCCCTCGGGGGCACTGTAGATCGATTCGAATGCCTCGGTGAATAGTAAAATTCATAAAAAGTTAGTAAACGGAAAGTTTATTAACTAGGCATTGTTTGCAATGATATTGTATTGAACTCTATTGTATTAGAGTCAATTGGAATGATTATTAACCTATTATCATTTGGTATATAAATGAATATATAGGTATGGGACAAAATGGTTGTGGTGCACGCAAAGGCAAGAAACAACCGGGATTTAAATGCAGCTAGCATCCAGGTGAGTAATCTCACTGATATCATATGTGATATATGATGATTGAATTGTTACAGGTTGAAACTAATTGGTGGGACGAAATTGATGGTTCAAAGATACATTTGACATGACAAGACCAGATAAGCCGTGAGTCTGTAATAGACAATAACGGAACTGTGAGTCAGTCACTATTAATGGTACGACAAGACCAGATAAGCTGTGAGTCTAATATAGACAAGAACGGAACTGTGAGTCGAACCTATATATAGACAACAGCGGGCTAACCCGTGAGTCTAGGCAACAGCGGGCTAACCTGTGAGCCATGGTTTATTTTGATGAGCCAAACTTATATAGACAACAGCGGGCTAACCCGTGAGTCTAGGCAATAGCGGGCTAACCCGTGAGCCAAGGCAACAGCGGGCTAACCCGTGAGCCATAATTGGATGTTATATCCAACTGGTGCGGCCTTCGGGCTATGATATACTGGTGCGGCCTATACGGCTATGATATACTGGTGCGGCCTTCGGGCTATGATATTCTGGTGCGGCCTATACGGCTATGATATTCTGGTGCGGCCTATACGGTTATGATTCTGGATGTTATATCCAACTGGTGCGGCCTATATGGCTATGACATTATTATATAGAAACGGTGCGGCCTTGTGGCTATGATTTCGGGTTGTTGAACCCTAACTGGTGCGGCTTTCGGGCTACGATTCATACGCTGGAAATGTTTTGGTGTGGCTAGTATAGCCATGACAAGTGATATGACTTATATAGTCATGACATATGGTATAGTCAATTATGACTAAGAAAGATGGGACAGAAATGGTACAGAATTGATTAGACTGGTATGCAAATAACGGATTGGATTATGATAAAGTGTACAATTATCTGCTGTGATTTGAAAATCACATGATATCACGATTCGGCCGGTAAGGCTAGACAGTAGGATATGAAATCCTCAGATATATACGGTTAGCCAATAAGGCTAGGAGTTTGGAGTCGATATCCAGACAGATATATGATTGTATTGTTATACATGTTATTTGCAGATACGATTACTCACTGAGCTTTGTAGCTCATACCATTTGTTAAATGTCCCTGCAGGTTAGCATAACCCTGATAAGGGTAAGGATAAAGTCCGTGACTCAAGAAGTGGACTTGTAGATGCTGTCAGTAGCAGCCCGGCTTCAAAGGAGACTATGGTATTATATACTCTCCTTGATACGCTTGTACCCGATTTTATTAAAAATATACCCCTTTGTACTGGTTTTATGTATTGAAACCTTGGTTTTAAATGAAAATTTTTCAGGGGTGTTTTGTTTTAAAAGCCGGGTGTTACAACTATTCTCTAATTGCAAAACCATATCACATAGTTCAGGCCAGTCAGCCTTACCATACTAAACAGGTGCTTACTGAAGCTCTCAGAAATGGGTGAAGGAGGAGAAGGAGGAGAATGACACTTTCTTCAGACATATATAAAATTTGAATTTATTCGTTTAATTAATCCTTTTAAATAATTACCCAATATATATTATTTAACAAGGCTAGGATCCAAAATACCCCAACTATGCTGTGAAGAGGAATGTCGTAGTCACAACACAGTGGTCATTAAGGTAGATAACTTTTATCAATTTCAGTCTTATGAAATTCCTAGATCTGTGAGATTCATTGAACTGTTCAATGGCATGTTTAATCTCGGATATGCCCCACCGTTTGTGACTGGGATGCCGAGGATCACAAACCGGGTGTGAATAACCATGCAAATTAGCTTGGTACTCTCGGGGTCCATTATCATCTCAAATTGATGTGCCGGTTAACCACACACGCTCCATCAACAATGATAACACCCGAGAAACCCATTGCCACTCTTTATGAACCCCTATTTGTGTGCCGGTAACCCACACACGCTCCACCAACGTTTCATAAAGTGCAATATGCAATTTCATGGGTTAGCATCAAATTCACATTTTTTCTAAAGTAACTAGATTGGGAATTTTGTAAAGTGTTCTAGTACTTTGATCATTATACTTTTAATGATTAAGCGGTCCTATCAAACCCGTTCGGCTAACGACCCTCCACTGATCAGGCGAGCGGTGGGTGAGAGTGAACACCCATTAGCGCCATTTTATAGGCAGTCTCCTTATACCCACTTTATAGACCAGCTTCGTGAATGAGGCCTACTATTGATTTGACTAACCAATTTATCTTATACATATAGTATTAACCTTTAATAATATATATAAGATATATTTTAAACCTTTTAAAATATTTCTGGTTTATCTTTTAATTTCCTGAAACTTAACTATTAAATTTCAAATTAAATTAAACCTTTAATTTGATTTAATTTATCTTTTAATTAAACTATTAATTAAATTAATTAAATCTAGATATTTTAAACCTTTTAAAATATTTTAGGATTTATCCTTTAATTTTCGAAATTTAACCATTAAATTGAAATTAAATTAAATCCCTTGAATTATCTTTTAATTAAACAATTAATTAAATTAATTCAAATGTAGATAGGTTTTTCCAAATTAATCAAATCAATTTAAACCTATCTTAAACCCCTAATTATCGAATTCATAACAAACTGGGTTTAAGGTTATCCATTTAATTAACCAATTAAAGTTACCAAAAAATAGAAAACCTCCTAAAACCCTAACCAGGAAAATCGAAAAAGAGGGGGGAGGGCTAGGGTTTCAAAAACCCTAATCCCTAAAATCGAAATTTAGGCCAAATAGGATTTATAAACTTTAAACCCTAATTAGGAAAACTATTACAGCCATTCAATAAGAAAACAACCAAACGCTCTGATACCACTGAAAGGTTTTCCGCAACCATGAACTAAATAACCTAAGTTCACATGCAACCTAGAAAAGATCTATGTTTTCTTTCTTTAAACATGTAACTAATTCCTAAAGACCAAACAAAAATTAACTAAAAGAATAAATCAGAAAAACTAACCTTTAGTTTTAATCTTGAAGCTAAGCAGCATAAGTGTCCTGCCTCAAATGAGATCACACCCAGGGAGCCAGAGGAAGGTCACGAAAATTCCAGAGAGAATAATGGAATGAGCACCAATAATGAGGCCTAGGGTTCCCTATTTATAGGGAAACAAGAAACCCTAGCCGTCAGCCATTTTCCGGATTATACGTACGCGCGTCGCGGCCTTTACATTGGCGCGCCGCGCGCCGCAATTCAACTATTGAATTCGTACGAATATGTACGCGCGTCGCGGCCTTTACATTGGCGCGCCGTGCGCCGCAATTCAACTATTGAATTTGTACGACTTTAATCCTTGACTTCCTGATTAATCTAATTAATGCCACAGAAATTAATCTAATTAATTCCTGATTAATTATTAATCAATCAATATAGTTTCTAATTAATATATTATCACTTTAATATATTAACAAACCATATCCTTTATTTCTATTGATTTATTAATCCCATAATAAACCAACCTTTCTCTCTACCGAACTTTCTACCAAACCTCCAGCTATGAGGGCAACCCAAATGGACTTTGCTTCTATTAATTAGGTAAATACAAATTATTAGTCATGGCTTAGACACCTAATCCAACAGTTTCCTTGCTACAAAAGGGTGTAAGTTCAAACATTCCACACCCCCCCCCCCCCCCCATTTTTATATGAAACTCCATTTTTGAATTCACAAACTTAACACCTTAGTATTAGTTTTAACCATTCTTCAACCAAGATTTCAGTTTTAATATTTATAGCCCATACAGTTAAGAATTTCAGGAAATTTAAAATGACCCCACAACTTGTTGCTTGAAACGTTTTATATAAAAATGTTTATTGTTGAAATTATGTTTTGATTAAGATGTTGGATTTTTGTGATTAAAAATTACAAAGTTTATCTATTTATTATTATTATTATAATTATAACTGTTTTAACAAAATTCGCAAAACAATTATACACTATAACCGGTATTACAAGGACGTTCTTAATACCTCCCTGAGTAGTTGTTGGCACATAGAACACATGAGTAGTTAAACTAAACACCATGAAAACATATGACATTTTTCTAAGATTTTGGCCTTAAAAACTTGGTGGTGGAATGTAGTGTTAGATTAGCGTGACAAGCTTCGGTTACAACCTAACGCCTACGGGGTGCGTTTTCGTGTGAAATTTGTGATTGCTTACACGAAATTATTTTTCATGCAAAATAATATGTGGTATTATTTCAATTATTTGTTTAAATATTTTTTGTGATAAATGTTGTTACATGAAAGTTTTTGGGACTTGTTTACTTTCTATATGTTCGCTTAGAATGACACATTTAGTGGGGACATGAGTATTAATAGCCGGGAACAACGACGAATGCATTGTGAACTACAATGGATATGATTTGAGCATTTGCTCACTTCATTGGATATCTAAACACTTGAGCACATGAACGACTTGTGCCTAGAGAATAAGGAAGTGGACCTTCGTTTATTCTCTCTGGATAAATAAAATGTTCCCTAGATTGTGTCCTGTACTTTTGAATGCTTTGATTATTAATACATGATAAAATTTTTTTATTTAAATTGGTAAACAGCTACTTGCATCGTAACTACTAACTCAATAGACTATGAGCTTACCCGATTAGAACTTTTAAATGTGTGCAACCAAGTAAATCTTATTGCGAGCAGCAGTGGAAAAAGAAAGGAGAAAGTTTGAGCGTGAAGACAACATGGAAGTTCCAGAGAGACATAACACTCCTAGGATTTACTTAAGTTTATTGGTTTCACTATTGTTAGAAACGATGTTTATATGTTTTTCTTTATTTCATTTTGTATTGAAAAATTTGGGGTGTTACATAGAAGCCGGAAGATGTAGCTTTTATTTGTGCAAAACTGTTCGGTAAAAGTAGTTGTTACTTTTAAATGTGTAAATTTCATAATCTAAAAGCTACTTGAAATAGCTTTTGGACAAGAGCTTGTTGTTCAAAAGATAAGAGTTTGTACCGCCGAACAAAGCTTTCTCTTAATTCGAGTTTTTTCTTAAAACCTCCTAAAAACTCTCAAAAGCTCTTTGTCGAACAAACCCGAAACACAATAAACAATAGATGGATAAACCAAACACCATATATGTGAATTACTTCAAAACAGAAAACAAGAAACACACAAAATCTCTATCATATGCCACAACCAAACAAGCCAAAAGTTTATGAAAATCAATAATGTTGACATAATTGAATTGTCTTGTAATCCAAATGGTTCAATGGTTAGTAGAACATACACTCCTAGCCGTGTAAGCCATAAGTGGTGAGGTCGGATGGAGTGGCTCCTCCGGTTACAACATGAAGGTTGTTAGGATGGTCTGGTTGCAAGCGTAGAGTCAAGATGTTTGGTGGAACAATTTGTGGGTATCCATAAACGTTTTCATATTCTACTCCATCTTCTATCATCCCGTATTGGGGATCCTCTCCTCTTAAATCCTGTATTTATGTCATAAATCTTTTTATGTTTGTAGTAATAAGTATAGTAATAATAATATTAAATTTACTATTATATTATTAATAACGGAAATATTTACACTAATAATAATAATTATTATTATTATTATTATAGTGGTAGTGATAATAAAATTGATAATTATTGAATAATAACAATAACATTCCATCACTTTTGGTATTTTACCAGAAACTTATACAAATTCCTTGTCTTAAAGTTAATATTCCATTTGCGCTTTTAAATAAGTTACATAGTTACATTTTAATTTGGAAACCGATATGACTAAAGAAACATCTAAGACATATTTGTAAACCATATTTGAGTGGTTCAAACTTCAAAGAGAAGGGAAATGATGTTCAAAATGTATATAAATACATGTAAAACCAGGAACTTAGAAATCAAAATTTTACATATCGTTTTAATTAATGTTATCTCTTTAATATCAAAGTTAATGTATGTATTTGATCACATTTTGTTGCTTAATTTTTTAACAAAGATTCAATTTAAGAGGTTCAAAGAAGAAACTTGCAAAGACTTACAAATTCATGCATGAGTTTTTTGTAAACATCTTGGGCACTCCTCACCTGAAAGACAAATTACATGAAAAAAACAAATTCAAGAAATTGAAATATCATCTTTAGGCTACCTTCTTTTTGGAAGTCTCCACTTTATTTCCAATGACTTTGAGCTGCAATTTTTATTAAAAATATAGAAATTATTAGTTTCAAAAACTTCATATGTATAATCATAGCAGGTATTCAAAAAGGAATAAAAAATACCTCACTAATTTCACGATAAAAAAAAAAAAAAAAAAAAAACTAACCTTGCGCTCACGAATAATATAGACAGCCTCTTGTGAATCTTTTTCGAGGGCAAGCAATTCTTCAAAGCTTAAATCTTCCAAGCAATCACCCAATCTTTGCCTAATTAACATAAGCCACCAAGAAAAGAGAGACAAAAGAAACCCAATAATATAATTTTAAATTTTGTAATAGAATATTACGAAATAATATAAATATAAAAATAAAATAAAAATTGAAACTTCAGGAAGTAGGGTTTCAATTTTGGGTTACCTAATTTGCTTCCTAAGATTTCTGTTCCCCTCTTTTTGTTGTCTTAGTTCCTCTTGCATTTTCTGCATGAAAATTGGTGAAAAACAATTAATAACTTTGTACTTGCATTTACCTATCATCAATGTTTTGAAAACCGGACCGGACGTCGAACCGGCTGTGTTACTGGTTCGATGGTTCAATCGGTTCGACCGGTTCAACCGTTCCTAAAAACCGGATGACGTCATATATATATATATATATATATATATATATATATATATATATATATATATATATATATATATATATATATATATATATATATATATATATATATATATATATATCATTACTATATATAAAAACGCGTTTTTTCTATTGTTTTCATTCCGGTTAGATATAGAGTTTCCATATGCCACGTACTCATATTTTAAACGACACCATGCTAGGAATTCATGTTTTGAACGACACCATTGCCGGTTCTAAATGGATCGTGTCTCTTCAAATCCACACCGTTTCATATCCTACCCCATTCATCCGCCTCATACTATGGATATTCCGGATACGCAACCGGCAACTCCGAACACATCACCCACAAGTTTCCGGTTTGCATGAATACCACCGTTGGTTCTTCTTTTTCTCGTGTCGCTTTTGTAAGTTTCATAAGGTCACAAGGACGTGACGTCATCTACAACTGACCGACGCAATGTCCGTCTAATTTCATTGACAACGCTTCACGTTCCACCGCCTCCATCCGTTTTATCTTCTACATAATTCAGATTCTTATAGTCGTGGGTTATCTGATACGTTCTCTATTCATCCGCCGACTCCCCTTCTCATGTAACCGTAACTCCTGGTTTCTATTCAACAATACCTCCGACCACATCATCTACAAAACAAATCCGATTTAGCGGCCACATATTTTCCGCCTTCATCTTTCTCTATTGGGGATTCGTGGATCTATCAGGATTCCTCTTGTTCGTCTGGTGGAGTCTGTAGTAAGGTTTGTCATCGATGAAAACTAGGACTAAACGTTTTTAATGGCCTAGACGCCTTAATTTTGAGTTTTTGTTTAATTATCTTTTCACTCGGGATCTTTGTTTCTGTAATTTTCATTTTCTTATGTCAATATTATGATTAATAATTTTTCAAGGAGGTGAAAAATTGATCTCTATACCTAGCCCCACCGCCTGGATTTCAATTTCCCTGATTTAAGCAATTTATATCCGCTGATACTTTATTTTGAATCTAGGGTTCAATGCTTGTTGTCCTTTTCTATTAATTTCTGCTTTATTTGGTTATGAATTTACAAAGGATCATCTACTTTTAATATTAGTAGGGTTTATATGCAAATCAGGTTTGATTACGAGGCATATTGCTCTATAGCCTATCAATTGTTCAAATGGTTTATTTGTGAGAATTTACCTATTCACAATTTTCCGAAGTCAAATTTTCTACTTCAAGTTGACATTTTTTCTAAGATATTCCACGTAAATTTCATTTCCCTTTCATGTTCAAATTAAATGTTGGATGCAGTTTGTAGCTTTTAGTTCAATCATACTCACAAATTCATTTTATATTGTTGTTTTACAATAATTTCTCTATTACTCTTACTAATTATGGATTATGCAATCAAGTACAATAATTTCTCTATCTAATATAATTGTACTCGGTACCTCTTTGTAAAATCTCAGGCAACTTTACTGTTCTTATTCAATTTATTTTATATATTTATCTTAATTTTGAAGCTTTATCATCACCAGATAATAAAATTTATAATTTATTCATATTGTTTGATTGGCTATTCATTTGAAAGTTGTAGCGTTTTGAATTTGACCTTATGATTGAAGGAAGACACGTGGTTTTACTACAAATTCTCAATCTAATTCTTTCTTTCTTTAATTCTCTATCTGATTCCGAACTTGTTTCCAACTCTTGCTGATTTTCATTTGGGACGATTGAATATTTCATTGGAAATGCAATGAACCTGGGACTGCAAGGGGTTATTGTGTTCTCATTTTGACTTAAATATAATTAGTTTAATTTTATTTTAGGTTCTATCATTACTCCCAAACCTAGATATGGTCAATTCTATTGATGAACAGATCATGCCTGAGGTGCCTGAGGACCTCTCTAGAAGGTCGGGAAGTAAGTGTTTAGATGAACTTGGTAGTCGATTCCGTTGGTTTCTTTCCTATTTTATTTTTGTATTCAAATATCCACTGGTTCTCATTCTATGATTTTTTGAGTGATCTGTAAATTGGGGCGCTCAGTATGGTTACGAAACGTATTAGGTAATTCACTTAGTTTTTCTCTCGGCGAGTCTCTCATTTTTGTCCAAAAAATGCAACCCGGTTAAAGATTTTTATTCATGAGTAATTGTTACTTGAAATTACTAACTTTAATTTCAACTTGGATCTTCTTATTTTGTAGTTTTTATGGTGTACACAAAGCTCAAGTTTTGGCAAATTGATGGTTCAAAATCAACAAAAACCTCAACCACCTCAGTGAAAACGCAAATTAATTGCCATTAGGGTTACTGTTAATGTTAGGAGGCACTAGGTTACCTGAAAACCTAATAAAAAACTTGGCGATCCTTTGGCTACTATTCGACACATAACTTTGCTATTTATTAGAGCGTTGGTACTTTTTTGGGTATTCACAACCAGTTACTGCTCATAGGATGACTCAAGAAAGCATGTCATTGCTGGAAACTCTACATTTGGCAGAAAATGTTTCAAAAGCTAAGATGGTGTATGTATTTTTCTTTAAGAAAAATTGCATTGAATTGTGACATACTTTACTTGCAATATCGGTATAAGCAATGCACTTCATTTGCTACTTATTACAATTCGTTTACTTTTTTTCTTATCTAGACATCATATGTTTAAAAAATTGTCAAATTATAACATTTTACCTTTTTTTCTTGTACAGCCAAGTAACCAGTCCTGGGCCGTGCTTAGCACGGCCCTTAAAATGTACCTAGTATATATATATATATATATATATATATATATATATATATATATATATATATATATATATATATATATATATATATATATATATATATATATATATATATAACAGGATAGTAAATCATTGCGAAGCGTTACCCAGTTTCAATTATGCTAGAAAGATCATGAAGCGTTACCCAGTTTCTATTCCTCCGACACCAATACACCATAGTCGGCGTCTTCCTTCGACACATCGTCGCCGCTTCCTCCTCCTTCCTCACCGTCGTCGGCCGCCACTATTCCTCGTCGTCGTCGCCACCTTTGCTTCATCCCTGCCTTCAACAGTTTCTCGACCATATCAACACCCACCTCTGCCATCGTCGCCCTCATCTGTCAAATCGGTAAGCTCTTCTCTTTTCTCGTCGTCTCTTCTCTCCTGTCTTCTCCCTTCTTCTCCTCTGTACAGAAACCCTTGCAAATTGATTTTGAAGGTATATCGCCGCCCTCATCCGGCAAATTGCTGCCCTCATCCTTATGATTTGAGTCGTTTTTTCTGAAATACACTGTTCTTTAAAATCGATTTTGCCTTGTAAATACAGCGGCATAGTGGTCACTGAAATGGATAACGGCCGTTCATTCGCCGTCGAAGTCCAAGCTCCGAACATCCAACAACTTGACCCCAAAGGCTACCCTCTCCCTCGCCGTGACCTTGTCTGCAAGGTCGTCAACATTCTACCCAATTATTGAACAACCCGGTTTTCATATTCTAAGAACCGGTACGGTTGAACCGCAAACCGTAAAAAACCGGCGGTTTTTAGCGGGTCAGGGAACAAGCGGTTTTTTGAAACTAAAAAACCGGAAACCTTACCGGTTCCCGGTTAAACCGGTTGAACCGGCCGGTCCAGTCCGGTTTTCAAATCAGTGCGTATCATCCCTTTTATCCTATGAGAATCATTACCTTCCTTTAAATACAAGATATAACAACGTATTGATTTGTTTATTTATTATAGTAGTTTATTTTCATTCATATATCAAAAAGTTTAATCAATTATATTAATGCCATTCAAATATAAAGCAATTTTTTCCTGCTATAAATGCATATATTTTTCAAAGTATATATCCTAGTATAATAAGAAATAAAAAACAAAACTATATATAGTTTGGTTAAAATTTCAAAATACTGTGTTTTAATAAGTAAAATTTTGAGATTGGAGTTTGTAATAAAAAGAAATTAAGGTAAGATGTTATAATACTTAGACAAATGAAAGTATGTTGCTTCTAAGATACTTAACGTAATATTATTAGTTGCCTCTAAGCACTTGTTATAAGATATTTAACATATGATTCGGTTTTGATATGATACATAGAAGATAATGTTAATCTTTTTAGTTATATCGACATAAAAGCCTTTTAATCTTGTGAATACTACTCAAATAGTTATGTAAAAGTTGTAATATGCAAAACACCTTGTCACATGGAACCTATTCGAGTGTTGAAAATTGGATAAAGTTAATAATTTGAAGAATTATCTGAAAATTGGTTTACAGTTTTGAAGACTATGACAATATTCATGCTTTATTTAATTCCTCTAAAATTTACGATTCATGTTTTTATTCCTTTAAATATGTTAGAACCGTATTACATATTGTGTATACATGATCCATATCATTATGGAGCCTAAATATAGAGATCTTCTTTGAGCTAATTTTTGGCCGTCATCTTATAATTATACAATTTCAATCTCTTTACGACTATCAGAATAAGTTTTTCTTTGTGTGCTTATTCCTCGATTAATTTATACTAACAAAACGATAAATGAACTAAATTTATATATAATCATCTAATATTTCTCTAATAGTTACCTGATAATGGGAGTTCCAAAGATCGATTCCTGATGCCTTCTGATACTGATCGAAGAACTGCTTCATCCTGATCCGAACATTCATCGACACGCACACAATCAAAATCAATAAAAACTAAAAAGTTAGTAATACATCGAAAATTCTAACAAAATCTACGTACGTAACAGAAGGACTGATGTATTCATGAAGCTTATCAGTACAAGAGACCATGATAATCGACACCTTTGCATCACACAACACAGTGAGTTCACTCGCCTTCTTGAACAATCCGTTCCTCCTTTTGGAATACGTTACCTGCCTGTTCGTGGAATTCTCTATCTTCTTTATCTGGATCTTTCCTCTCGCCATTGATTTTCTCTGAAGATCTCCTTTTTTAGAAAAGCTTTATCGATCTATCGATCTATCCAAAATGTTGTTCTCATTAAGTTTTCGCAAAAAGTTGCTTGTGAAGAGAAAAGACACAGAAAAATTGTGTTTGAATTTGTGTGGTGGGGAGAGATAGACACCGAAACCGTGTGTGAAAAACGGGGGAGGGAAAGCAACTCGAAGAAAGGTGGTGCTATTGTTGCCAGAAATAGGAAGGCTTGCCCAAATAGATAAAAGGGTACGAGAGATTCATAAAGCCGTTTAATTATCTAATTACATTTAGAACCCTTGTAAGTTCACTTTCAGAAGGCATCCTAGTAATTTCACTCATCTTTATTTTTTAAAATAAAAATGTATATTAGACTATGCCTCTTGGGACAGGGTTCCAAGGAGTAGCGCCTTGGTGGGGTCTTGGGGCTAGCAGGCGCCTTTGCGGGGCTCGGGAGAGCACCCTGAAGGCCTGAAACAAAAACGATTTCATATAGAAGAAAATGTCTATAGCCCAAATTGTTTTCAACTCAAACCCAAAGTTTTGTGTTAAAATTAAAAGGGCGTGTTATCCTGTTTCTTAGGTCGTCTTCTACAGATATATATCTTATATAGACGTTGTCTGGAGGTTATCGAAAGAAATATTGCTTCTTCTTCTCTGAAATTCTATCTCTAAAAACGCAAACAATTTGAAGGTAATATGTGTTTTTGAATATTTGATTTGGCCGGAAATCAATATCATTTCATTCTTGGATTATCCCAAATCGGATTTCATGACACCCCAAACTATAGGGAAAGTGTTTGCATACACGATCTTTGAATTATCCAAGTGATTTATTTATTGATATTTGAATCCCTTAATTCTGAAAATTTAGAAGTTCTTTTTCAACTCTCGACGACTTCATCATTTGCGCAACTTCCTTTTTAAGCCCTATATTTAGCTTTTGAAGGTCAATATGTTCCTCGAACATTATCTTACAAAATTTAAATCATTTGGTTCACCTATGTTTTTACCCTAAGATGATGCTGCTTGTTTTTCTTTATCCCTTCCAACCGGTTGTCAAAGGAGTTCTTTCGGTGCAAGCTCTTCAACATCATCGTTGAGGTCGATTGATGTACGGGCACCCGAAGTTTGTATATAGTCGTTTAATTTAAGCATTATTTTACCGTTAAATGGGTAAATGTTTTACCACCGTATTCGGTTCAATATTGATGGAGAGCAGTATTTAAGATGTCGAAATCATTTCTTCCACTTCCATACATATTACTAATATTGTTGAAATGTCATTGAAGTGGGTGCAACTAGCTCTCAAGTTGCGCCATTTTCCATAAAAAAACATCGTTATTATGATACATGCCCTTTTTTATTTATGTGTGATAATGGTCTAAAATTCGCTCCCAAAAACTTCAGACGGATTGGTGGTTCCCGATTAGGTTATATTAGGAAATAGATATCCAAACACGTGCTAATACGACTTCCTCGACTTCGATCAAACTCCTAGGACCTTTTTGTGTTGTTGTGGGATTATTTTTCTTCTTTTCTTCAAAGCTTTGAGTTGTTTCTCCGGTTGTGTTTCATAGTGGTTATCAAACATAACCACTTTTAATAAATGCCCAAAATACATTTTTGTTGGCTTGGAGATAATCAGGGTGTTCAATATTAAACACGCATGTTCGTCGACAAATTTTTGAACTTGGAAAAGACCACCATAATGCATTATTCACATTTGTTGGCTTAAGCCTGTCTTTTTTAGATATTGTCATTTTCATTTGAAAACTCTCTCGAACAAATTGCTATCTCACAAATAATTTAAGATCGTCTTTTGTTTTCAACATTTGTAGGTTTTTTATGTGTTATTGGCTTTCACATCACCACCATGTCTTTTGTGTTGGTGGTATACCCATACACCTTATGATAAGGGTATCTATTATACCATTCCCATGGGGTCCTATTTGGCAAGTGCAATCCTGCACGGGAACACTGTGTCGGGTGGTTCGACCCTACTATAGATCGAACCAATCGTGAATCCAAATATAGCCTCCATTTTTTCCATAACTTTGACCGTTCTCAAATGGTAAAAGAAAAAATTAACCTCCTATAAATACTCATTTAATTTATAACATTTTTGCACAATCGTTCTACGTTTCTTCATTTTTAATAAACTCTTCTACATACTATAATCTCCATTTATTTCACTTACAATGGACTCACACATTCTGTCAAATTACATCACCCCAACATTTGACCATAACAATTCCCGGCTTGCCGATTCAAACATACCATAATCCGAAAATGTTATTCATATTGATTTTTCATAAACACCATACTATCCTGCAAATTGATCCTTTGTTTTTACCGAAAGGTGTCAAAGTCCAACAATATCTACAACAACTTATTAGATCAATGCAAAAGTAGTCATAATGAAGACATTTTGAGGGAGACGCTCTAGCAATATAGATTAGAACATAACAAGACAAAGTTTAATCGTGGATGCGCTTGGAAGTTTCTTAATTCCTAAAATGGGTGATAATGCCTCTGATGGATCATCCAACAAGTGGTTTGTAACTAACCAAGACATCCAAAATTAATGATTATACAACATCATTGGATACATGTTTTTATTTTGACATCAACAATGAGGATGATGAGATTGAGTCGGAAGAACGCTAACTCCTAATCGAGGGACATAAAGGAAAATATTTTCATCATCAACTTTATTGGGATCTAATACAAATGAAAAAAATAAATCGATTAGTGGATAAGTTTGACAAATTTACTTTGAGTTATGATACCAACACCGAGAGTTGGAAACAAGAAGACAAAACAAAGAAAGGAAAAAGCATACGAGGAAAAATATGTGCCCCAAATGAAACATGCGAGCTTAAAGATAAACACAGTGATCATGGTATAATCAAGATTAATAGTGTACCTAATAGTGTTGTGTGATTGACCTCCCACGTAGGCCTTGGGGGAGGGGGTTGCATGGGTTACTCAGATGGTGCGGTTTACCATTTTTTATATTATATTGTAACACCCAGTTTCTTATCTCTGGATTACATCATAATCACTCAAAAATAAACACAGTGATCATGGTATAATCAAGATTAAGCAACAAAAGTACAAGTAGAAATCAAAGAACAAGTACTTTTAAACAACAGGTCCCAAAAACTGGTTTACAAAAGACCGTTTACAAAACTATACAAAAAGTATTTTCAGGTTTACAAACAGTTCAAGTCTAGTCCCATATCCATGCAATCATCCCTCTGCTATCTTCTTACCCCTGTCACCTATAACACAAACCATATAACTACTTTTATGAGTTAATTAAGCTCAGTGAGAAAATATATCAAGGTTTAGATATCAATCTAATAGTTATCAAAATTTCCACAATTTAAATCACAGATCTCTGTTTCAATGACTATCTCAGTCATTGAAAGTATTCAACCAAGATAAACAATCACATCAACAAGAAATTCTCAATCTTGTTTAAGTCAGGTTAATTGGTTATCTCAACCAATTAAGATGTACAATAAGTCAATTTAGTTATAATCAAACTATTTATAATGAATTATAACTACTCACCTGATGTCTGCTCAGTCTGTGGTCCACTCGTGCCTCGTGTATCTCTTTCCCTCCTGTGTGTATCTGCTCAAAACAACATCATATATCATACTTCAACATTCTCAAAACAATTTAATCACATCTAACTCATTAGATCAAAAATTAATAGCTAATAATGATCGCAACTATGAACATCACTAACAATGACTTCAAAACTTCCAAGATTTGCGGTTTTTACCAAACTAACCGTTAAAACTTCGCAATAATCGAGATAGAAGCTCAATACAACACATATTAACTACCTACTAGTAACACATGAGCTAATTCTAAGCAAAAATCCGGATTCAAGAACATAGGGTTTAAAACCCTAAAACCACAAATCACTAACCTCAAAATCAAAGACTCAAGAACGTGATTCGGGTGTTAAATCCACTTCCTTAACCTTTTCCTAAGTAAAACTCTCGATCAAAGGAACTGATTTTACCCTCCTAGCTCTCAAAAATCGTTTTGGAATGTTTGTGGGTCGAGAAATGGTTTAAATGAGGGCAAAATCGAATTTATACCCGCACGAAACCCGACCCGGGCTGTCAAACCCGCCCCGGGTTTTGGTCCGTAAATCCTCGCCTCATACTCAGCGCAGCACGGTCCGGGTTCTGTGACCCGACCCGGGTTCCCATTGAACACGACCCTGGCTTTATTACACGACCCGGGTTGATACTTAACCACATTTCTTTTCATTCCTAACTCGACCCGATTTGCACAACCCGACCCGGTTTGACTTTTTAAGAAATTACTTTGTTTCTTTTTATCTTAACTCACGTTTTTAACTCATCAAATTCTCATATAAAAATATATATATATAACATAATTATACTACAACTTAAAATTAAGGTATTACAAATTCTTACCCCCTTCAGAAGATTCCGTCCTCGGAATCTCTTAAAACAGAAAGGGATACTTTGACCGCATCTCTTCTTCGGCTTCCCAAGTGACATCTGTTCCTCTATGATGTCGCCATTGTACCTTGACCACGCCAATCTCTTTATTTCGCAACTTCTTGATCTTTTTGTCTAAGATTCTTTCCGGCATCTCTTGATATCTCAGTTTCTCGTCTAACTGAACTCCGGCCAAAGGTATTTGTATAGCTTTATCATGTAATGTTTTTCTAAGGTGTGATACGTGGAACACATTGTGAATACCTCGTAACTCATCAGGAAGTTCAAGTTTGTATGCAACTGCTCCAATCCTTTCCAAGACTTGAAAGGGTCCGATAAATCTCGGGCTCAACTTCCCTCTTTTACCGAAACGAATTACTCCTTTCCACGGGGACACTTTTAACATCACCATGTCTCCAACTTGGAACTCTAATGGCTTTCTTCTCTTGTCTGCATATTGTTTTTGGCGGTTTTGAGCTACTCGCATATGCTCACGAATGCTTTGTATCTTTTCTTCAGTTTCAGCTACAATTTCTGGTCCCGCCAATGGTTTCTCTCCCATCTCTGTCCAGCAAGTTGGTGTTCGACATGGTGCCCCATATAAAGCTTCGAAAGGTGCCATCTGTATGCTGGAATGATAGGTGTTGTTGTATGTAAATTCGGCTAAAGGTAGATGATCATCCCAACTACCTCCAAAATCAATCACCGAAGCTCTAAGCATATCTTCTAACATCTGAATAGTTCTCTCGGTTTGACCATCAGTCTGCGGATGATAAGCCGTACTCATTAAGGCTTTAGTTCCCAAATATTTTTGAAAACTTTGCCAAAAATGAGAAGTAAAACGACTGTCGCGATCGGAGATTATAGAGGTTGGTACTCCGTGTCGTCTCATCACCTCTCTAACATAGATCTCTGCTAATTTGGACGCTTGGTAATCTTCTCGTATAGGAATAAACTGTGCTGATTTAGTCAATCTATCAACTATTACCCATATTGAATCGAACCCTCGTGGGGTTCGGGGTAATTTGGTGATAAAGTCCATAGAAATCTCATCCCACTTTTTCTTCGGTACAGGTAGTGGTTGAACTAACCCGTATGGTCTCTGATGATTTGCCTTGACTTGTAAACAAGTCAGACACTTCTCCACATATCTCCCAACATCACGTTTCATTCCTGGCCACCAGTAAAATGGCTTTAAACTTCTATACATCTTTGTACTACCTAGATGGATTGAATACCGTGTACAATGTGCATCTTCAAGTAACAGCTGTCTCGTGTCTCCGTGTTTTGGGACCCACACTCGTCCCTGAAAAGTTTTTACTCCTTGTGCATTTTCAACTAGCTTATCTACATAGCCAACCATTCTCTCACTCTTCATGTCATTGGCTTCTCTCTGGGCACGTCGAATCATTTCTGGTAATTTACTAACCACTCCCATTCGAGCTGAAACGATTCGAATAGGTGGTTCTTTTCGGCTTAACGCATCTGCCACTACATTTGCTTTACCAGGATGGTAAAGTATTTCACACTCATAATCTTTCAAAAGATCCATCCATCTTCGTTGTCTCATATTTAGCTCTTTTTGATCAAACAGATATTTTAAACTCTTATGATCTGAATATATCTGGAACTTCACACCATAAAGGTAATGTCGCCAGATTTTTAGTGCAAAAACAATGGCGGCTAACTCCAAATCGTGTACTGGATAAGTTTGCTCATGAGGCTTCAGCTGTCGAGACGAATACGCAATTACTCGTCCCCTTTGCATTAATACACATCCAAGACCGATCTGTGAAGCATCGGTAAATAGGACAAAGTCTTCCACACCTTGAGGTAAAGCTAACACCGGAGCTTCGCATAACGCCTGTCTCAATTTTTCAAAAGCTTCTTCTTGTGCTTCAGCCCAGATAAACTTCTCTGTCTTTCTGGTCAGCTTTGTTAAGGGCAAGGCAATACTCGAAAATTTCTCAATAAATCGTCGGTAATAGCCAGCTAATCCCAAAAAGCTACGAACCTCAGTCGGATTTTTGGGTGGTGCCCAACTCATCACTGCTTCTATCTTGGCAGGGTCCACTTTAACTCCTTCTCTATTTATCACATGACCAAGGAACTGGATCTCTTGCATCCAAAACTCGCACTTCGAAAATTTTGCATATAATTTTTCTTTACGAAGAAGATTTAAAATCAACTGTAAATGTTGTTTGTGCTCCTCCCAACTCTTGGAATAAATCAAAATATCGTCAATAAACACTATTACGAACTTGTCTAAAAATGGATGACAAGCTCGATTCATCAGATCCATAAAAGCCGCTGGGGCATTCGTCAAACCGAACGGCATTACTAAAAACTCATAATGACCGTACCGGGTGCGAAATGCTGTCTTCGGGACGTCAGATTCTCTTACTCTTAGCTGATGATATCCCGATCTCAAATCAATTTTTGAAAAATATATCGCTCCCTCTAATTGATCGAACAAATCGTCTATTCTCGGTAAGGGATAACGATTCTTCACAGTAATCTTGTTTAACTCGCGATAGTCTATGCACATACGCATAGAACCATCCTTCTTTCGAACAAACAGTATCGACGCACCCCACGGAGACGAACTCGGACGAATAAAACCGCGATCTAAAAGTTCTTGTAGTTGTTTCTTTAACTCCTCCATCTCAGATGGCGCCAATCGATAGGGTGCTCGAGCTATCGGTTTCGCTCCAGGAACTAATTCAATAACAAACTCCAATTGACGATTTGGCGGTAAGCCCGGAAGATCATCAGGAAAAACATCAGCAAAATCTCTTACTATCTCAACATCCTTCACAGTGGAATGTTCGGTTTTAATTGGGGCAACATGCGCCATAAACAAAAGAGCACCTCTTTCGGTATACCTTCGCGTTCTCGCGAAAGATACAACCGGAATATGTTGAAAGCGACGTTCGCCTCGTATTAACGTTTGAGACCCGCTTGGAGTTCTCACAGAAATAATCTTTCCGTGACAATCCATATTTGCCCTATTATTATCTAACCAGTCCATTCCAACTATTACATCAAATGCACGAGTACTCATTGGCTTCAAATCAATAAGGAAAGAAATCCCATTGATTTCAAGCCGACAATTTATATACTCAGTATTTACTATAACATCTCTCCCGTCAGCAATATCAACTATTAAGCTCTCACTCATTTTAGACACCGGTACATTAATTCGAGACGCGAAATGTACAGATATAAAAGAAATTGATGCACCAGAGTCAAACACCATACGAGCTCGAAGAGAGTTCAGGCTAAAAATACATGTAATCACATCTGGTCGCTCTCTAGCCTCTTCCACGGTCATCTGGAAAGCTCGAGTTCTAACATTTCCACCGCCTCTATCTCGTCTATCGCCTCGATTATCACCTCGTCCCGCCCTCGGAGTTTCACGACGTGAATCAGTTCTCGGCTTTGGGCAATCCGGGCGAATATGACCACTTTCCCCACAATTGAAACACACACGATTTTTCTCCAAACAATCTCGAGCCATATGCCCTGTCTTCCCGCATTGGTAACACATAAGAGACGGGGTGCTCGTATCACAATTTCCAGCATGTTTTCGACGACATTTTTCACACCACTTGTTCTCAGTCTTTCTTGGATCACCTCGATATTGATAACTCGGAACTGGCTGTTTTTGGGAACTACCCTCGGGTTTTCCTTCCCATTTCCTCTTCTGGCCTCCGCTTCCTTGGTCCCCCTTCCTTTCACTATCTTGCCTTCGCAGTTCTTTTTCTCGAGATTTAGCTGCCTCAACGATCTGCTGATAAGTTATAAAACTGGAACTCTGTAAAAACTCTCGTATCTGGGTCCTCAGTCCCCACAGATACCTATCAATTTTCCTTTCTTCAGTATCCACCTGATGAGCAGCAAATCTGGCTTTTTCGTTGAACTCTGTCGTATACTCCTGTACTGACCGCGTTCCTTGCTGCAATCTCAAAAAATCTTCTTCTAAACTTTTCATCGCAGTATTTGAGCAATACTCCTTCATAAACTTCATTTTAAACTCCTCCCACGTCGGTTCTGGCTCCAATCCTTTCTCTATATCAAGGTTTATGTTCTCCCACCAGAATTGAGCATCTTTGTGCAGACAGTTTGTAGCAAACTCAACTTTATCTTTTTCCGCACACTTGCTCGTACGGAAGACTTTCTCGATATGTGTCAGCCAATTTCATGCAATAATAGGATCATCAGTACCAAAGAAATCATTCGGTTTACACTTGCGGAACGTCTCATAACTACAACCTTTTGGTTCACCCGATCCTCCAACTTCAGTATGTATAGTAACCGGCTCTCTCTGCCCCCTCCCAACCACAGGTGTGATAGGAGGTCTGTCTCGATCATCTCTATTCGTCTCCTCCGTCTGAGGTCTCACTAAGGTAGGCAATAAGCTTTTAACTGCCTTTGCTACCTCCGCAGCAATTAACTCTTGTAGTGATTTTGTTAACTCAGGCGGTCTCTCGCCTTCAGACTGGCGCCCCAGTCTTTGATCTTGTGATCCCGAATGCTCATCTCGGTGATCACCTCCCTCTTTCTCCTTTCCAGAACTCATAGTGAGGCTGAAAAGAAATTTAACTCGTTATAATCTCGTTTATCTCAATACTTTTTTTTTTGTATCTCGTATCTCATCAAAATTCTCGAAATAACACACATACTCATAATGTGTGTTTTAAAGAATGATTGCATAAGGACAAAATGGGACTTCTCTTTAATAGTTTGAGTTTAGAGTTTACTCTTTAAAGTCTAATTCACTCAAACCCTTGCTCTGATACCAACTTGTAACACCCAGTTTCTTATCTCTGGATTACATCATAATCACTCAAAAATAAACACAGTGATCATGGTATAATCAAGATTAAGCAACAAAAGTACAAGTAGAAATCAAAGAACAAGTACTTTTAAACAACAGGTCCCAAAACTGGTTTACAAAAGACCGTTTACAAAACTATACAAAAAGTATTTTCAGGTTTACAAACAGTTCAAGTCTAGTCCCATATCCATGCAATCATCCCTCTGCTATCTTCTTACCCCTGTCACCTATAACACAAACCATATAACTACTTTTATGAGTTAATTAAGCTCAGTGAGAAAATATATCAAGGTTTAGATATCAATCTAATAGTTATCAAAATTTCCACAATTTAAATCACAGATCTCTGTTTCAATGACTATCTCAGTCATTGAAAGTATTCAACCAAGATAAACAATCACATCAACAAGAAATTCTCAATCTTGTTTAAGTCAGGTTAATTGGTTATCTCAACCAATTAAGATGTACAATAAGTCAATTTAGTTATAATCAAACTATTTATAATGAATTATAACTACTCACCTGATGTCTGCTCAGTCTGTGGTCCACTCGTGCCTCGTGTATCTCTTTCCCTCCTGTGTGTATCTGCTCAAAACAACATCATATATCATACTTCAACATTCTCAAAACAATTTAATCACATCTAACTCATTAGATCAAAAATTAATAGCTAATAATGATCGCAACTATGAACATCACTAACAATGACTTCAAAACTTCCAAGATTTGCGGTTTTTACCAAACTAACCGTTAAAACTTCGCAATAATCGAGATAGAAGCTCAATACAACACATATTAACTACCTACTAGTAACACATGAGCTAATTCTAAGCAAAAATCCGGATTCAAGAACATAGGGTTTAAAACCCTAAAACCACAAATCACTAACCTCAAAATCAAAGACTCAAGAACGTGATTCGGGTGTTAAATCCACTTCCTTAACCTTTTCCTAAGTAAAACTCTCGATCAAAGGAACTGATTTTACCCTCCTAGCTCTCAAAAATCGTTTTGGAATGTTTGTGGGTCGAGAAATGGTTTAAATGAGGGCAAAATCGAATTTATACCCGCACGAAACCCGAACCGGGCTGTCAAACCCGCCCCGGGTTTTGGTCCGTAAATCCTCGCCTCATACTCAGCGCAGCACGGTCCGGGTTCTGTGACCCGACCCGGGTTCCCATTGAACACGACCCTGGCTTTATTACACGACCCGGGTTGATACTTAACCACATTTCTTTTCATTCCTAACTCGACCCGGTTTGCACAACCCGACCCGGTTTGACTTTTTAAGAAATTACTTTGTTTCTTTTTATCTTAACTCACGTTTTTAACTCATCAAATTCTCATATATATATATATATATATATATATATATATATATATATATATATATATATATATATAACATAATTATACTACAACTTAAAATTAAGGTATTACATATATATAGTATAAACATAGTATATGTATATAGAGATTCAATCATACCATCAAAGTCTGGATCTCAAGGTAATTACACACTATCCCTTATTTAAATGGTAAATTGTTGTTAATTTATTTATACACCCTAAATGTTAGTACTTATTTTCATGTTGGATTATGGAAAAATATATAACATAAACATGTTTTCTTATCATATTAACATGATTAGAGCATATATTAAGAATTACCTGATAGTTGGGTCAAAACCATCAATATTGAATTATATTGGTTATGGATTAGTGAAAGTGATGCAGAAACAAGTTTATCAATGGTAAATTTATTTTCTTAACATGAGCAGTGTAATGTAATTTCAATTTATGGATTCAAGCATTGAAGGATTTGATGTTCGACTGGAAAAGTAAAGATATAACGATTGTGCTTGAAGTGGGCAATTGACATTTGTGAGGACTACAAAATGAAAATTGAAATATGTAGAAAGTATTATTATCAAACAAAACTTGAACGACACTACTTATAAGTGTCTTCAGATGCATATAAGAATAAATATTGATTGACTAATTGTAGAATGCTTATTACGACATTATGGGACAATTCATGTATATTGAATTATTGTATATGATTAATTTGGAAGATTTGGAAGTGAAGTTAGGACAAGTTCAAGGAAGAACTAAGTAAAACTAACTTCATAAGTTAAGTACATGTGTAGGACACATGACATAAGTAATAACATATGTTTTAATGGACCCTTTTCATATAGTAAGGTAAAATATGTTTCTTAGAATGAATTCTCTATATGAGTAATATTGTTATGCAAACATTAAAGATTTATGAGTTATTTTTATTATATAAAAGATTTGTGTTTATAACATCACACATAACATGTACTAATGTGTGATCGAAATGAAGAAAGAAAAGTGGGGTGTTCATATATACCTGGAATGCAGATTGCATATAGTTAAAATAAAGATAGTCTAGACACATGATATCCTAAAAATTGTGATCTGAAGACTCTATTGGTGGTAGCTTCGTTGGCGAGGTATATGTCTTATGATTATGATGCAATGATACGTTGATCCAATTTTCTTATCTTGGTGCACACATGAGGTGTCACCTTTGTGAACGAGCCTTGTGTATAAAAAGCAAGATCACTAAATAATCAATCAGAGTAAATGAAAAAATTGAATGAAAGAGTCAGTATGGCTTGTCATATCCATCTAGGGGTACTACCTCCCCAAGCTTGCATTAGAATATGGTCATGTGTTGCATATATTGTATTTAAACATGACATATGTTTAAAAGTAATATTTTATTAAATATTTTGCAAAACTTATTTACATTAAAAACTCATGTAGCTCAGGAGACATATTTTTCTTACATATGTTGTTTTTTATGCCATGCGTTTTAGGTCCAAATGTGAAGGATGCTAGGACGTAGTACCTAGACTACATGCTTTTGTTGATATTATGAAGATAACCTATTTGAAGATAGATGGAGTGAGGAATAGATCGATTTGACTTTAAATTAGACTTTTGTAGTAATGTATTGCTTCATTATGTCTTTTGTTTACACGATTTTATTGCTCCCATGGTAGACTAATGGTCAAAGCATATAAATGATAGACCTAAATTTATGATGAACATGGCATTATTGCACATAATGTTCCTATGCTATTTAATTCCCCATTTATACATAATGCTTTCGATTTGTTTTAAAGAAACATTTTCAATTCATCATAATAGGTTTCAAGTGTTTCATTGTTTATGTGTATTAGTTTTTGCATAAATGTTCCTAGAAACATAGTTTTACCCTGGCCATTAAGCACCCCTCCCCTTCATTTCTTTACCTTACATCCACACACCTATTTTTTCTTAGATGAACAACAAAAACAGGAAGCTCCAGCCACCATTTCCCCTTATTGCTTTAAAGTCCTCTTTTAGACCTATTTAATAAAATATATATAAAAGGGGAGGGGTATATTGGCTTCCATAATATTTGACACATGTTAAGATATTGATAAAGATGTTACAGGGCATGCATCCACACGGTCAGTAAATAATAGTTAAACCCATATATCAAATCAATTTTGGATCTATTTAGAGTTATAAGACGTTAAGACTCAACATATATGGTGTGACCGCCAGAGAAACAAAGGAAGACACACTGTTCGAAAGGCATAATGTTTCCAAGGAGAAGGTGATACCTACCCATCAAGTGGGTGGGTGACGATGATCATGGTCTTCAAACCAATCCTCGGTGAGCCCTCCCCATTTCATGCATTAGGTTTGCAAAGAAGTTCTGTTGATTGGCAATGAAGGGGACAAGGAGTCACAAATGAAGCACGAAACCATTGATCAACAACAAATTTATAAGATATGAGATCCTTTACTTGAGTGATGTTTGAGACGAACGTTGGGTAGATCCTGATGGTACACCGCAAAACATATTATATCGATTTGGGAATGACTTTTGTGAAATAATCGAAGACACAATGTTTTTTATTAAAAAATAACATATAATAACTTTTTAAATAAAAAAGTTAATAATATAGTGACTTTTGTTAAATTTGCACATAAAAATATACCAAATAATTAATTGATATATAACAAGGTAATGTGGGCTGAAAATAATCAAATATTAAGAAAACCCGGATCTTCTCATGCTCAGATCCGACGCTGTCAAGACAGAGGGGGATCGACCAGCAACTTCATTTCCTAATTCTCTTTCAAATGACACCTGATCTACGCACGCACAAATCTGCTACTCTTCACCTCTAAAGGACCGATCTGAGCAATTATCAAAGTTAGGGCACCGAATTCTCAGATCTAAGGTAATTATCACGCACCTTTGAAACCTAGGTTTATTTGTTTGTTTTCAATACGCGGAATCAAATGAATCTGATTGAATGTATTGATACTTGTGCAATTGATTGATCAACGAAACGTAACGAAGATGTTGACGAAGTTTGAGACGAAAAGCAATAGAGTGAAAGGGCTGAGTTTCCACAGCAAGAGACCATGGATCTTGGCAAGTCTTCACAGCGGTGTGATCCAGCTATGGGATTACAGAATGGGAACTCTCATCGATCGATTTGACGAGCATGATGGTCCCGTTCGTGGCGTTCATTTCCACAAATCACAACCTCTTTTCGTCTCTGGAGGTTCGTAAAAGATCTGAACCATTTAAATCCTCGAGATTTACAGATTTTGTGTGGATTGTTTAGGCCGATCTTTTTGTGTACACAGTAATGTACATAGCATTGTAAAATTACATGAAGCTATTCCATTCTGCCTATAACAAAAAGAACGGACATCCAATGTAGGACTAATACGTTTGTTCTCTTACTTGCACATTTAGAGACTCCTGTTTTGCTTTAATTACACTGATCTGAACTTAGACTGGTATGCATAGTTGCTTTTACAAAATCTAAGTTTTAGTTATAAGGATGATTGGAACCTACTTTGTTACAATGCACATAACACAGAAATGACTCGGATTAGGACATTTTTGTTGGATTTTACATTATGCGTCCTTTAGTTATGGAAATTAAGCAAGATCCACTAAATTTGTAGGGTTTAGGTTTATTTGACAAAGTAAACAGGTCTTTGTTTTGGCACTAATCCATCCAACCATAAATACATGCATGTATGCAATTTCTTTATATTGGTAACTTCAATTTCAAATCCTCCTAATATCCTTTACACTAAACATGTAACGATTCATGCAGGAGATGATTACAAGATCAAAGTATGGAACTACAAACTGCATAGATGTCTATTCACACTTTTAGGGCATCTTGATTACATCCGAACAGTCCAATTCCACCATGAATACCCCTGGATTGTTAGTGCAAGTGATGATCAAACTATCAGGATATGGAACTGGCAGTCTCGTACATGTATCTCTGTTTTGACAGGACACAATCATTATGTAATGTGTGCTCTATTCCATCCAAAAGAAGACCTTGTTGTATCAGCATCATTAGATCAAACTGTTAGGGTTTGGGACATCGGTGCACTGAGGAAGAAAACAGTTTCTCCTGCTGATGACATTCTTCGTTTGGGTCAAATGAATACAGATTTCTTTGGTGGGGTTGATGCTGTTGTTAAATATGTCTTGGAAGGTCATGACCGAGGTGTTAATTGGGCTTCTTTTCATCCCACTCTTCCTCTTATCGTCTCAGGTGCTGATGATCGCCAAGTCAAGATCTGGCGAATGAATGGTATGCTCATTTCTTTTTTCATTCTGTGGTATTGAATAATGTTCAGCATCACTCGCAGACAGAAGGGTAAAATGGTCGATTTCCAATATGTTTAAAGATTACTTTTCTGTTTCAGATACAAAGGCATGGGAAGTAGACACATTAAGAGGCCACATGAACAACGTATCGTGTGTTCTTTTTCATGCAAAACAAGACATAATCGTATCAAATTCAGAAGACAAAAGCATACGAGTTTGGGATGCAACAAAAAGAACCGGTCTCCAAACATTCCGCAGGGAACATGACAGATTCTGGATTCTTTCTTGTCACCCAGAAATGAACCTTCTAGCAGCAGGACACGATAGTGGTATGATAGTTTTCAAATTAGAAAGAGAACGCCCTGCTTTTTCAGTCAGCAATGATTCCCTTTTCTACATCAAAGACCGTTTCCTTCGTTTCTATGAATACTCAACTCAAAAAGAAACCCAAATCATCCCAATCCGTAGACCCGGTTCAATCTCCTTAAACCAGGGCCCGCGAACTCTCTCTTACAGCCCTACAGAAAACGCGGTCTTAATCTGTTCAGAAGCAGACGGCGGATCATACGAACTTTACATTGTCCCTAAAGATAGTTTCACCAGGGGCGATACCGTCCAAGAAGCAAAAAGAGGGGCCGGGGGGTCCGCGATCTTCGTTGCCCGTAACCGGTTTGCGGTTCTTGAAAAGTCAACCAATCAGGTTTTAGTCAAGAATTTGAAAAACGAAATCGTGAAGAAAAGCGCGCTCCCGGTTGCTACAGATGCTATATTCTACGCGGGTTTGGGTAATGTACTTTGCAGGGCGGAGGACAGAGTCGTCATTTTCGACCTTCAACAACGGTTGATTCTCGGGGACCTTCAAACTTCTTTTGTGAGGTATGTTGTGTGGTCGAATGATATGGAAAATGTCGCGTTGTTGAGTAAGCATTCGATTGTTATAGCGGATAAAAAACTCGTTCATAAATGCACTCTTCATGAAACGATCCGTGTCAAAAGTGGTTCGTGGGATGATAACGGTGTGTTCATTTACACAACTTTGACTCACATCAAATACTGTTTACCTAATGGCGATAGTGGAATTGTGAAAACACTCGATGTTCCTTTATACATCACGAAAATATTCAGAAACACAATCTTTTGTCTTGACCGAGACGGAAAAAACCGCGCGGTTGTTATCGATTCGACTGAATATATTTTCAAGTTGTCTTTGTTGAAAAAGAGATACGATCATGTTATGAGCATGATAAGAAACTCGGAGCTATGCGGGCAAGCCATGATCGCGTATTTACAACAAAAGGGTTTTCCCGAAGTTGCCCTTCATTTTGTAAAAGACGAAAGAACCCGTTTCAATTTGGCATTGGAAAGCGGGAACATACAAATAGCGGTTGCTTCTGCTAAAGAGATAGATGAAAAAGATCATTGGTATAGGTTGGGAGTTGAGGCTCTTCGCCAGGGTAATTCTGGAATTGTGGAATATGCGTATCAGAGGACGAAGAATTTTGAGAGGTTATCGTTTTTGTATTTGATTACGGGAAATTTAGATAAATTGTCGAAAATGATGAAAATTGCGGAAGTGAAAAACGATGTCATGGGTCAGTTTCATAACGCGTTGTATTTAGGCGATGTGAAAGAAAGAATCAAGATTTTGGAAAATGTTGGGCATTTGCCTTTAGCGTATGCTACTGCTAAAACACACGGGTTGACTGATCTTGCTGAAGAACTTTCGGTCAAACTCGAAGGTAAAGTTCCGGATTTACCCTCGGGGAAATCAGGCTCGCTTTTGATCCCGCCAACTCCTGTAATATGTGGCGGTGACTGGCCGTTGTTGAGAGTCATGAAAGGGATTTTCGAAGGCGGTCTTGATAATGTCGGGGGTGCCACACAGGAAGAATACGAAGACGCTGCGGATGCTGACTGGGGTGAAGGTTTGAATATTGCTGACGTGGACGACATTCAGAATGGTGACATCAGCGTTGTTGTAGAAGACGACGAAGACGAACAACACGAAGATAACGAAGAGGGTGGTTGGGGTCTTGAAGGTCTTGAAGATCTTGAACTTCCGCCAGATGTCGACACCCCGAAAACAACCGCGCGTTCAACCGCGTTCGTGGCACCGCCACCTGGCATGCCCGTGAGCCAAATCTGGGCTCAAAAATCTTCTCTCGCAGCCGAACACATCGCAGCCGGGAATTTCGACACCGCCATGCGGTTGTTAACCCGCCAGCTTGGCATCAAAAACTTCGCCCCGTTAAAATCCCTATTTCTCGATCTCCACACCGGAAGCCATAGTTTCCTACGCGCTTTCTCATCAGCTCCCGTTGTCTCACTAGCCATCGAAAGAAACTGGAGCGAGTCAGCAAGCGCGAACGTGCGGGCCCCACCCGCACTCGTCTTCACCTTCTCCCAATTGGAAGAAAAACTAAAATCCGGTTACAAAGCCACAACAACCGGAAAATTCACCGAAGCCTTACGCGTTTTCCTCAATATCCTTCATACGATTCCTTTAATCGTCGTCGAGTCACGTAGAGAAGTTGACGAAGTCAAAGAATTAGTTATAATCGTGAAAGAATACGTTTTGGGTTTACAAATGGAACTAAAAAGGCGCGAGTTAAAAGATAACCCTGTTCGTCAACAGGAGTTAGCAGCTTATTTCACTCACTGTAACTTACAGCTTCCGCATTTACGGCTCGCATTGATGAACGCGATGACTATTTGTTACAAAGCCGGGAATCTGATTACCGCGTCGAACTTTGCGAGGAGGATCTTGGAGACGAACCCGGCTGAAAACCAAGCGAAAACAGCGCGGTCCGTTATGCAAGCTGCCGAGAGGAATATGAAGGATTCTAACGAGTTGAATTATGATTTTAGAAACCCGTTTGTTGTTTGTGGGGCCACTTATGTCCCGATTTACCGTGGCCAGAAAGACGCGGTGTGTCCGTATTGTAGCTCGCATTTTGTTGTTTCGCAGGAAGGTCAGATTTGTACGGTTTGTGATCTCGCGGTGGTGGGATCAGATGCGTCGGGGTTACTGTGTTCTCCTGCACAGATCAGATGATTTTACTTCTTCATTGGTATTGACTTTTATTGATCTTGTTTATACTTTATACTTCCTGGTTTTTACAAATTCGATTTTAACGGCGAAATTGTTTTGTGCAGTTGAAAGAAATTAGAGTAAAATCGGGGCTTCTTTGTAGACCTGCTCCTTGTCCTTGCTGCTGGTCATTAAGCAGCTAATCATATAGTAAAGCCGAGAGTAGATTATTTTGGTATTGGTCTAGTTTTTGAGGTTTGAAGTTGTTTTTCAAAAGAGAATTTTCTTTCTGTTACTAAAAAAAGTTGGATGTGCTGTTTCACTATTTTTTGTTCTTAAGATTGAATGTTGAGATTATACGTGTTTTTATATGGTTGATTTTGTTGGTGTTAAATATTGTTTTGGGAAACAAGAAAAAAGCTATATAAGCTTTTAGTACAAAACTACTAAAGTAACTAATTTTCGTTCGAAATTGAACAAAAAAAGTAAAGTTAAACGCATCGACAATATTCTTTTAGCACATCACATATTTAGAAACCGAATAGAAAAATGAAAAAGAAATAAGTAATGTTTTTTTTATATGCTTTCCTTAAATTTTGGTAGAATGTAGATTTACATGGATTGATGTTATCAAAGTGTTGACCCTAAACAGTTCTTCAGGATGCGACGTTCCTCTCAGTCTTTTTACATTCCTATTTCCCATATCCGTACTCAGTACTCACCATTTAATAATCGTTGTTCGATTTTGAAATACATGTGTTTAAACTTTTGAGATATTATGAAGATGTCGAGTATAGTTGATCAAAATCAAAACAATATTGAAGGTAACTAGTGTTCAAACATAGATATTTTAGTCTATATTTCATCGTTGTCGAGGATAGATTATACATCCTTCTGCAATAGGTTATGTTGGTTTCATATTAATGTTAATCTTTTAGTTAAAGCTTAGAAACGTTTGTTACATTACACACATATAGACTGGAATTCATACTTGTTTTATGAAATTGATATAAATTTTGTTAAATTACATGTTATACACGATGGTAACAATATTTGTTATGATATAAAGAGAAAATAGTTCTCAAGGTCTTAGACGTAAATTCTGCTAAATGATATCAAATGTGTAAATTTTATTTTCTTATGAACATATATGCCTGATGCAGATGTTCTTTAAAATTTCATGTTCTTTGTCTTTGCTTATAAGGCTCTATGGTATAGGTATAATTGCCACCACATCAAAAAATTTTGGTATATCAATGCCACTTCAGTATCACATTCTCAAGGAAATTTCCACCACACCATTACCCCATCATACCTAATGATTCTTAATCTTTTAATATAAAGATAGATTCTATTTTAAGGAGAGAGAGAGAGAGTCGTGGTGCGGAGTGACCACCCCCACGCTTCCTCACACCACACCAAGGGCGGGGTGGTGTTCATGTGTGACCATTCCCCCTACATTGGTACAGCGCGTGGTGTGTGAGAAGCATACCATATAACCTAGGTTACCAATTCCAAATTGTTCCCTTCTTAGCAATCTCTTCTGGTATAATGTGACCTTTGACTTTATTATATTTTGGTTTATTTGTTGGAGGTAGTCAAGGCCGACCCTGAGGCACGACAGGTTGGGCAACCGCCCTAGGTCTCCAATCAGTTAGGGCACTGAAGTTTATATACACATTATATTAGGGTAGGCCTATTTTTGTAGAATAAATCAGCAGTTTAGTCCAAAAGAAAACCCCAAACACCCAAATGAATAATAATGCTAGGTCGCAAATTAAGGACGGGAACGAGATTATTGGTGGCAAAGATGCAAGCAATGAAGACGATTCAGATTTTCTCCAATCTCCCTTTGACGACTAATTTCTATAACTCGCAGCTTTCTCAGTGACAAAAAAGTATATATCAAAAAAAGCCTCTCACCTCACTACCTTCATATCGTTGCCTAATTGCTTTCGCAATTCCCTTAATTCCCTTGGCTCCACCTCTGAATTTCTGAATCGCATCTCATCTTTATTCTCTGCAAACCACACAACACTAATTTCCATCTCTATTATGATACGAGACATCGAATGATCGAATTGTCAATTAGACTCGGTCAAACTGAACTGTTACATGGTGCCAGACCTTCAAGAATCAATCAAGCTTCAATTTTGGTTGATTATTTTTTTGTTAGAATATTTTTCTCTTCAATCTCCTTTTTCTTGAATATTTTTCTCTTCAATCTCCTTTTTCTTGAATGTGTTGCTCCCTCTCAATTTGATCATTTGCTTAAGTTAACATCTTCTATCCCCATTTGTGAAATAACATTAGCAAATTATACCTTTTTAGGAATAATTCCTTCAACTGACGATCTTTGGTTTTCTCCCCTAGACCAACTGGTGTTTCCTTTGGTTTTGGACATACGCAACATTTGACATGACTTGTACATCACGTAGGACCTCACATTTCGTTGATTGAAATGGGTGTTATAAGCCCTAGAATTTGGCTTTTGATGAGATATTGGTTCATTTGGTATTAGATGGATTCTTTGATGAATTTTAGATGAATGAAATCATTTCTAATGACTTCTTTACGATTCTCAAATCAAGTTATGTTGAGAAACAACTCTAGAATATCTAGATTAATGATGGAATTTTGTGTTTGAGATTCTAAAACCAAGAAGGTGTTGCACCTTGGCTTTGACTAGTTGTACCTTATGTTCTTGATGCATTAGTTTGGGTTAGATTGATTCAAATTTTGGTTGGACTGATCCTATGCTACTGCTAAATCTTGACTCCTTGAAGTTTAATGAAACCATTATTAGAATTGGACATTCCATGAGCTTGTCACCATTTGGACGAATGATTGGAATTGGGGATTCCATGAAGATAATCTTATTGGAATGGAATAAAGATGGTTTGTAATTAGACATTGTAGGTGGGATTGACCTTTTGATGCGTTTTGGATGAGGGAATCCATTTTAGATTGTTTCCTAGTGAATCCAACCATTTGAGAATGATTAGGACCTTTGTTAGAACATGTTGGGTTGAATGGAATTAGGGATTCCATTGTTTGGTTCCCTTGGATATTGGAATTAGAAGCTATGGGGTGAATCCATCTTAGATGACCAATTGATTAACTCCCTAATGGATGAGTAGTTCCTTATGCAATGAATGACTTGAACTTGATGTTAAACTCCATATATGTTAGAGGGGTGAAATGATGAACATTAAGTGCTTAATGATTAAGTCATGAGCTTGATGAGGTTCTGAGGTGTGTTTTAGGTTGGAAACCCCTAAAATTAGTCATCCCTTGGTTGTATAAGTGTTTGGGAAGCCTTAGGATGCATTTAGACTTGTTTGGGACAAAAAATGTTAAGAGATAAGGATTTTCGATGTGTGTTTAACATTTAGATGTGAGGTTGAAAAGAATGAGAAGTTTGTCCCCTAAAAGTTGGTGACTGAGTGTGATACCTTCTTTTCATGACTTGTAGGAAGGAAATCAACTTGAAGATGATGAAGACTTGTCTAGCCACTCAACTAATGTGAGTATATATAGAGTACACGTCTCTAAACTTATTTTGTGGCATGTATGTGTGTGTGCTTTTGTTTTTATTGTATCATGCATCATTCTTATATGCTAAATGAACATTATATGTACTAGTTGTGCATTGCATGAAATGATATTTTATGGAGTTATTATATTGAGAAGTATGATGATTTTGAAAAAGTTTTAGCATCCTATGTGTGCATTCATACATCTAGGATCGGGTTGAGACTTTTGGGGTTATTAGAAAAGGAGTTCCTAAACCAATGATTGTGATGAATTGTGGTGGCTCATAGAGAGCAATTGTGGTGGCTCATAGCGCGCATTATGGTGGCTCATAGAGCGCAATTGTGGTGGCTCATAGCGAGCATTGTGGTGGCTCATAGAGAGCAATTGTGGTGGCTCATAGTAAGTATTATGGTGACTGGTGGCTCATAAAGAGCAATTGTGGTGGCTCATAGTGAGCATTATGGTGACTTATAGCGAGTATCGTGGTGATAGATGTTGCTCATAACGGGTATTGTGATGATGTGTAAAGGTTAGTGTAGAGATGGGAATTGAACCAAAAGAATTTCTGACAAGGAGTTAGACTTGGGATGACTTGAGTGAGATAGTTGAATATTGCATCATCATGCATTATACACACACACACACACACCATTTATAGGATTTGGTGTTATGACGATGTATTCTATTCCTCAGTGATGTTTTTGATAAACTATTCCGATTTAAGAGTTTTTATGATTTAAATTGAATTTGGGGGTTTGTCCCGAGTGTAGTGATTGACATTACTCACTCTAGTTGGGTCAACCTTAGGTAAACTCACTAGGTATTTCCATTTCCTAACTTATTTTGACGTGTGCTCAAGTTGAAGTCTAGGAGAGAAGCTTGGAGTTGTTGGCAGATTTTAAAAGGCCACATCATTTGAACTATGTAATGGTATTCGAATTGTAACCACCTCGCTCTTTAACAAACCAAGTGTAACGTCCCAAATCCAGTAATACAAATTTTCTTTTAAAAGCGGTTCAAATACATAAAACGAGTTATCAATTAAAAACCATCTAAATTAAAACTTGTATTTAAACATTAGAAATTGTATTTATCAAACGTTTACAACATTATTCAGCGGAAGACTTAATTATCAAAACCTCAGATGCGGTACAGTCACGCCGTGCTCCAAGCTTAAGCCAGCAATTACCTGAAAAACAATAAGGGTGAAAGAGTAAGCACAAAGCTTAGTGAGTTCCCCAAAATACCACACGATCCATTCCATAACACATAATCACAAAAGGTCTCTGAGCTTGCCCAGAAGAACCTGACTCACAGGCTTGCCCCATCTTGTCCAGTCCTTGGCTCACGAGCTTGCCCCGGTCTTTCCCATTCCTCGACTCACGAGCTTGCCCCGATCTTGTCGATTCGTTGGCTCACGAACTTGCCCCGATCTTGTCCATTCCTTGGCTCAAGAGCTTGCCCCGATCTTGCCCATTTCTCGACTCACGAGCTTGCCCCGATCTTGTTGATAAACACGTAAGGCACATACATCACATTATTACACAAAGTAATAAAGCTACCTACGCATGCAACATCACTCATAGTATAGTGAGAAGACTTACCTGATCTGCGACCTCATGTTATACAGTACTCCACGCGAGTGCCCGCAGATCCCGACAATACGCACCTCCTAACAATGATAAAATCCACTTAGAACTTCCTAAGTCCCCTACAAGATAATCCTATAAGACCGGTGTCCAAAACCCAAGTTTGACCAAAAGTCAAACTGGTCAAAAAGTCAACGGTTAATGGTCAAAGTTAACAAAAGTCAACAGCATAGTTAGCGCCGCTAACTCCCCAAGTTAGCGTCGCTAACTATGAACATATCCAAAAGTCCATTAAGTTCTTAACCTATTCAACCAATGTCTTAATCCATTCAGGGACCTTCCAAACAGTCTAGAATCCATAAAGATCCTAACTTTATCCTTCCAAACATCACCATACTAAATCAAGAACGAGATCCAAGTCCAAAGTGGTCCAAAACTAATCATAATCACCATAGAGAGTTTGGCTTACTCTCTAAACCATCATAAGTGTTCAAATAAGGGATTTAAGGCATAAAGTTTCCAACTTTATCCTTCCAAACCATATACAAACACAACAAGGGACCATTACACTTATTCAATCCATAAGAACACATTTAAATCATAATAACAATCATAAAAATGCATAAAGGTGAGAACTTGACTCACAGTGGTCCAGAAACAAGGGCTTTAACTGATCTTCTCATGAGCACAACTGTAACGACCCAAAAATCTCGAATTTATATTCGAGAAAATACGTAAAGAAAAGACCAAAAATATTTTTAAAATTTTAAAATAAATTATTTAGAAATGTGGTAAAATACCAAAAGTTTGGAAAAAGATGAAGAGAAAAGGGCAAAATGGTCACTTGACATCCAAATGACTTTTAAGTAAGGAAAATATGATTTTTGGAGATTAATATGTAATGAAATAAAATTTTGACACCAAATAATGGTGATAAGTAATTAAAAGTTAATTCTAGTAAAAGAGGGTAATTTGGTTATTTTTACCATGAGAAGGGTAATTTGGTCATTTGACCATATACAAGAATTATTATAAAAGTATAATTCTAGTTTGGACCAAAAATGTAAGAATTTTAGCTTTATGTGGCCAAATTTAATATTTGTGTCAAAAGTCCAAGGAATGAAAGTTCAGGGACTAAAACTGTAAATATGGAAAATATAAAAATGAGAAAATATCTCATTAATGATCATAAAATCTGAAGATGTTCTAGAGACTACGGGAGAGATCGAGAGAGCATCGGAGAAGAGAAGGATTTCTGGAAATCTTTGCAAGAAATTGAAGTTAGAATTGAGGGTTTCCAAACAAACAAGGTAAGAACTTCATGTTCTAAGCTTATTTCATCCAAGACTTGAACGGGAATCGTGCACTTGATTTCTGATTTTTCTAAAGGTCATGGTTCCAGTGAAATCATCTAAACCATCTTGCTCAAAATCATCAAGTAAACATGTTCTAACCCTTGAACATGTTGAAAAATCAAGAAATGGTGATTTTTGCTCAAGAACCCTAAGTCACGGGTTTGAAAGTTCAGATGGTTTTAATTAATCTAATATGTTAGAAATGATGAAAGAAACTTGTATTAACAAGTAATTCAATGAAATTGAAGATTTAATGCCAAAAATGATGAAATGGGTTTTTAGCTCAAGAACCCTAGAAATGGGTTAATGAGTTGAAACTGATTTCAAATGGCTCTAATGGTTTAGTTAAGTTAAAAATGTTGTAAAAGAAACAAGAAATCAATTCATAAGCTTGGAAATTCAATAAAATGATTTTTAGTAAAAAAAATGTTGTTTTCGGTAGAATTTTCAAGATTTTTAAGAAAGTTTGATGATTTTAAAGTTTAAAACTAAGTGTAAGTTGGTATTTAGGGTCTAGATATGACCCTAAACCAATTAAGTCAAGTATTAAGAACATATCTTAAAATCATCAAAGTATGTTGCTATTGTTGAAAAATTGGAATTTTGTTCAAAAGCCTTAGAAATCAATTTCACATGATCAAATTAATTCTAAGGGGTTTTAATGAGTTCCATATGTGGAAATTGTTGAAATAAATTAGTAGAAGTGATTTATATTGGATAATTTCGGTTTTGGACAAAAAATGCAAAAACGGGAATGTTTGAAAAAAATAATTAAAATCCATGATTTTTATGGTTAAAAACTTGAAGTAAATGAATTGTTTTGGTCTTGGAACAAACCTTATTGATTAAGACCTGAATTAAGGACTTAATATGAGAAAATGGAAATTTGTAGCATAAAAATCAGGAGATTCTGGACTGCTGTTCAGCAGGCGCGACGCGCCCCTCTCCTGGGCGTGATGCGCCATCGCGGTAGAGTGAAAATGCAGTTTTTCATCCAAGTCTCCTGCCAAGTGATTTTCAATTTTGAGTTTTGGTCTTACACTTGTCCGATTGACCTCAAATTTTAAACATAGGTCCAATATAGTCCAAAACTTCATAAAAAATTATCGGAATCGAAATACGACCCTCCGAGGGTACTGTAGTAAAATACGTATAAAATACGATTTAACTAAAGTTGGTCATTTAAAAGTTATAGACTCGTTATGACCCAAGATAGTATTATAAGGACTCTAATGAGTTATAGAATCAGTTAGCATGAATGTTAATGTATAACATGTTAAATATAGGTCCATGTCAAGTGATCATTGGATCAAAAGAGTATAAATACAAGGAACGTGTAGTCAGTCTCCTAACAATACACGAGGTGAGTACATGCAGTATTTTTACCCATTCTGGGGTACATGGCAAGTAAGTATTTTCAAGATTTCTTATAAAATTTCTATATGTGAAATGATATGCAAGAGTATTATCTCTAACTCGTTTGTGAAAGTATAATGTTATATTTGAAGTTATGTTTTGGTCTATGAGCCAATTATGTGAAAGTATGTTTTGGTATATGAACCAAATATGTGAAAGTATATTTTCAATACAAGTTATATATGTTTGAAAGTATGGATAGGCATATAGCCATAACATGTTTAAAAAGTATGTTTTGGTTACAAATTGTATATATTTTCAAGTATGAAAGGGCGTATAGCCACAAGATGTTTGGAAAGTATGTTTTGGCATTAAGCCTAAAACGTTATAAAGATATGTTTTAAACATATGGTATATGTGAAGCAAAAGTTATGTATTTGGCATCTAGCCATAAAGACATAAAATGATGTAGTTTGGCACCTAGCCACAAGTTATATGTATATGAGAAATGTTCAAGCAAGCAGCAAGTATTTTGTATGACTGGTAATTGTAGCAAGCAGCGTTAGTAAGGGAACTATGTTCCAACCTACCCGGGTTAGGTAAGGGATCTACTAGGGACAAGCCCCATCGTGAAGTAGATCGCCTCAGCACTTCTATGGTGAGGATTGATCCGTTCTTTCTAGCCATAGAGACTTGGGGTATCACTTATAGTGATTAAAGCCCTAAGTATAAAAATCCAGCAAGCTTATAAAACCAGTCAAAGAAAGTAAGAAAGATGTTATTTTTGTAAAGTATGTCATAAAAATGATTTTGAGAAGTAAAGAATTATAGTATGTTGCTATTATAAAGTTTTGAAAGAATATATTTTTGCAAAGCATGATATGGAATGATTTTTGAAAAGTAATGAGCTATGGTATGATATTATTATAAAAGTTTGAAAGATGTTTTATGTTATAAGTTTTATAAAAGTTGGAAAAGAAGTTAAAGGTTTGAGTCTAAAACTCATGTAACTCACGAGACATTATTGTCTTACGTATTTTATGTTTTGCCATGTATTCCAGGTTAAAAGCTAAGGTATATATTTGGATGAAGTTTAGCTGGAGTGGAGCTCGAGTTAGCTTCTATCTTGGACTCAAGGTTTAATCCTTTATTGCTTACTATGGTTAGTTTTGATATGGATTTGTGCACCCACTGTTTTAATCATTTAAACTATCGGTTTTTGATAAACCGTATTTTTGTATTCATGAAATTTTATGAAAAACTATAGTATTTGCAAACAGTAAAAATGGGGTGTCACAAGTTGGTATCAGAGCCATAGTTTAAGCGAATTAGGATTGGCTTGTTCCACTCCTAGGCTTAAACTCATGCTATAGAAATAATAGTTTATGAAAGTATGCTATATGATGTCTTAAATGATTAAGACATTAAAAGCATTAGTTAAAAATATGTAGATATAACACAAAGAAGTGCTAACCTAACGTTTAAAATGAGCAAAAATCTGACTGTTAGGAAAATTATATGATATTTTCCGTAACCGTCTAAATTGATTAAAGGCTATGTTTATAAAGTAGTAAGATTTCTAATATTGAACACCATGTATTTATAATGGTGTTATATGTTAAAAGAACCAGTGTCCCATGAAACCTTGTGGTAACAACAGAATCAATATGTATAGGTGGTTATGGTAATATGGGCCCGTATTATCATAATCACATGATATGTATTGAGGCTGGGGGAATCGCAAAAGAATTATGGTACTCTGGTGGGTAAGGTCTTGAAGAGAGTAGTAAGAAAAACATAAGAATTATATGCCTATGTAATAACAACAAGTAAAAATTATGAGTATTAAAAGATAATGCAGTGGAAATATACCACTTAGTATGGTAAAGTAAAAGAAATAATGTGACAATTAATATTTTTAGACAAATTGAAAGATATTAAAATATATGCCTGTCAAAGCGAGAGAAAGTATGAATAAGAGTAATTTAAAGAGGAATTATGGGTATTGATTACCTATGTAGGAGTTGTAAGACTCTTACATGAAGAATGAAAATTTTAAGCAGAGTATATTGATAGTACATAGAATTGTAAAAATAAAAGAATGGTAAAGAAGAGTTTAATGCAAGCTGGTGGTGTGCCTCGGGCATGACCATTAAAATTTCAAATTTTCTTTAAAAGAATGATAAATGGTAAATTGTTAAAGATTATGATATTTTAAGCAAAAATGTATTGATGTAATGTGATGAAATATGAATGAGAATCGAGAAATAAAGGTTGAATGCCTAAATAAATGTTAGGCAAGAAATTAAAGGTGAAACAAATGATGATAATATAGTGGTTGCCAGGAATTAAGTTCCGCAACCAAATAAACGAAATAAAAGAAGAAATACCAGTAATGAAAGAGTATAATGATGTATGATAATGGAAGAAAACTATAAGTATGTAAGGAAAATGACTAAAGGTCATAATCAATACGAAGTAAAGAACAAGAGTAAACGTCTAAACCTACATTAGACGAAAAATCAAAGATAAGATAAGAACGATAGTAAACAGACAGGAAGTTACTACTTCAGAATAGAAATGATGGGTAAAGGAATCCAAAGATTGTGAGAAATGGTCAGTACATGGCTGGTAGCCATGAAATACAAAGAAATGTATGTATGTTTATATGTGTTTATGAATGTAAAAGCATGAGAAAGTTTTGGGATATATAAATATGATGTACAAAAGTATAAAAGTGGTTATGAAATAGTATTCTAATTAGAATACTATAAGGTATAAAGCAAAAGAGTAAAATAATGTATTGGGCATAATGCCTCGAAATACAAAAGAACGAAAGATGACGGGGAAATAAATGGCAATTGTGTATCACCTAAAGATACATAAGAAGTAAGTTGTATATGAAATATATAATGTTGTAAAGAAATATATAGTGTAAAGAAGTGGAGTTTAAACGAAAGAATAGCATAATGTGTTAGGCATGTAGCCTTATAACACATAACAGAAATGATAAAAGATGTAAAGGTAAGAAAAGTAATTGTTGGCATTAGCTACGACAGGTAAAGAGTGGCGAATGGTAATGGTGTTTGAGGGTTGTGTCAGGAATTTGTCATGGGACGAAAATGTTAAAAATACCTAGTTGAGTTCTTAAACCAAAAGAGAACCAAGTATATATATATATATATATATATATATATATATATATATATATATATATATATATATATATATATATATATATATATATATATGTATATTATACAACTAAGAACTTGTAAGTTTATGTCAAGAAGTTAATGAATGTGGTTTGTAAAACATAAATACACCACCAGATAATAATATTATGAAAAGTGAAGTAAGTATGGGAATGTGAATTATCGTATGCAACATGTGTGAAGTCCCATAAGTGAATTGAAGAAAAACAAATTTTGAATCAATCATGGTAAACAATTTAGATACCGTGAGGAAAGAGTAAACAGAAGATCAGGTGCTAAACTAAGCACTAATGTGAGAAATAAGAATTGGCAAAGAAATACTAAAATGTAAATAATAATATGAGAAGGGTACAAGGAGTACATAAGAAGATGAAAAATGTAATAGAAATGATTTTTCCTTAAAAGTGTGAATTAAGAAGGAAGTTGACTGAAATAATAAAACAACTTCAACAGTAAAATTGTACAAGTTTATAAGGTTAAATATGATGTATTATACATAGAAAAAAATTTAATGATGTCTAATTGTTAACATAAAAAGCGGTATATCGTTTCAACACTTTCAGAACAAGATAAGTAGATTCTCGTGAACAATATGATGATTTGACAAATTTTGTCCCAATCAGAAAAGTAAGAATGTGAAGTGTAACAAGAAGGAGGAAAATACATCCTTTATAAATGGTAATGAGTCAGTAGTGGGTAATAGAGATAAAGAAGAATAAACTGAAGTTTATAAGATTTAAAAACAAATGTAAGAAAAATAAAATAAGATGTTGTAAAACTTCTGTAAAGAAGAAATAACAGTGGATTATCTAAGAAGTAACGAATGAGTAAGGGAATGAGAAGAAGAAAAGAGTGAAGATAAATAAGCAGTATTAAATGAAGATGAAAAGATTGCTTAAGTAAAATGTCCATTAAGGGACAAAAATTTATACAAGGAAAAGATTTTGTGTAATTATGAATTTATATACATACGAAACGTATATAATTATGTTTAATGGTATTTGGAATATTTATAAATAAAGAATGCTGTGAGTAAAATCTCACATATTTTAGTAAAGATATGAAAAGAATTATAAAGTAAATTGCTATTATTGATAACAAGTATTGAAGTATGACACTATTTTGTAAAATAAGTTTATTAAGAGATTGTATGTCAATGAAATGAGGTAGAAAGGAAAGTAACTAGAATGAAGAGTATGAAACATGAATGAACGACTAAAAGGTTGAGAAAACAGATAAAATGACCAAAATGATATTTTGGTTAACTGGGAAGATATAAAGTTTTAAAGAGATTATGTTAATCCTCTATAAAGGATTAAAAGCAGGAACCGCTAAGAGCTGATTAAAGAATCAAAAACAACCAAAGAAGAAAAGATTAAAAGATAAAATACTGAATAATATGATTATGTGTTGGTAAAAAGAAAGTATCTACTAGAAACCAACTTTGACGGAGAACATTTGAAAAGAAGGGGGAAGTGATTTCTTTTTAGTAATTGTGCGATGATTCCGAGGACGGAATCCCAATAAGGGGGAGGTAGTTGTAACGACCCGAAAATCTCGAATTTATATTCGAGAAAATACGTAAAGAAAAGACCAAAAATATTTTTAAAATTTTAAAATAAATTATTTAGAAATGTGGTAAAATACCAAAAGTTTGGAAAAAGATGAAGAGAAAAGGGCAAAATGGTCATTTGACATCCAAATGACTTTTAAGTAAGGAAAATATGATTTTTGGAGATTAATATGTAATGAAATAAAATTTTGACACCAAATAATGGTGATAAGTAATTGAAAGTTAATTCTAGTAAAAGAGGGTAATTTGGTTATTTTTACCATGATAAGGGTAATTTGGTCATTTGACCATATACAAGAATTATTATAAAAGTATAATTCTAGTTTGGACCAAAAATGTAAGAATTTTAGCTTCATGTGGCCAAATTTAATATTTGTGTCAAAAGTCCAAGGAATGAAAGTTCAGGGACTAAAACTGTAAATATAGAAAATATAAAAATGAGAAAATATCTCATTAATGATCATAAAATCTGAAGATGGTCTAGAGACTACGGGAGAGATCGAGAGAGCATCGGAGAAGAGAAGGATTTCTGGAAATCTTTGCAAGAAATTGAAGTTAGAATTGAGGGTTTCCAAGCAAACAAGGTAAGAACTTCATGTTCTAAGCTTATTTCATCCAAGACTTGAACGGGAATCGTGCACTTGATTTCTGATTTTTCTAGAGGTCATGGTTCCAGTGAAATCATCTAAACCATCTTGCTCAAAATCATAAAGTAAACATGTTCTAACCCTTGAACATGTTGAAAAATCAAGAAATGGTGATTTTTGCTCAAGAACCCTAAGTCACGAGTTTGAAAGTTCAGATGGTTTTAATTAATCTAATATGTTAGAAATGATGAAAGAAACTTGTATTAATAAGTAATTCAATGAAATTGAAGATTTAATGCCAAAAATGATGAAATGGGTTTTTAGCTCAAGAACCCTAGAAATGGGTTAATGAGTTGAAACTGATTTCAAATGGCTCTAATGGTTTAGTTAAGTTAACAATGTTGTAAAAGAAACAAGAAATCAATTCATAAGCTTGAAAATTCAATAAAATGATTTTTAGTAAAAAAAATGTTGTTTTCGGTAGAATTTTCAAGATTTTTAAGAAAGTTTGATGATTTTGAAGTTTAAAACTAAGTGTAACTTGGTATTTAGGGTCTAGATATGACCCTAAACCAATTAAGTCAAGTATTAAGAACATATCTTAAAATCATGAAAGTATGTTGCTATTGTTGAAAAATTGGAATTTTGTTCAAAAGCCTTAGAAATCAATTTCACATGATCAAATTAATTCTAAGGGGTTTTAATGAGTTCCATATGTGGAAATTGTTGAAATAAATCAGTAGAAGTGATTTATATTGGATAATTTCGGTTTTGGACAAAAAAAAAAGCAAAAACGGGAATGTTTGAAAAAAATAATTGAAATCCATGATTTTTATGGTTAAAAACTTGAAGTAAATGAATGGTTTTGGTCTTGGAACAAACCTTATTGATTAAGACGTGTATTAAGGACTTAATATGAGAAAATGGAAATTTGTAGCATAAAAATCAGGAGATTCTGGACTGCTGTTCAGCAGGCGCGACGCGCCCCTCTCCTGGGCGCGATGCGCCATCGCGGCAGAGTGAAAATGCAGTTTTTCATCCAAGTCTCCTACCAAGTGATTTTCAATTTTGATTTTTGGTCTTACACTTGTCCGATTGACCTCAAATTTTAAACATAGGTCCAATATAGTCCAAAACTTCATAAAAAATTATCGGAATCGAAATACGACCCTCCGAGGGTACTGTAGTAAAATACGTATAAAATACGATTTAACTAAAGTTGGTCATTTAAAAGTTATAGACTCGTTATGACCCAAGATAGTATTATAAGGACTCTAATGAGTTATAGAATCAGTTAGCATGAATGTTAATGTATAACATGTTAAATATAGGTCCATGTCAAGTGATCATTGGATCAAAAGAGTATAAATACAAGGAACGTGTAGTCAGTCTCCTAACAATACATGAGGTGAGTACATGCAGTATTTTTATCCATTCTGGGGTACATGGCAAGTAAGTATTTTCAAGATTTCTTATAAAATTTCTATATGTGAAATTATATGCAAGAGTATTATCTCTAACTCGTTTGTGAAAGTATAATGTTATATTTGAAGTTATGTTTTGGTCTATGAGCCAATTATGTGAAAGTATGTTTTGGTATATGAACCAAATATGTGAAAGTATATTTTCAATACAAGTTATATATGTTTGAAAGTATGGATAGGCATATAGCCATAACATGTTTAAGAAGTATGTTTTGGTTACAAATTGTATATATTTTCAAGTATGAAAGGGCGTATAGCCACAAGATGTTTGGAAAGTATGTTTTGGCATTAAGCCTAAAACGTTATAAAGATATGTTTTAAACATATGGTATATGTGAAGCGAAAGTTATGTATTTGGCATCTAGCCATAAAGACATAAAATGATGTAGTTTGGCACCTAGCCACAAGTTATATGTATATGAGAAATGTTCAAGCAAGCAGCAAGTATTTTGTATGACTGGTAATTGTAGCAAGCAGCGTTAGTAAGGGAACTATGTTCCAACCTACCCGGGTTAGGTAAGGGGTCTACTGGGAACAAGCCCCATCGCGAAGTAGATCGCCTCAGCACTTCTATGGTGAGGATTGATCCGTTCTTTCTAGCCATAGAGACTTGGGGTATCACTTATAGTGATTAAAGCCCTAAGTATAAAAATCCAGCAAGCTTATAAAACCAGTCAAAGAAAGTAAGAAAGTTGTTATTTAGTAAAGTATGTCACAAAATGATTTTTGAGAAGTAAAGAGTTATAGTATGTTGCTAATATAAAGTTTTGAATGAAGATATTTTTGCAAGGTATGATATGTAATGATTTTTAAAAGTAAAGAGCTATGGTATGACATTATTATAAAACTTTGAAAGATGTTTTATGTCATAAGTTTTATATATAAAGGTTGGAAAAGAAGTTAAAAGTTTGAGTCTAAAACTCATGTAACTCACGAGACAATTTTTGTCTTACGTATTCTATTTTTATGCCATGTATTCCAGGTTAAATGCTATGCTATAATTGGATGAAGTTTAGCTGGAGTGGAGCTCGAGTCAGCTTCTATCTTGGACTTAAGGTTTAATCCTTTATTGCTTACTATGGTTAGTTTTGATGTGGATTTGTGCACCCACTGTTTTAATCATTTAAACTATCGGTTTTTGATAAACCGTATTTTTGTATTCATGAAATTTTATGAAAAAATATAGTATTTGCAAACAGTAAAAATGGGGTGTCACAACAACTCCCAATCAACACCTTGTATCTTCACAACACCATAAACTCTTCAAAAATCCATCCAAGAATGCCAAGATCATCAAAAATACTCCATATGGTCTAGAGAGAGAAAAATCACGAGTTGGGGGATGAAATGTTGCATTTGGTGGTTACCCTAGAGTTCCCAACCCTCAAATATGGCCCAACCATGAAAATCTAGAGTTTCGACCCAAAATCAGACATTAGCGCCACTAATATCGATCGTGCAAACCCACTCGAACAGCTGGCGAAATAGCGACGTGAAAACGAAGATTAACGCCGTTGGCACCTTTAGCGTCGCTAACATCCCATGTTAGCGGCACTAATGTCGTTTTTTCATTTTCCACATTTTGATTTCTTGTTACATAGCGAACTTTGATTTTTTGAAACTCGAAACATGATTTTCTTGGGATTAGGGTCTTACACCAAGTTGATTTTTTTGGAAACTTGGGACCGTATCATTTTTCAGCAACATAAAACTTTGGCATGTTTTAAAGTAAAGATTTTAATGATTTTAACAAGGGTGTTTAAATGAAAATTAACTACTTTTGAGATGTTTTGGGAGTAAAATTCTACATGAGATGATTTATAAACAGTGATGAGAAATTGTGGGTTTAAAATGATGTTTTTATAATTACCCTTAGCGAGGGGTGTTACAAGTATAGTTCAACATTACAAGATAGACATCACTTGGAAGGGATCTAATAATAAGACTAGAGGCCTAGTCATCCTGGCAAATTTTTGTATATCATCCTCATTTCATATGTTGGGTTCTTTCACAACAGTTATTTAAAGAACAATACAATATATGAATATGTATATATATCTAAGGACTAAAGAATATACCTTCCATTCTCAATGGTGACCACAACTTCGTAGTCAACTGAGGTAAGAAAGGATATCAATCTATTTTCTCAAATGTAGGGGCTTGCCCATTCTATCATATCATAGTTACTTAAGGTATTCATAACAACGATCTTATTTATAAGAGAAAATCATCTGCTCTGATAATAAGTGTTGACCCTATATGTTAAATAACAAAAAGTATAACGATGCAACACTTAATAATTGGAAAGAGGAGGAAGTGAATACAATTATATAAATTTCAAATAATTCCTTATTAATAAAATTTACATAATATAATGTTTTAACTTGTTGTAGGATAAACTAGATAAGACTAGTTGTATAAGTATAAATAAGTTTTCCGTATAAATACAATATTCAGATGAAGACAAAACACTTCAAGAGTATTAGATAATAAACAAAGGAGGTTTCTTAGATTTGTATCAACATGCAGCAGTTCTCAGATAAGCAAGTGCATATATATATATATATATATATATATATATATATATATATATATATATATATATATATATATATATATATATATATATATATATATATATATATATATATATATATATATATATATCATATATGCATTATTTTTGTACACATACATTAATTTAATCTTCATACATCTATTTATAAAGTGTAATGGACTTTTTTCTGAAACAACTTGAGCAATAAAAATTGCACTGGACTGGATCAGGTACATCCATTTCCTTGTGTTTCCCTACTAGTTTTAAGTTTTATATATTCTTGGAATACTATTTTCATTAGAGATACCCTCATTTTTCTTACAAACATGTTACCAGACCACGAGAATTGATGATCTCAAAATATCAAGTTTTTAATAGTAGTTAATTTGATCAGCTACTGAAGTTGACCATTGAATATTCAGGAATCACCAAATAGCCACGTCTTCTTAGATTGATCATCCAAATTTTTAGGGTTAGTAGCTACTGATGACTAGTCAACTACTAATTAAACTTTAGTTATGATGAACTTTAGATCAAGTGATAATACTAGTTATGTTGCTTAACATCTTGAAATTTCTTTGACCAAGTGTTGGATTATGAGTGATCATTAGATTTACTTTTTGCCACTTGATACCAACAAGTAGATGTCATTCAAGTTTTATCATAAGCTGATCATGATTCTGAAAAGAACATGTATTCAATGCTTGGTCGGCTACTAAACATCAATATATGCTTTTACTAACCACTAATGATAATAATATAAGACTTTGTATATTATGCTAACTTTCTACATTAGTTTGTCAATTAGCAAACTAAGGATATCAAATCTACCAAAATGCAACATATGAATCCTTGTTTTTGTCATCATCCTAATAATGTCGTGTAGCGAATCTTTTTAAGACGAACTTTCTTATTTGTGTCATTTGAACTTGAATTCGTAGAAATTGAATTGGCGTACCTTCCATGATGTGTGTCTCGTAGATAATAATCATCCTTATAGATTAGTGTATCTGTCACTATCTACAACTTGGTATTTATACCTAGATAGATGATGAGTAAAACCATTTGTGAACAAACCAGTAAGAACCAGCCATTTTGACCGGTTCAAACGAGGAATTCGTCCAATTCAACTTGCTAAAAACTATTTTTTCTCAACTTTTTTATTTTTTAAATTTATTATTTCTTTCAAAATTCTTTTTTATTTCTTTAATGATGTTTAAAAATATAATAATGTTTTTATTATTTTCCGAAGCTCAATGTTAGTATTTTACGTATTCCACCAATAATATTATTATCTTTCCATTTGAATACAAGTTTTAATAAAATTCAATTTCTATTTGATATTGAAGGAAATCAAGAAGAAGAAAGATGATGATCTGAAAGCGTTAAAATATTTTGATTTAGATTCATTAAATAAAAATACGATATGGTGAACTTTGAGTTTTTGATATACTATTTTTAGAGTGTTTTTGATTGTTGAACTTAAAGTTTGGATGTTTGATATTTTTATTCAATTATGAACAATTAAACTTTGTATGTTATATACTTTAATTTATTGATAGATAATCAAAATTTAAATTGTTGTTATTTTAATTTTAGAGTATTTTTGTATTTTTTTTAATTTTAAATATAATTGTGATATTATCTACTTTTTTGGATCGGGTAGACCTGCTAAACCATCGAATTGGTAAGGCGACTAGTTCAATGACTAGTCCGATTTCAAAACATTGGTTGTAGGGTTTATTTTTGAATAATTATAAAAACATTGCATAAAGTTAAAAACAACAATAATTTTAACAAAATTGATAAGAGAAAAGACCACTATATATTAGACCAAAAGATATGAGAACTTCTTGGTGTGCAGTGTCCTATGTGGCATTATAAACTCGCAGGGGTTTCCCACCCCGCTGCATTTCTTTATCTTTCTTGTTTTCTCTACACACATAACATATATAGATATACATATATGTATGTATAAAAGTGAGGTATGGTGGAATGTTACTATTTCCAAAACATATATAGATATACACGTGACAATGAAAAAGTGAGGGCGTTTTCAACTCCATACCGTTTGGTCTTAGTGGTGAGTATAGACAAGTACCACCAAGTTTCCCGAAACCCAAACTGGCATTTCCAGATGTTGGATCTGGTTATACCTACTCTTAAGCTTTTGAAACCGGTGCCGAACTCGATTGGAACCAGTTTTGGTACAGAATATCCGATTTCTAAATATTTATATTTTTTGTTACTAAATAATTAATGAAGTGTAGAAATTAATCATTACAAACCACAAATTTTAACGATTACAAGCCGTAAAATCAAATAACCACCAAAAATTTAGACAGGAGACGATTAGAACTTTTCCAAATAAAAGTGAGCCATTAATGATCTTAGTGGATATTTTCCTAATGTTTGAAATGCATAAATACAAAACGGTATGAATTTGCACAGTTAACCAAATCAAATTCATTACGTTATCTAATATCTCATCTTAAGTTCAAATCCATTTAAGTGGTGTGACAACAAAAGCTAATCTTAGGAATTAATTTTGATGTTACATGCAACTACACAGTTTCTATTGAAGATACAAAAATCAAAACATAGGTTTTAATGCATCTGGGGATGTAAATATGTAATTCATCACAGCTGAAAATACAACTTGATTTCTCTTTTAATAGCGCAAATTACATACTCTTAATATTATTATAAAGATTCAAACTATATTTTGGTATCACTGAAAAATTAATACAAGGTCCGGGCATAAACTATTTAAAACAGGCATTTGATATTTTGATTTACAATAATCAAAGAATTACCAGATAATAGAGCATATAACATAAACTAATATATAAAATAAAATATTCAAGAGTTGTTACATAAATATTTATCCCGTTCTTTGGTTATATAGTTAACTTGTCGTACCATTTTAGGCCGTGCGATTTATATACCAAACACCACATCAAAAATAGTCAGTTTGATGTCGCATCAACATTACATTCATACTGCAGCACTACTAAAAAATACTTATCATAGTATACAATATTTAATTATTTTATAAACTTAAATATCTATTTAAATTAAAAATATATGATTTATAAAAAACTACATTTCGTTACAAAATAAAAAATTACACGAGTAAACAAAAAATTACATAAATAAAACTAAACTACTCATTGTCGTTGCATTTCTTATTGTATATATGTTCACTCAAATCTTATTATAGAAATTTGTGCATTTAACTAGAATGTATTTCTGTAACTCTCGACAAGTAATCTTGGGTACCGAAAACAAATTTCTAATGTGAATGAAATATGTCGTATGGATCATACATGCAAATAGCCCGTCCTTTTTCTTTAATTATCATATTATACAATATGATATAAACGTATTTCAAGTTGGGTATTTTTTTTCTCATCCCAAAGTTGTGATGCATCCAAAAAAATCATTCCACATTTGTCCTAGTCGCTTCATGCATTATATTAAGTAGTTTTTGTCTTTTTTCGTTTGGATATAAGTACGATTTTACAAACGTAGTACTTAGGATATATACAATAAACAATGTAATATTTGTGTTTGTATTCATTTCCATTCACCACAAAAGACACGTCAAATTATTTTCGTATTAGAATATCGTTAAAAATTGGCGAGTGAAGTCATTGTTGGACATGTTGACGCCAAATAATGCATGTCAATTCAATAGATCTTGCGATGTCATTGTTTTGAGTATAATGGTTAGGTATCAATCATCACCTAATGTGTATGCCAAAGGGCTTGTAGCCCAGCGGCATCAGGTGTTGCTCTCCCTACTTGAGGTCGAGGGTTCTAGTCTCGTAAGAGACATAAGTGGTGTTAAGGTGTACGTAGTTTAGGAGCACGATATATTGTCGTTCTAAAAAAAACCTAATGTGTATTAACCTCTCCACATATTTGGACAGTTTTCTCACGTCCAATACCTACAATTAATGCTTCTAAGCATCATCAAGAAACCGTGTACTACTTTATGTGTCAGATACAAATGTTTAACATCATTTCTAGTAGGTCTTCACAAATAAATTTTGCCAAAAAGCTCGATAGCATATTCATAAAAATGAAATGTGCATTCTCGTGAGATTCTCTCATATATCTTTAAATAGTCATCATGGTGCGTCAAAGGCTATATATCGAACGCAAAATGTTGAAGTGCAACAGTACATTTTTTTATAGGAGTAAAACCTCGTCTACCTTTGTCATAATGTCTTAACGTAAACTATCCTTAGTTTGCTTCTAGATTGTTAACTATATGTAAAAACCTCATCACCATGGCACCCGGTGTAGATGTATACCCGAGAGCCTTATAGTCGATGACAAACTTAGATTCTTTTGAATAAAAAAAATACTTTACAAGGTTTTTAAAAAAAATACTTTACAAGGTTCTTAGAACATTCATGATATGAGAGTTTTTTTACAAAAAAAATTGGTACTTTTTGGTGTTGTGTCATGTCATTGTCAAATCACAGACCAAAAGTCTTTTATAAACACCTATTATAGAACAATTTTTTCTACATAATTTTTATGGCCCACAAACAATTAACCTTTATATATACAAAACATATATATATATATATATATATATATATATATATATATATATATATATATATATATATATATATATATATATATATATATATATATATAATCAATATAGTAATATTATTTTGTATAAAAGTTGTAACTATAGAGCTTGCTAATTAGAATGATTTTTGAAAAAAAAATAGGTTTGAAAAAGTTTCTACTATATCATTTTAAAATTAAGAAAGTTTTTTATTTGAAAAAAACTTTAAAAACTCCTATTATAAATGTTCTTAATTTATAATGTTAATTAAGGGTCAAATTTTACCAAAAGCATGTAAATTGGCACATATTGCACATCGAACCGGTCTTGTCCTAATATCGGTCACGACAAATACCTAATTGATAACAGTTCCAAAAATACGAAAACCAAAACAATAATTGGTTACAGTCGGTTCTAAACTCTAAAAAATATAACAATACTTAATCACATCGTTTTCGGTTTCGCAACTTAGTCCGGTTCAAAAACAGGTACCCGATCCCAATATTTAACCTAGTTCATCCAGCCTAGACTGGTCCGGCCGGTCCGTATCCGGTCTAGTTTCTCATATCTAATTTTGTGATCCAACACTGTTCCAGCATGTGAAGTGTAAGTTGAGCAGTCCGTTACAGAATGAACGAGGACCGTGGCGTTGACTCGGGTAAAGGTGAGGACTGAGGAATGATTGATAGGACCGGTGTGCGGTCGAGAAGCAAACCGGGTTTGTAAGAAAGAGAAAAGGAGAGCGTGTTTTCCGGTACGACGAATAAGAAAAAGCTGATGGGATGCCACGTGGAGAGCGCAGAAAGCGTTTGATTAGAATGGGACGGATTGGATTGAGAGATATTATATTGCAACTGGTAGACGACTGTAGAGGAAATGGTATAAGATTTTGTGGGATGTATTAAATTGAGGTGGCAGGGAGATAAGCAAGGGTTGCAGGACTTGTGGCGGCGTTTGCAGGGTGCGTGATTTTAATGTATCCTAAAATCCAAACACTACTCCTTTTTCCAATATTAAATAATTAAAAGTTCAAAACTTAAAATAGAATATTTACCATGGAGATCTATATTGACCCTTACATTTGCTATCAACATGATTTACGTTGTTAGACGGGATGTCGCATTTTGACACAAAAAACATTTAAACTATTTGTTTATAAATTAATAGCATAATCTTTTCACAAAATTAAAAATTAACCGTAAAAAACCTAGACTTTTGTAAAAATAATTTTTTTTTTGAATGAGAATGTAAAATGAAAATCATATGTATATTCTTCAAAAACTTATTGAAGCATTCACAGTAGCTGAACATTTTAAAAAATATTTGAATCAATTAATTGATCATTATATATTTATCAGTCGTTCTTTATTTTTTATCTCCATCTTTCATCAATCGGTATCACTGAAAAATTATATTTTCCAACTATTCCAACCTTTAATAACTGGTAAACTTTTCTATATTAAAATTGAATAAAAAAATAACATTTAATTTAAAATATAAAACAATTTGAAATGTAATAACTAAAATTAAAAAATAAATAACATTTAATTAAAAAATCACAACAAATACAAAATAAAATAAAATTTCTTAAAGCCTAAATACGAGAATTAAGAACCTAATAAATACGACAATTTAAAACATAAAAATGAGAACACCACCTTGGTGAACTTTTCATAGCAATACAAATTTCGATATTTGTAAACTCTTTGTTGTATGTTAGATGATATTCGTCACGAGCTTGATAAAAAATTTCATCGCCGGTAGCCTAGTTTTGTTAGTTCAGTTATATCTTGTCAAGAAAACAACATTAAATTTTGTCACTTTCAGGTTCAAATCCTTCAATTTGTTATTAAGTTAGTGTATGGAAAGATAATATTCAATTCCCATTCTAGTGTGAAATAGTTCTACCATACGCTCCTATAAATTGCGGTCATTTCCCAAATTCTCATTGTTGTCGACGTCGGCGGTTGTCAAGTCCATGGTCTGCGGGTGTTTCCTAATGCAACCATTTTTTTTTAATTTTTTAGAGAGTTAAATTGTGATTTTAAGAGTTACGAAATATATATGAAATGCGATATTTGAAGTGATAAAGCGGTATTTATAGAGATGGAGGGTAATTTATTTTTAAGGTATTTTTGTTTTTTTTTTTAATTTAAAATCAACCAAAATTCACAGCTTCACCAACCCGTGTTTGACCCACTAGCCGCCAAGCCGCATGTGGCAGCGGTCCCGTTCATCAACCATCGGCCATCTGTGACAGGTTCCGCCTACCCTAAAATATTTTAAAAATGATCTTTCTTAATTTATTGCTTTTAAATCACACATATACATATCTTTATATGAGATATTTCAAACTAATATTATGTATTATATATATATATATATACAATTGTTGCCTCCAATGAACAGTACCACTTTAGTTTATTACAATTTTTACCCCTGTAGTTTTACCATTTTAGTTTATTACAATTTTTACCCTTGTAGTTTTAATTTGTATACCCCTGTAGTTTTAATTTGTTGACTTCCTTAACCGCAGCAACGCGCGGCTCCCTTCCGCTCGTTATATACAATTGTGGTCACTTTTAGCAAAGTGGCCATAAAGTTGAGAAAATCTACAATATTGCCATTAAAACCAAGAATAAGTTAATTACAAATTTAATCCTTGTATTTATAATTTCAATAATTACAATTTTAGTCCTTTAAAGTTTATAATTATTACAAATTTGGTCCCCATTATTTTTAATTTGCTACTAAAACCTAGAATAAGTTAATTACAAATTTAGCCCCTGTATTTATCATTTCAATAATTACAATTTCAGTCCTTATAATTTAAAGTTTATAATTATTACAATTTTGGTCCCTATAATTTTTAATTTGGGATAATTACACTTTATGTCATTGTAATTTTTAATTTGCAAATTTAGAATAATCCAATTTTTTTTAATTTGTATAATTACAGCCCTTATACCGTTACATAATTTGTTTTTTCTCGAGCTGTATTTTTTAATATGTCGGGCTTCCGCAGCATCGCACGGACGGTCGAAACCTTAGTTGTATACTAATTATATACTAATAAAATAATATAAAAACAAAAGCAGATTTAGTCATTGACATGGTAAGGATGCCCCTCATCCTTTTACACTTGTTACTATACGTTATCCCCTATCAAAACAACTATTTTTAAATCGTAACAGGAAGAAGATAATAAAACAATTGGTTTCGGATCAAAACCAACCATCTCACCAGTAAACCCTTATATTTTAATATAATTCAAAGAGTGTTAGGGGCTGTTTGTTTTTTGTAAAAAGGACTTCTAAACTCTTTTGTCTGCGGACTCGCAGACGCGGGCAGACGTTTTCCTTTAGCAGACCGTTTGTTTTTTTTCAGCCCGCAGACCTTAAAATGTCTGCGCGACCTCTTCTTGGTGAAGTGATTGACCTAGCACTTTTTGGGTCTTCTAAAGTCTGCCCGTAATGTGTTTGTACCAAAAAAAAAATACGCTTCTTTTTTTTTCTCCCAGCTCCCATCGGCTCTACTCTTCTTTCTCCCCGTTTTCTTTCTCCAGCCGTTCTCCCTCCTTCCTTCTGTCCGGCACCGCCTCCCCACCGGCGCCTGCACCGTCGATCATCACGAGCCTGAGGAAGCCGTCGGTCGCCGTCGTCTGCATCGTTGATCAGCGCCCTTCTCCCTCTTTCTCCAGCTCTTCTCCCTCGTTCTATAGATCGACGAAAGCCCTCACCGGACCACTACTCCACCGGAAATCACAGCAAGAAGACTCATAACCGCTGAAGGTAAGCTCTTTGTTTTTAAACTTGCTGATAGTTTGATCCTCGATATTGCTAGCTAGTTCCTTTCAATATATATGATAAAGTTGCAGAAATCAGATTACAAAAATTTTCTAGATTTATCATTTAATCAGGTGAGGGAGTTCTCCATCTTGCAAAGTTTGTGGTCAATTTCTTCTCAATCCACCATGGATCTCAACGATCTTAACAAAGTCTGGGAAGTCGGAAGTTTTTGTGAATTTCAACACTTGAAATCGATTTGTGCATATAATGTTTGAGGATATTAGATTTGTTTGTATAATTTTGAACTTGATGGAAGGAAATGTGAAATTAGGGAAAATCATATTTTTGTGTATCATCTTTCTGGGAATCTGATTTTTATGTCTATGTTGATGCTGATTTTCGGATTTTTATGTCAATGAATCCTTTTTATTTAAGTTTTTGTTGTAATTTAGGAGAAATGTTATTGGGTTTTCATATGCCTAACAATCCTACTTCTTGTTTTGCAGTTGTTGGTTTTGGAAAGAAGAGGGGACAAAATTCATCTGAGAAATAAGCTTGTTGAATACCATAGTCTTGTAGTTTAGGTTTATATTGTTTGACTAAACGATGCTTATTTGACTAAACGATGCTCATTTCAAGATTTGTGAAATTGATATATGTTTTTGGTGGGTTTTCTTTCTTGCAATATACACGTTTGATGGTAGTTGTCATTGTTGAGTTGAATCTTGTTTGATGGTTTGCTTTTGTTGGATTCTATCCTAAAACTAGATGGTTTCAAGATTTATTCAGTTTATTTAAATTTCAGTTTATTTTACAGTTTGCAGACTTTAAAAAACAAACAGTCTTTTTTTTGCAGACTGCAGACATTTGGTCCACCTCTTCTGCTACAGATATCTGCAGAGGTGGTCCGCAGACTGCAGACATTTTACCTCTTAAAAAACAAACAGCACCTTAATGTGCAATCGATTGTATGCTAGTTTTGTAATTATTAGAAAGTAGTGCTTTTGCTTTCTCATTAATCCATACGGTAAATGTAAAAAAAATATATTAAGTTTCTATTTTATATTTTTTATTTTGACACATGTATTTTAATTAATAGTTTCAATTTAAACATTGATTTTTTCAATTTATTATAAGTTTATCTACTTCAATTGTTATCTGGTTGTTAGTTAACGTGACATTTTCTTGATATAACCTTGCAGTATAATGTGACACACTATAACGACGTGACGATTACATGATACGATAACATGTCACTATTTGATAATATCACATTCTGGGTAATTTAAAAAAAAAAACTAAAATGTAGTTCTTTTATGTGATAGTGATCCAAAATATAACGATTATTATGTGATTATCTCACCATAAAAAATAAAAATTTAAATATTACGTCTATTTAATTAATTCATCTAACAAATAGATTCCATAAAACATTAATATAATACCATTTTTTGTAATTAAATTTTATAATCACTAGCTATTGGTTCAAAACTCGCCTTTGTATGAATGCCTATGTATGACATACATTAATTTGGTTTTCAATATTGTTTTGAAGAAATTGGGATCTCTTAGATGAATTAGAATTTAAGAATTAGAATTTTATGGAATTCAAATGATTGTCATGTTTGGTTGAAAAAAATTATAATGAAATTAGAACATCAATATCGATAACTGACAACATCACCTTTATTAATTTTCTAATATATATATATATATATATATATATATATATATATATATATATATATATATATATATATATATATATATATATATATATATATATATATATATATATATATATATATATTAGATGAATATACGTCTACAATAAATTAGTGGACATTACTATTTTATTCTAAATAATATCTTTGAATTATATATGAACATTATACATGAAAAAGAATAACAAGTGACATTATTGAATATTAGTTAATGTTGATGAAGTGGATATATACATATGGTGGTAGTTAATTATATCAAGTTCCTAAATATAATTTTGTCCCTTTGGTAAAAAAAAGACAATGGAATTTAAAGTATTTAGCCTATTCATAAAAATGATAAATTCAATCAAATACAGATTTTGACGGAATCAAATTCAATCCCTTTAACATCCAAACGTAATACTGATAGAAATTACACTCCATTTTCTTTAAATTCCGCCAAAATCCACGTTCCAAATGCGCCCCAGATGTTAGAAAAAATAGACACACGATTCTTAGTTTTCCTTTTTCCATAATGGAGACATGCATCAGATTCATTAGATCCAATATAATATTTTGATTGACAGTTTATCCTTTAATATCTCGTGCAAGGAAAATTTGTATTTTAGGACACTACGATTACAGGTCTCTATTCGATTCAAATCCACTTCAAGCGTATATTACATTACTGTTGTTTCTATATAATCACGTTCAAAAATCAAAAGTACTACTCTATTATGTGTATTTTCAGTTCTATATTGGTTTGCTTATATAAACTTATTTGTTTGTTGGCTTCATCAATCATTTTTAACACTTTGACCCACGAAATCGTAAAATAAATAATTATACATGTTCTTCATTCTTTTATTTTAATTATTAAAAAAGCAACAACTCATCCAACAACTATATTATTTTCACCAAAAAAATCACAACCTCGATTTACAAAAGAAAACACAAATGTTAAAACACAAATGAAAAACAAACAAAAAAATACAATTGAAAGGAAACAACAAAAGATGTCTCCGTTAACAAGTAACCATGCAAAAACGAAGATATCACTCACTCTGTTAGTGTATCCCATATTGGAGTCTCCCCTCTCTCCACAAGGGTTCTTTTGGAGATTCCGCACCCTTTTTGGAGAGACAATCTTGGACTCCACATATATTTACACACTCTTTGATTTTTATGAATAAGAATAAGACCGCAAGAGTGGGATTAAACGAGTTCCCCAAATTACAAATGTAAGTGCATGTTTGTGAATCAATTAGGATAGAGAGCATATCAAAGAGTGTTAAGTCAACCAGTAACCAACTAATAGTTAAGTGGAAGATTGAAACAATGTTGAAAATCAGTGTTTAAATTGAAACAAAAAATACAACGTCAAAATCTCGTTACATTTACCAAAAAAATCATAATTATTAATGGTAATACCAAGTATATTGGTTATTTCAACTAATAATAAACTGAAAAATAAGCTCTCATCGAAAATACTCTTACCATATATGATATAATGGTTGATTGAGATGATTGATTAATATATAAAAACGTAAATTACAGAAATCATTTTTGTGGTATAGTGAAAATCGCAGTTTTAGTTCAAGATTAAAAAAACTGACACAATCATAGTTTCATTTTCACACAATCAGGCCATCAGGAGTGTCGTGCGAGGGGGTGCCCGACGTCGCGGGGAACACCGCCCCCCATGCGGCGGCGTCGCAGTTTTGGGCTCGCGCGGTTTGAAGACGTCGTGCGGCATGTCCATTTGACCGTTGCTTGCAACGGCTAATTTATTAAAAAAAACAAAAAAACATTTTAATTTTCAAATACCTCTATATATACATCCACATCTCACAAATTTCTCAGATACACATCAATACACACACATATATACAATTAGTAAAAAATGGCTGGTGTGGAAAATGGAAACCGTAATCGGCCATGAACTCAACAAGAAGAGGCAGCTTTAGCGAGTCCCTGGGTCGTCCAATCTGAAGACCCCAATATGAGGAGTCGTAACAGCCGCGATTTTTGGGAAGGTGTTGCGGAATCGTTTCACACAATTTTGGGCGTAAATGAATACAGGAGTAACGATCAACTTTGTTTCAAATGGAGGAATATGTCACTTAAAGTGTATAGCTTTGAACAACATATGAAGGGGAACCGCTTCGAGGGGGTCACCGACGAACATATCATTTCCAAATCGTTGGAAGAGTATCAGACGTCACACGACTCCGATTTCACGTATATGGATGCGTGGAATGTCATGAAAAATGTACCTTGGTTTTGTCGTCGTTAGCTTTTAAATTTCGTATTTTAGGTTTTCATTTATCGTATGTTATGTTTTAAGTTATCGTATGTAGGATTTAAATTATCGTATTTTATGTTTTAATTTATCGTATTTTAGGTTTTCATTGAAGTATTTTATTTTGAATAAGTATTTTATGTTTTAATTTATGAAATTATTTGTTATGTTTTAATTTTAATTTTAAATTTGGTTTTTAAATTCAAAAGTGAGATGAAGTGAGAGGTGACCATTTCCAGGGATAAGGAGAAGAGAGAGAATTGCTGACTGGATGCTGAGGTGGCAGGCAAAAAGTGAGAGCAGGAGAGAGGGCACTCCTGATGGCCTCATAGTTTCATTTTCTTTTGCAAGTGGTTACTAACACCTTCTTGTGCAAGTGGTTACTAACACCGTTAGAAGAACACCGGTAAAGGCATGCCAAATGACCAATCTATTCTTTTATTGTCCTTTAATCTTTTTAATTTCACAAAAAAAAAAAATTGAACGAAAAATTTTACTACACCTAGTCCCAAATGAGAATCGAACCCTCGACCTCAAGGAATGCGGGCCGCACAACATGTCGTTGGATCAACATGCATTTGACTTTTATATGAGATTTGTATTTTTTTTTTTTTAGATTATGGATATGTGTGAGGTGTGTTGTGGCATCTAAATGGTAGTGGTGAATCGGAAGATTTTGAGTGATGTAATTTAGAATATTAGGGGATAGAGTTGGTAAAGGAGATGGAGATGCAGCTATTAGTGGTAAGGAATACAAGGGGGTGAATTAAGTTTGTAAAAAAATGGGATCGACAATAAATGAATAGATATGGGAGACACGAAGAAAGGGAGAGAGATGGAGTTACTTGGCGTTGGTGTTTTGCCGAAGACGAAAAGGGTGAGGGGATGTGGTTAGGGTTTTCATACTGTGAGGGGAACATGGTTTAACTAGGACGTATTTTTTTTTATTTGATATTGTTTTTATTTTAACTATAATAGATAAATAAAAAACAAAAACAACAACATAACAAATAAAAAAAGTAAATGATAGCAAAATGATCCTTTTATAATGTGTGACGTATTATTTTTATAGCATCCGCAATAGAAAATTTTTTTATGAAACTTTTTAAAAAAAACGAAAAATAAAAAAACTCAATATATCTCAATTTGTGGAGAGCTTTTTTTGTTTTTTTAGTTTGCTTGTTTATAAAGACACTAAATTTGTTTTTGTTATTTTATCGTTGTTTAAATAAATTGTATATTTAAAATTGGTTGAATCCTATAAGACACGCCACAATTATTGGAAAAACTAACGACAAGAGTTTGTAAATTTACAAGTTTTTTTGAAAAGCCCATCCAATTGTTTTTTCAAATTTCAAGAGTTTGTTGGTTTGAAAAAACTCTTAAAAAAATCTACTATTGTTATTATTATTTTTTTGAACAATTAATGCAAGAAAATGAACCATATTGGTGCCAAAATTTTAAAATTTGAGCTAAAACTATAAATTTCAATATAACATATATATTTATGTAATTTACTCCAAAAAAGCTATTAACCAAACCATAAGTTACCTAAAATATATATTACACATCGACCAAAAACAAAATTGAATTGATCACTATATTTCTTTAGATAACAAAGAAAAATTATCACTTTTTGTACCAAAGAAGGGGATAAAGACAAAAAATGCAATACTCAATAAATTTATTACAATCACTAGTATAGAAGTATATTGTAGTAATTAATTACGATATTGAATAGATACATTATAATTTATCGATTTAAACTAGTTTCAATTATTTATTTGTTTCAGATATATATAACATGTATTGTGAGACGAATCTGGAAACATATGTTATTAATATATTGCTATTATATTTGCTCAAATATTTTTCAGTAAATTAAAAAAATATATATGAATCAAAAGCAGTTACATATTTTACATAAATTGCAAATACTTTGCAAAAAAAAAAATGCATTTTGCGATTTAAAAATAAAAAATTATTATTATATATTGAATAAACAAGCATATTATAAATATATAAAATATTATAACAAATCTAAGAGATTGACTTTATGGATTGTATACTTTTAGAGAGATGTTTTGTAATTAACTTTTCTATATTTACAAGATATAAGTTTTTTTTTTCTTCTTAAATTTAGAATATCTAGCATAGTAAATACACATATAAAGTATAGTTCTAAAAAGCGATGATGGAGTCCATGTCTCACTCATAGAACAAACCATTTTTCATACACTAACAAGTAGGGAGGAAAAGCAAAATAACTACAAATTTCTTTTTTAGAAGTTAACCCCCCACCCTAGATCTTTGAGTAGTTGACACTATCCGGCCCCTACACTCTTCATTACCACACAAATATATAACCTTTTATTAATATATTTTTTAAAATTTTTTGTTTTTTGTTCTACTATGGATTTGAGTTTGATCTTAGAGAAGTTTGGGAGGAGTTGGGGTGTTAAAGAATGTCAGAATTTTTCTCGCTAGGTGGAGGGACTGGAATTGGTAAAGTTGACGAAGAACACAACCATCGTCATCACCTTCAAGATCAAGATCAAGATCAACGACATGATGATGGTATAATTAGCCCTTACAGTTTGTATTTGTTCAAGAACGAGGAGATCTACAGCAAACGTTTCGAATTATGGCAGCAGTATTATCAGCTTCACCAACAGCAGCACCGGCAACAACTCCACCAGCAACAACAGCATTATGAGTTTGGCGTTAGCCCCATTAGTCGTACTGATCAGAAGAGAAGTAGTAGTGTTAGTAGCGGAGGCGGTGGTGGTGTGGATGATCCTAATCTTAACAACTTTCATCAGTTGGCGTCTTCCTGGAATATATTCACTGGTGGTAGATCGGTAGAGGAGGGTGGTGGTGGTAACGTGATGAGGCCGGGTGGGTACGGAATCGTCGGTGGAAGTGGAAGCGGCGGTGGAATAAATTGCCAAGACTGCGGGAACCAAGCGAAGAAAGACTGTCAGCACATGAGGTGCAGAACTTGCTGCAAGGCCCGTGGTTTTCACTGTCAAACCCACGTCAAGAGCACATGGGTGCCGGCGGCTAAACGCCGGGAACACCAACAGCAACTCATGTCGTTAACCGGCCAACAACAGAATTTAGGCAACCAGCAGCTGAGTCTGATGATGAGAGCCAGTAGTGGTGACGAACAGAATCCCAAGAGACTACGAGAAGATCATCATCATCATCAAAACCAACCTAGTATCGCCGTCGCCGGCGGCGGCAGCGGTGGCATGGGTGCGATTTTGACTGCTCCACAACATCACAGCACTTCTTCAGGTAAAGTTTCGTGTCTACTTTCGAGAGATAAAATGAAGAAACAAACAAAACCAACATATTATATTTAGTCGATTCAATTATTGGGCTGCGTTTGGTAAAAATTCTCTTTTTTTCTTTACCAATATTGATTTATGATTTGATGGGGTTCGTCTCTACGTGTATATATAGATTATATAGATTAGCTTCGTATTCAAGACCAGTTTAGGCTTTGAATTCTGGGCTATTGTCTCTATGTATCTAACTGTATATCTATATTCTACATCTATAACCCTGGCCTATGTCTTTTGACGAAATCTATGGAGTAAGGATACACACAGTGAGTGTGTAAACTTTGTGTATATGATGCTATACACCATATTTGACCTACTCTCGTTCATGTACACATAAAAACCTATATAAAACTTTCTTCTTCGTTTGCTAGGGTTAGAAGTGGGTCATTTCCCTGCTGAAGTGAGTTCTCCCGCGGTGTTCCGGTGCGTTAGAGTGAGTGCAATGAACGAGGCGGAGGAGCAGTTGGCTTATCAGACGTCTTTAAACGTCGGTGGACATGTTTTTAAGGGAATTCTATACGACCATGGTCCTGAAGGTCGATACAATCACCCTGGCGAAGGTAGTTCATCCGGTGGTGGTGGTGGTCAACTTCAACAACTTAATCTTATTACTTCTAGCACAACGGCAACTACGACGGTTACAACCAGCTTGAATCCGGCTGTCACTTTTATTGACCCTTCGTCGACATATCCAACTCCTTTCAGTGCTTTCATGGCGGGTACACAATTCTTCCCACCACCAAGATCTTGAGAAAGGTACACAACTCAAGAAATGCTAATTATTGGTGAGAGCTTTTCTTATTCTAACAAAAAACATTAATACTACATTGATCGAGTTTTTAGCAGCTATTAATGTTTTTTAAGTTTTGAATACTCATTAAACTAGGATAATTCATAGCAACCATTAAAGTGTATGGAAATTTGCAGAGCTTGGGATGATTGATGATGATGTAATTTAATGGGCTTTTGTTGGAATTTCCCATCAGTAGTTTATTCTTTTTATTAGCGTTTCAATATAAAAATTAATATATTCGAATTCTGAATTTTTAGATTCTTTCTTCATGTGGGAAAGATATATAAATAAATGTATTTTGGATAAGAAAACCTAATAGTTTTATTTATTCCTAGACCGGATTTGAATTATGGATGACTTTCTGATTGGTTTTTGAACTCGAGGTTGCTTTTACCCGGTTTGTCTGCCGCTTCCGAGGTTGCTAGGGTTCCCTTTTTTCTTCCCCAAAGCATGTTTTACATCATTAATATATATATATATATATATATATATATATATATATATATATATATATATATATATATATATATATATATATATATATATATATATATATATATATATATATATATATATATATATATATAGAGAGAGAGAGAGAGAGAGAGTATGCGACGTGTATAGCAATTGGTCTTAGCTTTGCCAAAACAAATATCTTGAAATGAAGAGTTATGGTATGTAATAGTTTGTACCTTCTTCGGTATATACAAGAAAAATGAAGAACGATCGATATTCTTAATTATTTTTGTGTGGTTTGTGTCCTTGTGGTTGTAAATTTGTTTCATTATCTAAGATGTAAAGATCGAAAGCTAAGTTAATGAATGCATTTGTTGCATTGAAACCTTTGATTTACTAATATTTGATATTTGTTTTTACATAGTTAATATATTGGTTTCTTTGGTTGAAGTCAAACTCTCCATAACCTCTAGCGCATAGCAATCCTTACCTACAAATTATACATCTACGTGTATATGCGTGTATGTATCCATATATAGACACATACATGCATGCATATGCATGTGTATATATGGGTGCACATGTCTAGGTTGGTGAGTTGTAATTTTCTCCTAATTTAAGTTGAATTCAACATAGGTCATCCTAATATGCATATACATATACATACATGTATAATTATAATTAATCCCAAGGACTGGAGAGAGATGTATACCAGAACTTTCTTCGATAACGTACTATACAACATTCACCATGCATAAAAGGGACCCCTCCCCCCAAGTCCCAACCAGATCAAGAAGAATCAAAACAGGTAGATGTTTTAATATCTATGCATTATTACACACATTTATGTGACCTAAGACTTCAAGATGTGCATAAATAATCCATGTCCTTGCTTAGTTATGTGCTTGCCTCTATATATGCACAATACCCACTCGTCAATTAAAAATTACAACAATCTATATTTGAGAAAATGTCCTTTTGGTATTAATCATTGCTAAAAAATTTTATGGAAACTTCAAGTCATAACTTTGGCAGTAAAAGCGTACCATTAATGAGTTAGTGCAATGTGTAATTGATTGATCAACCATATATCTTTTTTTTTTTTGAACAGCAAGAAAGCATTTTATTATAAAAAGGCACAGCAAGAAGCTTAAGATGGTTAAGATGGTATGGGATTTGACTCTCTAAAAGTCAACTGTGATAATTTATGTGTATTTAAATGGAGTAGTTAGTAGGTGATGGTGCAGTCTAAAGAACCTACACATACTAAATAAGGGTAAAGTTACAAAAAGATGCCCTTTATAGGGTACTAGATTTGGGGAGTATATGTAAGAAACACTAGGATTAACAAGGTTACCTGAGTCGATGAAAGTTCTGATTCAAAACAAGTACCCCTTTGATTAGGACCCTACACTCTTTCAGGGTAAACATACTTTCTGGTGCCATCTTCTTTTCTATTCCTCTATGTGTTTTGTGTGTGCTTTGACAGCAACACACATTTAGGAAGTCCATTTGTTTTTTCTTGATTTTTTTGGTTGAAAAGCTGGTCATTTAGAGACCTACATTATGGCCACATGTATGTCAGTTCTGAGTTATTGTCTTATTGGTCTGCCTAAATGTAACCATTCTTGAGTTATGAGTTGTGTGTATTGGATGATGATATTCAGAAACTTGTTCCTTGTTCTATTTTCACTTTAGGGTTAGTTACCGTTTGGTTGGCACCATATGAATGATGATATGCGATTGACAGCCGTTTGCATAGATTTCTCAAAGAATTAGGACAACTTATAGGATATTCTCTTAGTAGTTTATGATCTTATGCTAAAGACACATAATTAGAACTTCCTTCATTGACGTGCTTGGAAATTAGTGGCAAACTAATTTATCATGATTTTTTTTATTTCGTTTCTATCATTTTATTTTAATTTTATCAAAAAGTAGAAAAATGCAACTTTGTTCTTGTTTGTCAACTACTTGAATCAATATGGTATGTTGTAGTTAGCTTGAGCATGGGACACTTCTTTTTTAGTAAATTATAGTTTTGGTCTACTTGGTTAGCATTTTACTACACTTTTGTTCTTAGTTTCGAAATTTTATATGGAAGGTCACTATAGTTGGTACATATTGCACTTTTTGTCCAAGTGGTTTCCAAAAGTCGCACACGTGGTCCCTAAGTTTGCTATCATTTAAGAAGCTCCGTTAAATACTTGTTAAATGACGAAATTGCCATTGTGTTTGTCTATTCCTTATTTCCTTATTTGCTTATTGTTATTATAATTTTTAAATAAAAGGATCATCAATCACCACCATCAACACCAATACCACCCTACCCACAAGCCGCCGGAAAACCAACCACCCTTACTACCATCAACACCATCACCAAATCACCACTGCTACCATCAGATAACCAACACAACCACCAATCACCACCTCCATCACCAATCACTACTCATCATCACTATTATGAATTACTGTCATCACCATTATTCCATTACACCTGTCACAATCACCATTATCACCAATCACTGCCACGACCACCCACCATTGTCGCACTACCTTCACCACCACCAAATTGGAATCCTTAAGCTCAAACGAGTACCCTAACCTTAATAAAAATGGAAAACCTAACCCACCATCACCATTGAAATCGTCCAACCCTTCTACCAAGCATGAAATCAATGCTAGAGGGAGAGCGTAGTAATGGCTGGAGGGAGGGCATCGTCGTTAGAGCCTTAAGCAACCACCACAGTCTAGAAAATCATTGAGAATATCAATCAAGCAGGAAACCGCCATCTAAGAGGTTGAAGCAAGACACTGCCATGTGTGACGGTGGCAAAGCCTTCAAAGCCAGATGCCGATCGAAGTTGCATGCGAACTTAGGCGAAAGAATGGGTGGAGTTGCATTTGACCTGAAGAGTTTGTTGGCACCAGCAGGAAGAGTCTGACTTAGGTATACCGACATTTGGAGCTGCCAAGAGGGAAGACAAAGAGAAAGTGTTAATCCTCAAAGCTTTTAGGCATCTTTTATTTAATCTTCAAAATTGGTCCTTAGAGTTTATTAATATGTTATTATATCATAAAAAAATACAAAAATAGGGTATATTAGTAAGTTTACATGCATTTAATAGGTGGACATTGACGTAACAGCCTTAGGGACCACTCGTGTATTATTTCCTAACCACAGTGAGCATTCATGCAAAAATTTGAAAACTAGGACCAAAAGTGCAGAGAGATGTCAACCATAGGGACCAATATTGTAATTTACCTTTTCTTTTTCCTGAACCAAAAATCAGACTGTAAAAATTTTGTTTTATCCCCAAACCAAATTGTATTCAGTTTTTTTTGTTGCTCATTTTTTGTAATTTTTTTTGGAGTAAATTACACGAATGGTCCTGTGGTTTGGGTAATTTGCACGCTTAGTCCCTAAGTCTTTTTTTAACTTGAACCATCCTCATAGTTTGCATTTGTTGCATCCTTGATCCCTAATCAATATAAAAAGTCTGAATCGCCCTTACTGCTTTTTTTTTACCCTTTTTATGTTATTAATTAATTGAAAATGTATTGATTAAATACGGGGTATTAATTAAATCTGCCGGCCCTTTTACTTGGAAAAACCATACCACCCCACCCCTCCTCCCTCTCCTTGTGTTCAGCCACAAGAAATTCACCTACGGCCACCACCACTAGTACAATAAAACCCTAGAAACAAAAGAGAAACCACAGATCCAACATCTAAATTACAAAGCAAACACATAGATCCAAATTGATACAGAAACTATAGAAGATGCAAAGATTTGTTTAGCCCACATCGTGACTAGAAAAACATTAGAAAACGCACAGATCGTCGGAGATGAAGAAAAACTAAGATCGTCGTCGGAAAAATACATGGAAAACAAAAAACTTACAGATCTGTTCCATCCACTCTCGTTGCCCTCTTCTCCGTTGCCCCGCCGGAGAAATACCACCTGCCATCACCTCAAAACCACATCTACGATGGATAGCAGCGGTCACGACTAGGTTGACTCATTTGGGTGCTATGCAGTCAATCTCGGGAGATAGCGCCGAGATAGCGTTTCTCGGGCTTAGGCCGAGATAAAAATCAAAATCTCGCTCAGTAATCTCGCCAGCGTGAATCTCGCCGAGATTTGCCGAGATTTGCCGAGATTTGCCGAGATAATGTCCGAGATTTGCCGAGATTTACTTTTCGAAAGATGTGAATGCATTAAACGATGTTGACTCGGATGCCGAACCCATGGATTGCGATTAGATTTATGTTTGACACGTTGACACTTTTCATATTAGAATACTATCTTTTCATATTAGAATACTATCTATGTTTTATGTGACATTTTTATGCAACTTTTTGTGATATTAATTCTACGTAGTATTAATAGTCTTAAAGTAACAAAAAAAAACCCCGCTATACCACCGCGATAAACGCTAAATCAAATCTCGCTAGGTGACCGCTATAAGGTTTATGGCCGAGATAACTGCATAGTTTGGGTGTGACCGGAAGAATGCAAGGAAATAGTGCCAAAGGGGGTCTTCTTTGGTCGGAGAGAGGTGAATCTGTGATTGGAAGAATGGATCCAGATGGGGCCGGAGAGAGACAAATTTCATCTTCGGGTCTTATGATGTCGGGACAGCGTAAATGGTTTCGTCGGAGTGGATGTCGGTCGCAGTGTAGTTGGTTCGACGGAAGATGATGTCGGTAGCGGTAAAGGGGCACCGGTAGAGTGAAAATGACGTAAGAGCATCGATGGGGTGACTGATTGAATAACATATTGGAGAAGAAGGGAGGAGTAGAAGGGGAAAGAGAGAAAGAGGGAGGCGGTTAAAGGTGAGGGTAGGGTTAGTTTTTTGCATCAGTAAGAGAGAGAGAGAGAGAGAGAGAGAGAGAGAGAGAGAGACTTTTGTTTTTTTCCTTTTTTTAGATTATAAAACAATAAATAATATAAAGAAATTTAAAAAATAAATAATTAATGGTAAATCAGTATTTTTACATCTGTTAGGGACTAAGCGCACAAAAAAACAAACAAACGATAGAGACGGTCCAAGTTAAAAAAAACCAAACATGCAAATTACCCTAAACCACAATGACCTTTCGTGTAATTTACTCTTATTTTTGTTTTAAACTTTCAAGTAACATTTTAGTTTGCCACATGTAGTCTCACCACACCTCACTTTTTCATGTCACATCAACGCCTCATCATTTTCTCTTATTCTCCTCTCACTTCCACTTTCACCTGTGAAATGGTCACTTTTAACTTGTTCTTACATTTTAAATTTATTTTTCAAAAATAAATATAAATACAATTTTAATATACTAAATAAAAATACGATTAACTTACGAAATAAAAAAAATCAAGTTTAACAAATATTAGAGAAAATTACGCCAATGATCCCTATGGTTTAGGGTAAATTGCACGTTAGGACAATATCTTTTTTTAACTCGGACCATTCTCATATTTTGTTTTTATTATGTGCCTAGTCCCTCCATTAACCTTCCATTTATTCCTTCTGTTGGATAGCTCCGCGGGCCTTGCATATTGGGGACATTTTTGTCCTTCTAATTTGCACCGACAATAGATAAATAAAAGGCAGATCCTCCTTTATTCCTCATGCATTTCTTCTCGACTAAAATCAAGAGTCGAATCAAGACCCTTAAAATGGTGAATTGCTATTGTAACGCCCGGTTTCTCATACAAAGTACACCCAAAAATTTTCAAGCAATAATACATCAAAATGGGCATACTTGTACTCAAACCAAGGATCAAGAGGTTATCAACATGAATATTTACACAAAAGGCCCTTACAATTTCAACCAGGAATTACAAATAAATCTAATTCAACTAAAGGACAAAGCTCTAAACATGTCCGTCTCTCTTTATCACATGCCTTCCCCTATCACAGCTACAGATACCTGCAAAACAACATACAACTCAAGTGTAAGCTTATAAAGCTTAGTGAGTAATCTCAATTACACTCCAATAATCCCTCTCAGTAAATGTCTTTATCATTCTCGTTTGCTAATCTCATTAGCAAATACCCACTTTCTCTTAACTCTGAAATCTGCAAACATATTAGCTTTACAAATACCAGCTAATATTTAATAACATCAATTCAATAGAAATACCACACTTAGTACTACTCGTAACTCAACCACATTCTCACATATATTCATTTTTAACATCCAACTTATACTCAACCATAGCAATTCTCATGCATGTAACAATTAAACTCAAAGACTCTTTAACTCAACCAATTTATCACATACTCTACTGTTATACTCAATATAGATTGCAACTCATCTCTTGTTATCCACAGATAACATAATCACTCCAACTCTATTCCAGCTCAATAGCCCTCATGGCTATACAATTTGACTCAAAACTCTTTAATGTAACTACACTAACATCTACTCAGTTTATACAATCAATATGTATGTTCAACTTGGTTGTTATTATTCACATATAACAATTAACTCCATAATTAGATTATGACAATAACAACCTAACATATATATAGTTATATACTCAGTTTACCACAAGGTAAAATTATACTCAAGTACATAAGAGTACTCACCTGATAACGATTTAGTATATGAAACCCCCGAATTACGCGTACCGGGCTCCTGCTCGCTATACTTGGTTATGTCACCATAGTCTAAATCAAGTCTCCAATATCCACAATCATCTCAATTACATCTATCTCAAAGATGTATAAATCAAAAGAGGAAATAAAAGAGTATAAACGGTAAATATCAACTCAATATTTACCGAAACCTCCAAATTCACGGTTCTACTAATTCAACCGTAGAAACTCGACAATAATCTCACAAATAACTCTAAAGGCATCCACTAACAATCTACTAACAACATATATAGCAATATATAGCTAAAACACGGAAATGAAAGTTAGGGTTTCAAAACCCCAAAATCAAGAAATCACTCACCTTGATGATTTAGGAATCGTGAGCGTGTTTACGGGGTTAGATTGAAGTCTCCTTACTCTTCCTTACGCATCTCATGGCTCAATTTGGTGGAAAATCTCCTTAGGAAGCTCTGGATATCGAAATGGGTCTATTTTTCCCGAAATGTGCATTTTCTGCACATTATATAGTGCTGTCAGGCCTACACGACCCGTGTAGACTCACACGCCCCGTGTAAGGCTGTTCTACACGACCCGTGTAGACTCACACGCCCCGTGTAGGTCTGTTTTGGCTTTCGGACTCCTTTTGAACACTCTACACGACCCGTGTAGAGGTACACGACCCGTGTGACTCTGGAAGGCTTACTGTTTGGTTTCTAAAGGTTTTCTACACGACCCATGTGACCATACACGACCCGTGTAGCTCTGTTTTGGCATTTTTCAAATCCAAACTTCTCCCAAATGGGTTTTTAATCACCCAAACTCATACAACAAGCTAACTAATCTTAATCCCACCAAGATTAACTCGAAATCTCTATAATTTAAAAACACGGTATTACAAGTTCTTACCCCCTTCAAAAGATTCCGTCCTCGGAATCTCTTGGAACAGGTATGGTTTATACAATCACCTCACCACCGTAATTTCACATTCCGTATGACAATGATATTATCCTCTCGTCAGCTCATATGACATGTACATACTGTCGCATCTCATTTACTCATAATATAGGTAATACCTGCCATCATCCTCACGAGATGATCTCTGTAGTGATATTGGCTATCATCACTGCTACGTAGGACAATACTCACTCTTTCAGGCCACACACGTTGCTATGGTATTATTGACACCAAGCTATCTCACCTCACTCTTCAATTGATACTCCAACCACTATCATTATTTGCCATCTGTCCACAATGATTTCAAATCTCCATGAAACGGTTAACTCTAACTCAATAAGAAAATTGGTCTCATCACTTTCACATTAATTGTCTCTGAGTTTACTCCTCCAATAATAACTCACAGTTATTGAATCCTCCTATTTGCACATCCTAATCGATTAGGGTAGAAGAAACACTCATAAAACACGATGATACCGATATTCAACTGTCTCAATCACGTTACATAACTCATTCATCTCTGCTCCCACCTCAGTACACATATTAGGTTTTTACCCAATATACAATTTGCAATCCTCCACCAAAGTGGCTCCTCTTCATACCAGTTCAACAACATACCTTATGTTGTTTTTATTGATGCACTCACTCATTATATCTTCTCTTATGTGGATAACCCACATCACATTCTCACTAAATCATTAGCTCTATCAAACTCAATAAATTGTTATCCAATAATTTTTTAACACAACCGCATATATTCCTCCTGACATACCATCAGTAAGGATTTTTCCTCTCACCACTTCTCCGTCATTATCACCGCAATCTCTAATTCATCCATATGACACCAATATGTCATACTTATGGCTCACTGAAATCTCTGCACATGACTCAAATAATAACATCTGACACCGCAATCTCTACGGTGAGATCATATCTCATCACCCGACTAACTCGTTAATCTCAAGAAAATAACTCAAAATTATTTTTATAGCAAAATCTACTATCCATTGTCTCATACAAATAATAGTTTTGTCATCTCGACATTCACACATTTCTCTCATTGGCAGTAATTGGTTTGATTGCTAAGGAACGAATCCTATCAATCACAATCACGATTACTTTCCTCTTCTTTTTAACTCATATCTTCTTATCATGTATTTATAAAATTTTATCTCATTCAATATGAAAGAAACCTCACACATTCTCAACACGACCAAATAACAAATGCTCTTACTCACAACAATATTTCTCAATAGTATTACTCACTGTATTATCTCACAGTACTCTCATACTGTTACTCCGCCTCTGATTCATCCTCTTTTAAACCCATAAAGTCTCAAATTGTATAGGTCCACATCTATACCATACATATCCACACTCAAGGATAGTGCAGTCTCAACACTCTATATCACTACACAGTACATACTTGTTTACACACAAGTACAACATTATAACACCACTCTGCCTCAGCTCTTGGTACCCCGTACCATCCTTTGTCTCATCATTCAACACTGTTTTATAGTACCTCGTACTGTTCTCCAAACTCGCCATCCATCACTATCTCACGGTACTTCGTACCGTCCTCTAATCAGATCATGGTACCTCGTACCATTCTCCGATTTTAAATCCATCTTCTATTTGACTCTAGCGGGTCTCCGCTTCGGTCTCAAGCCATATAGACTCACTATCACTCCTCCTTTTGTCTGAGTCACAACAGTCTTCACTACTCTAACCACAAGGTACTCGTTATGTGGTCCCACAGAAGTATATGATCTCAACTTCAACTAGTCAATACATGGCCCCACAGAATGTGTGGTCTCAACCACGTTTACTCAATATGTAACCCCACTGAATATGTGGTCTCAATCACATTCACTCAATATGTGACCCACTGAATATGTGGTCTCAATCACATTTACTCAATATGTGACCCACTGAATATGTGGTCTCAATCATATTTACTCAATATGTGACCCCACTGAATATGTGGTCTCAATCACATTTACTCAATATGTGACCCCACTAAATATGTGGTCTCAATCACATTTACTCAATATGTGACCCTACTGAATATGTGGTCTCAATCACATTTATTAGGTAATTAACCCAATCTCTAGGCTAATTAGGCCTACTTGAACCACTCTAGGTTCTCTCAATTATAACCACAAGGTACTCTTTATGTGGTTACTCGAGTGTCCTCTGACAACTCTGTCACAAATATCTCATTATGTGACAACTCTAAACTACACAATTTATCTCTCAACATTTCGACTCATAATCAGTTATTGTGTGCAATCAACTACACACTCATTGTCTTTCTCAACTCATACTCTTTTGGCTATCTCAACCATTCATTGTGATCATTCATAAGTACTAGTTATGTGGCCCCACAGAACATGTGGTCTCAACCACACAGTACTCGTACACAGAAATCTCGTCACATCTATGAAACAACAAGCAATATATATACCATATCATACTTTATATATTTCTTACCATGTATATGCTCATTTTACACATTTTTCCATGGTTGCTAAGTACTCGTCAAGCAACCACTTATAATCTCGGTTATACATAATCACAAAGCACTCATTATGTGATATGTAAACTTTACCTCAATGGATACGAGATTCTCATCTCGATATCAATTACTACGCCTTATACTCACAATTCTCTAACACATGTAACTCATTACAATTAACATTTTAAGTAAAATTACTTACATACCTCGTAGCAAGAAATCTTGTCTCCTCATTAGTTGAACTTGCATACTTTGGATCTCAACTCTTGAGTGTACTCGGCTACACTCACATGTTTCAACTCTTAGTTTATACTCACCTTATGTTCATACTCTTTTTCATCATCAGTTGGAATTTCGCCTCAACCGGGATCTCATCTTATCAGCTCATCATTATCTGGAAATTCGCCATCAGCAGAATCTCATCTCATATTCAACTAACATCTCATAGTTAGCTGAATTTCTCGTCTCCTCGTTGGTTGATATCTCTTATCAGCCAAAATCTCGTATTATCATCCAATATTGGTCCAACCAGCTATGACCAATTCATCAACTCGTCCTCATCTGTCTCCATATCTATATTCACACACAGAATATAACAATAACAAATATGAGATAAAAGTTATAATTAACTCATAAACTAAAATCAGCAGCAGTATCTTTTCCCAAGCATGTGATAGGGGCTCTTTCTCACCTCGGTTCAAGTCTAGGACTCTACACTCAAAGACCTAGTTCACTTAAACCATGCTCTGATACCAACTTGTAACGCCCGGTTTCTCATACAAAGTACACCCAAAAATTTTCAAGCAATAATACATCAAAATGGGCATACTTGTACTCAAACCAAGGATCAAGAGGTTATCAACATGAATATTTACACAAAAGGCCCTTACAATTTCAACCAGGAATTACAAATAAATCTAATTCAACTAAAGGACAAAGCTCTAAACATGTCCGTCTCTCTTTATCACATGCCTTCCCCTATCACAGCTACAGATACCTGCAAAACAACATACAACTCAAGTGTAAGCTTATAAAGCTTAGTGAGTAATCTCAATTACACTCCAATAATCCCTCTCAGTAAATGTCTTTATCATTCTCGTTTGCTAATCTCATTAGCAAATACCCACTTTCTCTTAACTCTGAAATCTGCAAACATATTAGCTTTACAAATACCAGCTAATATTTAATAACATCAATTCAATAGAAATACCACACTTAGTACTACTCGTAACTCAACCACATTCTCACATATATTCATTTTTAACATCCAACTTATACTCAACCATAGCAATTCTCATGCCTGTAACAATTAAACTCAAAGACTCTTTAACTCAACCAATTTATCACATACTCTACTGTTATACTCAATATAGATTGCAACTCATCTCTTGTTATCCACAGATAACATAATCACTCCAACTCTATTCCAGCTCAATAGCCCTCATGGCTATACAATTTGACTCAAAACTCTTTAATGTAACTACACTAACATCTACTCAGTTTATACAATCAATATGTATGTTCAACTTGGTTGTTATTATTCACATATAACAATTAACTCCATAATTAGATTATGACAATAACAACCTAACATATATATAGTTATATACTCAGTTTACCACAAGGTAAAATTATACTCAAGTACATAAGAGTACTCACCTGATAACGATTTAGTATATGAAACCCCCGAATTACGTGTACCGGGCTCCTGTTCGCTATACTTGGTTATATCACCAAAGTCTAAATCAAGTCTCCAATATCCACAATCATCTCAATTACATCTATCTCAAAGATGTATAAATCAAAAGAGGAAATAAAAGAGTATAAACGGTAAATATCAACTCAATATTTACCGAAACCTCCAAATTCACGGTTCTACTAATTCAACCGTAGAAACTCGACAATAATCTCATAAATAACTCTAAAGGCATCCACTAACAATCTACTAACAACATATATAGCAATATATAGCTAAAACACGGAAATGAAAGTTAGGGTTTCAAAACCCCAAAATCAAGAAATCACTCACCTTGATGATTTAGGAATCGTGAGCGTGTTTACGGGGTTAGATTGAAGTCTCCTTACTCTTCCTTACGCATCTCATGGCTCAATTTGGTGGAAAATCGCATTAGGAAGCTCTGGATATCGAAATGGGTCTATTTTTCCCGAAATGTGCATTTTCTGCACATTATATAGTGCTGTCAGGCCTACACGACCCGTGTAGACTCACACGCCCCGTGTAGGGCTGTTCTACACGACCCGTGTAGACTCACACGCCCCGTGTAGGTCTGTTTTGGCTTTCGGGCTCCTTTTGAACACTCTACACGACCCGTGTAGAGGTACACGACCCGTGTGACTCTGGAAGGCTTACTGTTTGGTTTCTAAAGGTTTTCTACACGACCCATGTGACCATACACGACCCGTGTAGCTCTGTTTTGGCATTTTTCAAATCCAAACTTCTCCCAAATGGGTTTTTAATCACCCAAACTCATACAACAAGCTAACTAATCTTAATCACACCAAGATTAACTCGAGATCTCTATAATTTAAAAACACGGTATTACAGCTATCGTGGGGTTACTGCTGTAATTCAGACTTTGTACACTAGCTCAAACCTTGGAAGACCATTTTCCACTTGTCAAACAAAGGTATGTTGTATGTTGAAATTTTACGAATTGTAACCCTAGTTGGAAAAGCATAGTCTAATTGAGGCATTTGATTTTGTCAGGGTCTCTGTTGTGGGTTTATTGAGTTGGTAGATTATGAAAAGGGCCATGGTGATAAGTTAAGAATCTCTTGGCTTATTAGGTCGAAGAAAAAGCTTCAACCCAAAATTAGATCTTGAAGATAATCTTAATTATTAATTGGGTTATGTTCTTCGTAATCATTATTTACAAGTTGTAAGGATTATAGTCACCTACTTTTATTTTTTTGGTTGAAGATGTATGGTAGTTTTAGTAGTGTTTGAAATGGTAAACTGTGTTGTAATGGGGAACATGTTTAAGATCAATGGAAAAGGTATTTTCTTGTATTTTATTTCCTTTTTAAGTGTAATAACAATATTATAGCATAAATTGTAAAATGGACATGTACATATGACCAAACATTGTAACATAAAACGATATTACATAGATACCAATAGATCAGCCATTACACAAGTACCAAAAGTAAGATTTTGTCTAACCAAAAGAACATAATTAACAAACCATTCAATTAATTACATTGCATTTATAAGTACCAAAATTGTAACATCTGGGTTTTGGGCCTAGGAGTTTTGGGCTTAAACCGACAAAATAAAACTTATTTTGTAAATAAAGAAAACAAATAAGTGAATAAATTCAATATATTAGTATATTTTTATATTATGAGTAAATGAGCCAAATATAGTTCTAAAATCTATTTGTAAACCAAATGTGAGAAATTTTGTCATAAGGACTAAAAGTGTCAATTTGGCCAAACTTAACCATTGGGCTTTGACTAGTCAAGGACTTAGAAGGATTAGAAAATATTATGAAGAATTTATCTAGAAACTTAGAGTAAGTTAAATAATTCATTAAGTATATATTAATGACTAAATTGTGAAGAATTTTAGTATAAGGGACCATTTTTGTCGAGTTGGGAAACTAAGTGTTAGTGTTGACCTAGACAATGACTCAAGTTAAATAAATAGTCATATTTAGGGCAAAAAGTTTAATAAATAAAAATAAAATAAAATTTAAATAACTACAATAATTAATAATGATAATAAAATGAGAATTCACAATTTAGAAGTGATATGTGCTTTAGAGTAAATATTTATGGGTAAAATGGAAATTACTATAGGAAGTTCTAGAACGGGGACTTTTATGCAAATTAGAACTCTAGTAGTGGTGAGGAAGGACCTTATAGCAAATATGGGAGAGTTAGTTGTGCTGGAGGGACTACTTTGCAAATATGGAAAACTTAGAGTTTTAGTCGGGGAAAAACCCCATTACCTTTCTTCATACCACGATTTTGAAGGAGAGGAAAGAGGGAGACGATTTTGAAGAAGATTCAAGAGGAGGAACTCAATTTCATCAAGCTTTAAGTTGTTTGCATCAATTCCTTGAAGATCTAAGGTAAGGAATCTAGTGTTTTTGTTGGAAACTCACATTAGGGAAGAAATGGGTATAAATTCGAGTTCTAGTTTGGGGGAGATGAAATCTATTATCCAAATGGTGTATCTCACGAATCTTAGTAGTTATCCTTCCATATTATGATTATTGAATGCTTGGAGAACCATTGTGGATGTTAGTTGATTCATATGAACCCTAACTTTTGGGGAAAACCCATCTATGGGTGAATCATTGGTGTTTGAGTCAACTCTTATACTCCAATGTGTTTCTATGATGAGTTGAGTGATTCCTAATGTTTCCAAGCCCTTGGAAGAAGGAATTCCCTTTGATAATTACCAAGTGAAAGAATGGAATTGGGCATTCCATGTTTGAAGGCTATGGAGTAATGTTTTTGTCACAACCTTGAATTGATTCATTTGGGATGATCTTGGGTGACTAAATTGAGTATAATTATGAAGCATGTCCTTTTGATGTCCATGGGTAAAGGAAAGTGTTAGAACTTAAATTGGGTCAAAATGGAGTTGAAAAGACCAAAAACGAAGCTACAGCAGGTCGTACACGACCCGTGCTGCAGAACACGACCCATGTAAAAGGGTCTGTGCAATCTGCGGCACTTTACATGACCCGTGTTTCCAAAACACGACCCGTGTAAAAAGGGTCTGTCAGATTTATCAGTTTTTGGGTTTTGAGCTTTATAGTTTGGGCGTTGGATCCTTGTTTTAATGCCAAACTTTAGGGATGTTTTAACTAAGATTTTCCTTATATGAGGAAGCTAAGGACTTCATTTTGGGATGGTGGATGATAGATCCTTCTTAGTTCAAAAGAAGTAATTATAGTGCGACTTTTAGATGAAACAAGTATGACACCTTCCATTCTTGTCGTGTAGGAAGGAGGTATATTGTAACGACTTGGAGGTGAGACTAAGGAAATGAGTTAGCACTCAACTAAGAGGATTTTGGTGGAAGAGTTGATGTCTAGGAGCGCCTCCAAATGCATCAAACCTTGTGTGAAGTTAGTGTTGACTCTTCAGTTGACCTTGGGTGAGTTTATCGGGAGTACACATCCATACTACTGTCTTTTGTGTGTGTCATCAACTACTTTCATGCATGCTTTTTATGTGCTTCTTGATGCAGAATTACTATGTGTGCATTGCATGAAATGAGTCCTTTTGAAGATGTTTTAATAAATATTACGATGTTGTTTTTGAAAGATGTTTTAAGCATCCTATTTGTGCATTGCATATAGGATGCGACTGACCGAGTGAACCTTGTGACAAAAATGAGATGATTGTCCCGTATTTATGGACATTATGGGCCAAATACCCAAAAATGAGATGTTTGTCCCGGATGAAGGGAAAATTGTTCCCGACAATAGGGAACCGCATGAGGGAGTTGCAAACCCTCATGGGACTAGTGTGATGGCCACTAGTCCTAGTTTGGCTCATGGGTTTCTGCCCAGTCCTTGCCCTGACCATTGGCTCACGGGTTTCTACCCAGTTCTTGCCCTGTTCCATTGGCTCATGGGTTTCTGCCCGGTTCTTGCCCAATTCCTCGACTCACAGGTTTCTTCCCGATCTCGTCGATAAACATTTAAGGCACATACATAACATTATCACACAAAGTAATAAATCTATCTACGCATCCAACGTCACCCGTAGTATAGTGAGAAGACTCACCTGATCCGTAAGGCCAAAAAGCACTCCCACGCGTGCCCACAGATCCGACAACGCGAACGTCCTAACAAGATAAACTCCTCTCAGAACTTCCTAAATTCCAAGCAGGACAATCCTATAGAACCAATACCCTAAACCCCCAAGTTTGACCAAAAGTCAAACTGGTCAAAAAGTCAACGGTCAAAGGTCAAAGTCAACAAAAGTCAACAGACACAGTTAGCGCCGCTAACTCCCCAAGGTAGCGCCACTAACTATGAACAGGTCCAAAAGTCCATTAAGTTCTTAATCCGTTCAGCCCAATGTCTTAATCCATCCAAGGACCATCTAAACAATCCAAAATCCATAAAGATCCTAAGTTTATCCTCCCAAACACATCATACATGATCAAGAATAAGATTCAAGTCCAAAGTGATCCAAAACTTAACCCAAAATTATCATAGAGAGTTTGACTTACTCTCTAAACCATCCCAAGGATTCAAAACAGAGATTGAGGCATAAAGTTTCCAACTTTATCCATCCAAACCATAAACAAACACTTTCAAGGACCATTACACTTATTCAATCCATAAAAACATGCTTAAATCATAAAGAAACTCATAAATATGCATAAAGGTGAGAACTCGACTCACAATGGTCCAGAAACTTATAGATCCATGAAGCTTTTCTCAAGAAGAATGACATGTAGCATCCACACCTTCCTTCTATCATCATCCAAGCTCCAAAAATGCCTCCAAATGACCAAAAATGTCAAAAACCCCATCAAGATGACTAGAGAGAGAAAAGAGACGAATTGGAGGCTCAAGAATGATAAAAAAACAGCTGCCCTAGGGTTTCCTCATCTTTAAATATGGCCTAACATGAAAAATCTAGGGTTTTGTCTCAAACAGCAACATTAGCGTCGCTAACCCTAAGGTTACCGTCGCTAACCTCTATCGTGCCATCCCACTATGCCAGCTGTAAACCACGATGCGAGAAAACCACTTCCTGACACATTAGCGTCGCTAATGTCCTGCTTCCCTTATTTTCTTCGATTTGCTTCCGGTTTGACCCGCGAACCTTGACTCTTGAAACCCGAAACTTGGCTTTTTGGGATTAGGGTCTTACAGTAGCATTTCAGATTGAGTCACGAGCACATTGAGGTTACATTGTTTTATGTTTTAAAAAATTATTGAATATTGATTTGGTCATGAATTCAAGTTTATTCATAGATTTGGTTGTGGATGTTGTTTGTTTGATAGACATGTCCTACTTTTCATTAGTTATGGAAGGCTAAACCCTTAATGTTACTTTAGTTTCAATCGATTTTAGTTGTCATTTGTTTTTCGAGTATGATTTTTAGTATGATAATTAAAGTTGGGTTATTTGAATGTATTTGATTTTACAACTAAGATAATGTATTGTCCATTCACTAATCGTGTCGAGGTCACCTAGTTTAGGAACTAAGACGATCGGTTGAGTTAACATACATTATGCTGAACTTGTGATTTTAAAATGCTAAAGTTTGTAACTGGTAAGCGTAAGACACGATATTGGTGAATCGCTAATTATGCCTAATCTAAGTAGACATATGGAGTTAGACAGTTAGTCGAGTGACATACAATGTGTCGAATGTTATTTGTGCAAAGTAATCAACCTTAGTTATGATTTCATAATTAAATTGGAACTTAAGGGAAGAAAAACACGTGAGTCTCAATCACTTGACACTGAACCAAAAGTTCCTTGTTTGTTTTACTGATAATTCTCGTTCTTTCTTTACAATTGCACCGTATTTGTCTTTCTTATTGACTACCACAACACAAAATTGACAACAAACTCCTTGTGGAATTGACTCTTACTTACCCTAGCTATTGGTGGTATTAACATTTATTTTTGATCGGGACAATGACCTCGATCATATAGGTCTTAACCACCCAATCTATGTCACACTTCCATTTGTTACAGTAGAGGACACATGGACATCTAGTTTCTTCATTTTTTTGGCTTTTTGTTTACTAGTCCTACCCGTAACAACATCACTTAGTGTCGGTATGCTGCCCTTATACACCACCTTAATCCTGTTTTTATTGTTTTTTCAAACTCTAATTCCTTTTTTGCCTCAATTACACGTTGTCTCACTCGTTCCTTAAATTCCTTGGCTAAAATAAAAGTTTAAAACAAATAGAATGGCTCACTCACCAATGTTGCAACATTTTCATGTGCTCTTTGTATAGCTCAAATAGTCCTCATTTGCTCTTTATCATTTCCCTCACCTGATGAAGAGCCAGACAACATAGCCTAAACCTAAATATTAATCATTCCAATGCCTTTTTCTTCTGTAACTTTAGGTACATGAGTCCTAGAAGACCCTCCAATCCATTATACATCATTGTCAATTTTCAAATGAAAATGTTTCATATCCACTTTAACATCGTCTATCAAATTATCCTCGTTAACAAAGCAATCAATATATTCACTATCACTTTTATATTCAAACTCATCACCATTATTACTATTTTCTTTAAACTCATCATCAATCTCATCAACATAGTTAGTAAAGTTGTCATTTTCCAAGTGAGTATTGTGCTCAACATTGATTGGGTCTGATATGTCTGTGTCCAAGTGAGTATCATACTCAACATTGACCGGGTCTGTTGGGTTTGGAACAATTCCTTGGCCAATTACACTAGGGTCAACTCAAGAGGATTCATGCTATTTCAAATACAACCTCTCGGAGCATGATGGATGTTGTTCAATTTCAATAATTCTAACCTTATTTTGATTAGGGGCATAAAAATGTATGTAAATTGGTTTTCCCATGCTCCGTGTATATTTCTGTTATCTTATGTTTACCAACATATGTAGCCAAATAATGAACATCCTCATCACTTCCCAAGGCAAATAGACCAAAATCCAAATCGATGCATGTTATCTGAAAATGATAGTACAACACCTTATCCTCGTATTCAATATACCCAAGTTCATCCAACATATCATCAATGTCGTGAACGGAAAAGGTGTCCATGTTGAGCAACTTACTAAAATGTTCATTGCTATTGTTGGAAATATTGTCCAATATCATTAACTTGTGGTAATATTTCTAATAATCTCATGGTCCTTTTGGGTTGCCCTCATGACACAATAAAAAGTAAAAACAAATAGTAGCATAAAAGATAGATGAATGATTAATTTATTAATTTATTAAGAAATAAAATAATTAGAAATTGAATCAGAAATTAATTAATAAATTAATTTGGAATTAATTTATTGAAATTAATTAGAAGGACTGGATTGTAATTAATTAAATGTTTAATTAATAGAAACAATTCCAGGGGGTGCGGCCGCCAGAAAGCTCCTTAAGTTTGGAACCCTAGGAGCCTTCTAATATAAATAGAGGCCTTGGAGTCAAACCCTAAAGCATCACAAACCCCTAAAGGTGCCGCCAACTCCTTCCGTCCCTCCTCCCCTTGTTTGTTGAAACCCATAACCCATTCCAAGGGTTTTGGATCGATTTCTTCAAGCCAGAAGTAGTTTTGTCTATTTGTTCTTCTGGTGTTCTAGGGTGTGAATCATTTGAGGGATTCGGGTTTGGATCCTTACATCCAAACAAAGGTATGAATTCATAATTCGTGTGTGTGTGTGTATATATATATATATATATATATATATATATATATATATATATATATATATATATATATATATATATATATATATATATATATATATATATATATATATATATATATATATATATATATATAGGGTTAGGTTCTATTGAGAACTCAAATATTCATGAGATCTTAAGAACTCATTCTGATTGGTTAGATCATAAAAGGGCATGATAGTCATTTACCAAAAATCTCATTTAATTCTGATTTTTTTATTTTTGGCAACAAAATAACCATTCCTAAAATCAAGCCTATTAGATTTGAATTTTCAAATTTAAAAAAAAAAAAAAATCCAATTTTCGTTTTTTTAAAATCAGATTTTTTTGGAATTTGAAAAAAATAAAATTTTATTTTTTTAATTAGATTTTTGGAATTTAAAAGACATATAATTTTTTTATTTGCGTATGCATATATACATGTTCGCATGTGTTTTTTTTAATAAAATGCATATATGCATAATCAGATTTTTGAGTTGTGCATTTTTTTAGTAGAATGCATAAATGCATATTTAACTTTTTACATTACATTTTCCAGGGATGCATACATACACATTTAATAACATTTCGTAAAAACACACAAAAAATATTCGTATTTCATCATTGTTTTGAACGATACATATATAAAAAATTTACAAAAAACAACAAAAACTACTAATTTTAAACTAATATCTTCATTGTTTATTCCCAAATATCTTCATTGTTTATTTATTGACTATCTTGTTTCTTCGTTTTATCATTTTCACCTCTTCAATTTGCTCTATATATTTTTTAAACCTGCAAGAACAATAATAAAATTGCATATTAAAAATATTTAAAAAAAAGATACTTACATGCATATACGCATATGCACATGGGCACATATGTGTATGCATATATGCAAATATGCACACACTTATACGCATTTATATGCATATGTGCACATACGCATTTATATGCATATAAATATATATGCACATATATGTGCACATACGCATTTATATGCATATAAACATATATGCACATATGCATTTATAAAACTACATATCAAAAAACTCCCAACAAATACTTACATGCATATACACATATACACATAGGCACAAATGCATATACTTTTGTGCACATGTATTAACATATGACGGATATACACATATATGCATGTGCATATATACACATGTACATATATTCAAATATACACATGAACATATTCAAAAACATTATAAATAATACATACATGCATATTGGATGAGATAATAATACACAGATGCACAAACATGGATATAAAGACATTGACATATATACACATATGTACGTATGCATTTATGCACATGTACACATACATCGATACACATATGTACATCGTATGCACATATAAATTTATGCACATATGCATCTACGCAAATATTTACATGTTCACATACATTTATGCACATATGAATTTATGCAAATGGCCACATATGTACAATGTACTTATGTGCATGTGTATATATACACATATGTGTACAAGGGCTAAGAAATTGGATATCATAGAGATGAATTTGTAACAGATATAACCTGTGAGGCTGTGATACCTGAAGCTTTAAATAATGATTATCCTCTAAGCTTCTTGGCAAGTATGTTGTCGGTAAAGAAAGGCAAGTATGTTGTCACCAAGGCACTTCAAAACATCTGAAAAAATTCCCTGCATGAAATATCAAGGCATATTTAAATTAGTTGCTTTTAGAGACAAGGGATGCTTATAAACTTAAACATAAACGTAAAGGCATATTGAATGGACCTTGCTTGACTTTTCAATTGTAGGCCGTATAACAGATGCAACCAATAATGATATGCAAAATAGAAAAAGAGCATAATATAAAAAAAAACAAGTTTCGAATCTACACCTTTCGTGGCTTCCTTGACAATACATCGGGTTTTGATTGGGTGAAAAATGGGTGTGTAAAGAACTCCTCAAAAGTCAACATTTCCACTGTAAATCATAGTAATTATAATTCTTGATCAATTGAAAGTTAACCATACTTCTTATTCCTGTTATGTGTCTACATTACAAATACCTGGAAAAACCGATACATATACGCATTGTACGGTTGTAGTTACATGAGAATTTTGAAAATTTCATTCCAATAAACAAAATGAGAAAACGGATGAACTTAAACCTATTGATGCCCAAATGGAACTCGATGCAGGGTTGATTTCGAGATGGTCCAGGTGAAAAGCGATTATAGCAAAAAGAGATAAATAAACAAATAATTACCTGCAAATATCAGAACGATTAGCAACTTTGGATTTGGAAATCGATGCAATTAGGGCATCTAGACAACAGTATTAGAAAGGAAAGTAAAAAAAGAATTGATCTCAGAAGAAGGATACAGAAAGATGAAGCAGTGCCTTGCCTGGTGTATGTCGGCGATTAGCGGTACTACAGATTTCAATCAGGGTCGATTTCCGGTGCATGTCGCGATTGACGGAAAATTAAATTGGGTAGGACGATTTCCGGTGGTGATAAAGATAACTACATATCGCATTCCAAATTTAAGAGATTGGTCAGGGAAATCAATACGGTGAAAATACCATGGAATGTCGATGAAGCGACAGATCAAATAATGCAAGAATTTGGATAAAAGCGGAGACTAACAAATCGATGAGCAAGAATTCATAGATGGATTTAATGAATGGCTCCATACTTCATAGATGGATTTAACGACTGAAACAACCAGTGAGCAAACAAAAAATAGCGAACAAAATTACCCAAAAATAGCAAACAATATCGGTAATATCAAATCAGTGAGCAAAAAGAATAAACCTGATTTCGTTAATGGAATTTTAGGTCTTCCGTTTCAACCCATTGCCGCCGCCAACAGTGGCTCTGATTCGTTGAAGGTGCCGTCTGATTCGTCTAACTCATCGAAGGAGGTGGATTAGAAGCGAACGGAAGGAGGAAGATTAGAAGCGTGAAGGACTGTAGATGGCGGAAGGAGGCGGAGGTGGGAAGCCGGCGTGAGAGAGGGGTAGCGCCTAGCGGAGATCGCGTAGAAGATGAGCGAGAGAGAGGGTGAGTGGAAAAAGAGAGTCAACGAGAGATATAGGAGAGAGAGGGGATTGATGGCTGATTTTTAGGGTTGCCTTTAATTTCAGCTTTTACATTTCCGAGAATGCCCCTGTTAGTAACGTATTTACCATTGAGTTTGTTATTATTTACGATAGTGTCATGATTCATCTTAGCCATTTAATTTTTTGATCATGTGGTCTAGATTTGGTTCTCAAGATCTCAGGCTTTTTTAGGTTCTTAATAGAACCTAACTCTATATATATATATATATATATATATATATATATATATATATATATATATATATATATATATATATATATATATATATATATATATATATATATATATATATATATATATATATATATATATATATATATATATATATATATATATATATATATATATATATATATATATTAAATCAGAAGAAAGTGAGAGTAAGATTTGCGTAGACTGGCTGGCAATAGTCAGAAGAATGTAGGTTAGCACGGGTGGGCATAGGCTGATAGGCTTACCCCCTCCCCTCCATCCCCTCGCGTGGTCCGTGTTTCTTTGTATAAAGAATTGTCTTTTTTGTTCGTTTCTATTTTTTTTAAAATAAAAACTGAGATTATCTTAAACTTTTACCATTCTGAGAAAGAAAAGGAAAAATGTTATCAACAGGGGCGGTCGGTGGATGCAGTGTTTAACAAGTGAGGGCGTAGGCGTTCAATGACATTTTAGGGGAGCATAGATTTTAATGATGTTATAGTAAAATTTGGTTTAAATTCTTTTTATACAACATGCCCTCAATGGCCATAAGGGCCAAACACTACCACTAATTTATTTAAAAGAAAATTAATCACTCAAATGATTATATTATTTGTCTCTTATGTTTCTCAATAATCATTTTAATGTAAAATATAAGGAAATGATCGTGAATCCGGCAAAAATTCATTGCAAATCAAAGAAAATTATATTTTATCCGACAAAAACTTATTGCAAGTCTATATCGATTCGTACTTAGTGCTAGGATTAAGGTTTTATCAACTTTGAATAATTGCACACCACGAATGTATATAGCCTCATGGATTGTTCGTGTAATATTATTCCACACAACTACCGCGACTATGCACACCGCGAATGATCCTCGATAAATATATGCGAATTTGGAGTGTATAGGATGTTATGTCTGTGAAACAATTTGATTATTAATTTTCTATCTTCTTTTATATAAAAAGATTTTTTTTCTCAAGTGTTGTTCTTCATAAAATTGTGTCCTAGGTCATTCAATATGACCTTCAAAATGAAAGGATTTGCATGCTTCGTAGATACAGACATATCATTGTGAAGACCAAGACTGTTGTTGTTCAATTCTTAACTCTTTACTATGTCATGAACTCAGATCATCCAAACTTCTATTGAAACTTCTATCGACCATTTCCACCTAAGATATCTAATTATATTTTGAAGCAGTAAAAGGCGCTAAAGAACACCAACAAGTGGACTAGATAAGGGGTTAGCAATTAATGCATGTGTAGAGGCTTTCATAGAAGGGATGAAATAAAAGGTCTAATGAGTTGATAATATTAAGAAAAAGAGTAAATTACAATTTTGGTCCCTGTGGTTGTCCCGAAATTGCACATTTGGTCATCCTTTTGGCTTTTCACGCTCATGGTCCCTGAACTGCACTTTTGCTTACATTTTTGGTCCCTTGGCCATGTAAAAAGACCAATATACCTTTTTTAATTTCTTTTTCTTTTTTCTTTGAAATATTATTATTTTGATAATTAAAAAAAAAAAAATTCACCCAAACCCCTCCCCCCCCCCCCCCACCCCAGCGGTGAACTCTCCGACTTCCCATTTATTTTGGTGCTGGAAGCTGGTGTATTTCAAAAGTGACCACCGTTTGAGCAATACCTTTAATGTTTTACTCTTAAATCAATTAAAAAAAGGAAAATGTCTCTCGTTTTGTTCTTGCCTCCGGCGATGATTCCATCATCGACACATCAATGTCCGATACTCTCTCTCCCTCTCTTTCCAACCTTACATTTCTGCAACTCCTTGACCTCAGCGAGCTCAAGGATTTAATGGGTCGGATCCCGCCCGGAGTTTGGAAAACTGTCACGTCTCACGCACCAGGCAATCTCGGTCGAACTAAAGTATTGGTTGCTGGATTTTGTCGTTGGAATCCTCTGCTGCACTCTTGCTAGGTAACCTAAAGAACGAAATTTTGAAGTAAAGTAATTGGAAGGAAATAGACCTTAAGAAATTGGCATGGTAGAAACTTAGATACAGATAAATATGAAGACATAAAGAAGGTCCTTTGAGGTAACAGGCGTATGCAAGTTGGGTCTCACGCCCAATTGAAGCGAATTCAATTATAACTCCAGGTTTCACATACCAGAAGCAAGTTGGTTCTCCACATTTTCAATCACAGTTCCATTATCCATACTTGCAGCCGATCCATTATTTTGTAATTTACTAATGATATTATTAGCAACACTTACGAATTAAATTCCTTTCAGTTCCTCCCCTTTTCAGTTGCTGATCAGATCATGGCAATTGTAGATACGAGTTCGGTTTTTTGAGGAGTCGGATTTCTGCGCCACTAATACCACCTCCGGCGCAACCATAAAAAAATACCCCTACCATGCCACAAACCTGCAACTTAATTTTCTCAATAGGAGACTAGGAGTCGATTGTAAAGGAAATGGAATTGTGAACCAATTTGAAGAAAAATATACACACAGTATTATCAATCGGTACAGGAGCAGTGGAGCACAACAAAAGGGATGGTCGACTGAAAACCGACAAGTCAATTACGACGACTACTTCTCCTTTTCCTTCCACACCGTTAAATCATCCAGCGAATGTGGCTTTAGACGAACGGAATCCCCCAGAATGATGCAGTAGGGTTTCTATGTGGAGAAGATGGAGTATAATATAGTAATCGAACGGAAGCAGCAGTTTCAATCACTCATACGGCTTTTCACAGAGAGAGAGAGACGTAGTTGGGGTAGGGTTGGGGTGGGGGTTGAATTTTTCTTTTTTTAATTACCAAAATAATAATATTTCAAAAGAAAAAAGAAAAAGAAATTAAAAGGGTATATTGGTCTTTTTACCTGGCCAATGGACCAATAGTGTAAGCAAAAGTGCAGTTCAGTGACCATGAACGTGAAAAACCAAAAGGATGACCAAATGTGCAATTTCAGGACAACCACAGTGACCAAAATTGTAATTTACTCTAAGAAAAATATAAAAGTGGCGACGTATTGCTGGTGCGAGTAAGAAGGTTGACGAACTTATGGCCGAACATGACTGACTTGAAGATGTTATTAGGATTAGACAATGTTTTATTGATTACGAAAAGAACAATGCATCTATTACAATTTCTAAATGTTTGGCCGGAAATATAGTTTGTTGTCAAATAATGTAACATATACTCCAAAATTTAATTAAATTTAATTTATATAACACAAAGTATGAATGCATATGTATCACTCTTCAAGACATGTCCATAAAATCCTTGTCATTCGCATAATATAATCCCAAAGTTGGGTCATTATATATTCTGGTTTATCTTATTACATTCCCACCATTGCACCACTACTTAACACTTCTAACCACATACAAATAAAGACACCACAATCATAATTGTTAGCTTGTTGTGATAGACAGTTGAGAAAACGAGCCTTCATATGCACATCTGTTGGCTCATATCCACTTTTTACCCAATAATCTATGGACTTTAAGTAGTCATTGAATAAGCTATGAAAGGTTGTAATTTTCCAAGATTTTCTTTTTGTGACCTTTTGAAATCATGTTATCATAAATATTCAAAGTCCTTGTCTTCATGTCGAGTGCACCAGCCACCCAATAACTATTGTTGTAGTTAATGGGAAGCAAAACATGTATAATGATATGAACATTATATTAAAATATCCAAATTACAATTAAACAAATGTTTATTAGAAAGAATATATACTTACTAAATCAAAATTAACCCAATCTATATATGGAGACTTGGACCTATTACCAATTACAGTTGGTATCTCATTGTGAATGAAAGTCATAAACCAAATGGCCATAATCGTCCACCTGTTGTGACGGAGTTTCATATTCTGTAGTAAAAGACTCCCCGTTTCAATATGTTAATTATATAGGGGTAAAGTTAAAATAGTGATCATTACAAGTTATTATATTTTTTAATTCAAAAAGTATAAGATGACTTAATGGGGTTTCTAACTAGTCATAGTGATCGTCACACTTGTTTTCGCATAATAGATTTAGCCAAAAGTCAAGGCCCTATGTATCCTCTTGAAATGAGTTTTTCCTATATTCAAAACAAAGGGCTACTGCATCATTTTTCTTATATAGAGAAAATATATCTCTAGACTGTAATGCATATATTTGGAAATTTGGAGGACGAAGTGGTTCTCATGGAATGGAAGGTATTTTCGTATATGGGGAGATTAATTTTGAACCCGAATGCTTCTTACATTTATACCATTTCACATCTTTTGATATCGCTTAAACTGGGTCATTCTTTGCATGATTGCATACTTGACCTCAAACTTATCATCATTCTTATTTTCTTTTTATTCTTTATTATCAACTTCCTTATTGAGTCCAACTTGCATGCCAACATACTAATGTATTAAGAAAACTTGTTACAATTATAATAAAGACTTCACTAAACATATCATAAAGGCAGACTTTGCCTCCTCCCCCATGTGTTTATAATCATCCCAACAAAATGGGTCAACAAACTCAATGCCATCCACAAACATATGTTTTTAAATATCCACCACATGATGCATTAGCAGTGACGTGGTCTTTAGTTTTTCTTGTTGAGTGTGAAGTCACTCTTATGGTTTGTCAAAGAAGCTGCAGAGAAAAAGTGTGAAGGTTTGAACAAGGTTGTCAACAAAAGGAGGAATACTTGTAGGTGGTTGTTTATTCAAAGCTTGCTTCTATCTTTGATTTTAACATTCTCATTTTCACACTAATTTATGTATATTATATACATTCCAAGATGTATATAAATAGAGCTTCAGTTGAAGAGATTTATGCACCACACAACACCATGTAACACAGAGAGAGTGCAGAGTAGCACCAAGAAATAAAACTCCTAGTTACCCACTGTGGACGTAGGTCAGTTTTGGACCGAACCACGTTAAATTCTTGTGTTCTTAATTTGTGAGCTGAGTGTGTGAGTTTCGTGTTCGTATGCTAAGTGTCTCGATCCTAACAAGTGGTATCAGAGCCTTGGTATAGCTCCAGAGGGTGATTTTCTGTTTTTGGTCGAAAAAATTTTATCTCAAAAACGATTTTGGTGTACGCCGTTGGAAAGGTCTCGTTCCGCAGATTCCGAAAATATATTTTTTTGGATTTTTTGACCGCCGGAAGACCTCCAAATCGCCGGTCAAACGTTCGCCGGAATAGTGACCGAAGAAACCAGATCGCCGGAGAAGACGACACTGTAGCGCCGGAGTCTACCGGAGAAGACGACACTGTAGCTCCGGAGTCCGCCGGAGAAGACGACATTGTAGCAGTTCACTGTAGCGGTTCCTGTAGCAGTACTGTAGCATATTTTCAGTAAATTGCAAAACAGGTCCCCAAAGTTCCAGAAATTGCAAAACAGGCCCCTAAAATTTTAGAAAAGTGCAGTTTAGCCCCTGAACTTCAGAAAAATTGCAGTTTGGTCCCTGAACTTCAGAAAAATTGCAGTTTGGTCCCTTAACTTTGTCAAAGTCGCAAAACAGTCACTCCAACATTTGTTTTGGGCAGTTTAGCCCGAAAATAATTTGGGTGGGGATTATATTTTGCAAATAACGAGCCAAGAACAGTTGAATCAAAATTCTATTTAATCGATGAAGAACAGTTGAAGTCAGAAGAAATTTAAAGAAATCGAAAACCAGTGCCAACAGCGTTTGTCGGGTTTTATCGATTCAGTTTAAATTTTCAGTTTCTGATTCTCAGTTCGGTATTCCACTGTAGTTTAAATAGGTTGATTATTTAACAGAGTTCAGAAGAACAGTCGTTAACTTCAGACAAGGCTTCGTTTAGTGAAGATTGAAAAGTTGGTGGAAGACGCAGATTGAGGCTTTATGTGTCAGAAAGTTCAAGATGTGGTATTGGTAAATGGAGAAAATTAGAGAATTACAGAAGATCAGACGTTCAGACAAATCCATCGATGATCAGAGTTTCAGGGGTTCAAGAACAGATCATGGGATGAACAGATCAAGTAATTAAGAGAAAATCTGTTTTCGGTAGATCCAACAGTGATTAGAAAGTCAGCAGACTTAGGTGTAATCACGGGATCAGAAAGTTCGGTGTTATTCATGACGTTGAGGTGTGGACATTCTTTAGAGTCGATGTCCAAATAAAGGAAATTCTGCTTCTGAGAATGTGTCTGGGTTTAATGCATTGAGACTCAGTGGAAGGCAGTGAAGACTCTTGGGTCAAGAATTCTGGTGCTTCATTTCACACTACCCACAGCAATGAAGCACTGCAGAATCTGAAAGTTGGAGACTTTGGAAAGGTAAGACTTGTGAACGATGAATGTTCGCTGTATATGGTCGGATTACCGTCTGAGGGAGTGACCGTCCCAGTTCAGAAGAGAAACAAAGTCCGGTTCACAGAATCTCATGGGTAGAAGAGGGTGACCTTTTGCAAGTAGGAAGCCTAGAGCTACAAGGAAGATTCAGGTTGAACGAGCATGGAAAGGTTCAGAAAAATCAGTCGAAGGATATTGTGGCAATAAGAGCACAGAGTATTGTTTCAGTTGCAGGGTTTTGTAACAGTGGGAGCATAGGTCGTGTTTCAATCATAGGTCCAGGACGACAGTGGATTTAGAACCAGTTTTCAGCTATAAAAGTCTCTCCGGTTTTGATAACTTGCTAAATATAGAGAGTGTTGTTGTTTGTTCTCAGATTGTTTCAGGATTCGGTAGTTCATTTTCAGTGGGAGCCGATAGGGACATAGAACGGGTCAAGGGCAGTTTAAGTCATGACGAACATGTTGAAACTCATGGGAGTTTTAACGGGCCTTTCAGGTTAACTGATGAGAAGGCCGGGGTAACTAGGAAGGAGCTAAGATCAAAAAGTGTTTTTTGAGATGCACAGTTGAAGCACAGGTGAAGATTGTTCCGTGGCTTCAAGTGGGAGATTGTTGAGTGTGAAGCCACTCTTATGGTTTGTCAAAGAAACTGCAGAGAAAAAGTGTGAAGGTTTGAACAAGGTTGTCAACAAAAGGAGGAAGACTTGTAGGTGGTTGTTTATTCAAAGCTTGCTTCTATCTTTGATTTTAACATTCTCATTTTCACACTAATTTATGTATATTATATACATTCCAAGATGTATATAAATAGAGCTTCAGTTGAAGAGATTTATGCACCACACAACACCATGTAACACAGAGAGAGTGCAGAGTAGCACCAAGAAATAAAACTCCTAGTTACCCACCGTGGACGTAGATCAGTTTTGGACCGAACCACGTTAAATTCTTGTGTTCTTAATTTGTGAGCTGAGTGTGTGAGTTTCGTGTTCGTATGCAAAGTGTCTCGATCCTAACATTTCTCATAGTTTTCATAATGCTTAGTTCCTATCTAATATGTGTAAATGCCTCAAGTATTTCTATTATTAGCCACAAAATTTCAACCAAACTCATGGTCTGAGTAGCCTGTAATCCTCGTATTATGGTCTCGATTGTTGTCGTTCACTTCTAAATACTAGTGGTGGGTAATGGAAAATTCTCATGTATAGATGAGCTAGAAGGGACATCTTTTCAGTTTTTCTTCTGTGGCACCATTTATTTGTCCATGTAATGAACACCATTAAAATTTTGGAGCTTTCTATCTACCATTTAACAAACAGCTCGAATTTGTTTGGTGTAAGTTGTCGTCGTGAATGTTTGGTGACATATATATTTCGTAAAACCTTGATGTTAAACAACCCAAGTAAATGAAAAATCTAGGATGGTTCATGAACCTGTAGTGCACCATTCATGAGGTTTTGATCATCCATGTTGATGTTGTTTCACTTAACACTACTACAAATCCAGTCAAAGAAATGGTTTATATGCTTATCAAACTACAATATCAATACAAAATAACCTAAAATGCATAAACCTACTCCTGAGAATGTTCGTGTGACAGTTATGATTGTTAAACGTACTCAGCAACAAAGGTTTATTGATTACTTACTTGCAACCTAGGCATGTTTCTCAACAAATGATCCATAAAAGCAAACAAATATGATGATTTTCTCCCGTCTTTTATGATGCAAGGGATAACAGACGGTGATGGGAACGAACTCTTGAAAAGTGGGGATCGTTTGTCTCACCTTCACGATGTGCGAGGTGGTTTTCGCTAACATCATGTTCATTTTGTTAAATTCTGTAAAATTATGATTATTGTCGGATATAAGTTTCTAATGTTTTATTATTTTAGTGAATAACTCAAAAACATATAAGAAAATAATTGTGTTCATGTACTTATGTTGGGTTAAAAAAATTTGTTTGATGATCATTTGACTTATTATTCTACGTACGTATCTATGAATTTACATGATGCTACCTTGCCTAACTTTAAAATATGACGTTGTAGGATATGATTGTAATATAAATTGTGTTGTCAATTGTCCATAAGATATATAATTTTCTTCAAGTCAATTGTTTAATTTGTTTTTGTGATTTAATTAATATGAATCGTTTGAACTTTGAAAGTCTTTTAGAAGTTAATAGGTTATGTGATAATGGAAAATCAATTTTCTTTATCATTTTTCTTGTGGTTTATTAGAGTATTTTCGAGAAACAAAAGAATATAATTTTAACCCGAAGCAATATTTTTAAAAATTTGACCCACCCAAAGCATGTGAGTGATCGGTAGTGTCTTTATGAAGAAAATTTCTGGATCCGTCATATGTTATCAAATAAAATAATAATCATTGTTAAAGCATAAACAAATATACAATACAGGTTTACAAGACGAGACATAATTTGTTTACAATTTACACATTCTAAAATCAAATAAGTTTTGGGGTACTTTATGATAAAAATCAATAATGCGACTGCAAAATATAAATTGGATAACGTATAGTGTAAGGGTTTGAGGAAAGGGGCAAATACGATATGCACATGCATGCCATTTTTGGGGATGGAAAGTCAAAGTCAATGCTGGTTGGAATGCGACCGGAGTGGAACGAGATCATTTTTCAGAAGATATTGAACATTTGGATGTGATTCAAATGCACTTATATTCAATTAATTCAATTTCTTTTGATGCATTTTGTTTTCAAGAAATACAAATTAATGTTTTTAATGAAGGCGTTGTCACTAAATAAAGAATTTTTTTCTTTTAAAGTTAAATTTATCATTCAAAATTTATTTTTAAATGTTAATATTGGTTGTTGGTTAATAATTTTTTTTTCTTTGGTTAAAACCAAACGTTGGAAGCCGCGGTCGTCTGATTCTGGTGGTGGCAATATCCTAACGAAAGACAGAAAAAGCTGAAAAAATAGGAGAAAATAGTTGTTGCTTATTTTTGTCTTAAATTTTTGTTATGTAATATTTAAAATTAAAAAGGACATTGAGAAAGATTTGTTCGGAATATATATTTTTTTATAATAAATTTTGCACTATTATCTAATGAAAAAAATTATATTATTGTTGTCTTATTTATCTTATTTAAAAATAAGTTTGAAAGTTAGTAATAATAATATAATAATTAAATAATAAAGTTCTTAAAATGATTAGATTATAATAAAGTATTAGATCAAAGTTAGTTAAATAGTTAGGTTAGGATAATGAAAATATAATTAAATTATAGTTTTGTTCTCTATGCTTTGTTCTTTTTTCAGTTTTGATCTAAGTTTTTTATTTTTACATTGATGGTCCCTGTGGTTGCAAAAAACTTGTTCTATTAGTCCCTAGTCCATATAAAAAGACTAAAAATACCATTTTTAATTTCTTTTTTCATTTTTGTTTTAACCTATAATTTATTTCACTAATTAAAAAAAAACCCAATACGCCTGTCTCTCTCTCCATCTCCATCTCTCGCTCTCTCTCTATCTTTTTTTTCACCTGCAGCTTAAATACACACATCAAGAACAACAAGAAATATTTTTAGTTTAGCTTGACCTCCTTTCACCTGGACGGTACGATCAGCAACTCCTGATTTTGATCTTTGACCATCAAAGCGAGAAGTATTTTTGACTTGGGTCAACAATATCATGCACCGAGGGAAGAGTGTCATCTTTCCCGTTGGTGGATGTTAAATCCAATACATCTAATTAAGGATGATATCAGACTTATTAGATACAGACCCCCCCCCCCCCCCGGCGCTAAACAACACAAAAAGCGTTTTCATATCCATAAGCTCCATTACCTATAATACTCTCTGTTGAACAGATATTTCTCGATCGATTGGACGACAACTCACTACCGATGATTTTTCCCTTCGATATATCACCAAGGATGGCCTGAGAAAGAACGGATTTTGAGTTGGGGAGAAAGAACGGATTCATACACAACAAGCAACTCCTCCAGTTTCTTCCCGTTCTCTTCCATTACCACAACTAGAATTAATAATTGCGCTAATCAAGTGTGATTCAACTGATCGCGTGATTTGATTCAACCAAATGCAATGATCGTTTGATTCAACTAGAATTAGTACCTGCGTTGACAATTTTGATTGGCTCCGATCGTGTGATTTGATTCAACCAAATGCAATGATATGGTATTCAAGGATCCGAGGCTAAGGTTATCGTTGGTTTAGGAGGATCCATGTAGATGGGATAGACAGAAAAAAAAAAAAAGGAACGACATATCGAATATATTTAATTTGTGGAATACAGAGAAACGCTCATGAGTGTTACTGAGCTCGATTGACACGATAGGAACTTTCACAGATCTGGTACCTGGGATTTTCTATCTTTGCTTGCAGATGAAGATGAGAGAGAGAGAGAGAGAGAGAGAGAGAGAGAGAGAGAGAGAGAGAGAGAGAGAGAGAGAGAGAGAGAGAGAGAGACCGGGGGTTATATATTTTTTTAATTGGTTTAATTAAATAATATCTTTAAGAAAAAGGAAAAAAATAGAAATGGTATTTTAGTTTTTTTACATGAAAGAGGAACCATTAGAGTAAGTTTTTTACAACCACATAGACTATCAATATGAAAATAAAAAACTTGGACCAAAACTGAAAAAAAAATATAAACCACAAGAATCAAAACTGTAATTTACTCTAAAAAGATAATAGACTATTATGATGAAATGTGCATAACAACACTTTTTGAAACAGATTTCTCATTGTTAATTATAGAAAATGATAACAATTTTTTGATATGCCGCCAAACTTATTTCAAAAGACATGATGGAAGAAGCAGAGAGCGAGAGACTAATGGTGAATCGTGATGTACTCCTTCCTATAAATAAAATTATAACATGTATTATTACAACGTTACTTATATAACACATTAAAGATTACAATATAAATCTTAAACATCACGTAGATTTGATAAAAAAAATATTTTAAATAAAACAAAGACTAATACCGAAAATAAGAGTTATAAATAATACCCTAAAACTTGTATATATTTATAATTATATTTAACAAAAAAATAGAAAAGAGCTGATTAAAAAGAACTCGATAAATTGTGTAAGATTCCACGTTAGGGCTCCAGCCCCCAAGAACCAGCCTATTCTAATCTTTAAATTGAGTTTTATGTTTTGGGCCTAACCAAGCTTATAATAATGCTCGACCAATCCATATACACATTGAAGGATTGGGCCTTAGGAATTTAAGCATTAAGCTTTCGCAAAGCCTTGTGTTTTATATGATGATCGGGTGCTCGATTCTAAAATTGGTTTCGAGACTGAATCCATTTGTGCATAAATTTGACTAACACTGATGGTAACAAGTAATAACCGATTGGTAATTGAAGATGGAAACTCAAGTAACGATGATTATAAATTTATAATGATGATAAGCTGGTGATTTATAACCACGACAAATAGCTACATATTTATGTTTTCCTATGAATATAAACATCTGACCTTATTTTTTTTATTATCTAAAATAACATCCAACTTAAAGTTTTATATGGCATCAACAGTCATTTCATCATCCAAATCATTCGTGATATGTATGAATTATTCTAATTTAGTCTTAGAGACATGAATATTATATTAGTTTTAATATTACTATAAATTTCATATTTTATCTTAATCAGTCCACCATATCCTTGCTCTAAAAGATCTTTAGATAGTGTTTCACAGTTGGGTCGAAAACAAGACTCGAAAGGGCCCTTTGACGGGCATTTGGCAAATTGTTGATTGTCACCGTAACCAAACTCCAAAACTTCAATCTAGTCCAATCAAGTTATATATACCAAATGCTATCTTAAAGCTGTCATTGTCACCGTAACCAAACTCCAAAACAGGCCCAGTCCATAGCAGGTTCATCATGATCGGTTGAACAGGGCCCATGAATATGGAAGGCCTAAAACTTTTATTTATTGCTATTGTATACTGGTACTAGTCATCGAAGGCAAAAACAAAAGTGAATACAAAAATTGGGGGAAACACCATCATTCCTGGAATGGGTGAAACAAAATGGCAACAATGCAATATCAACAAACAGAAAATCATTGACTTTGAATAGGGTTGTATTTTTAGTGAAATAGGGGTGTATTTTTGGCAATTCCCTTTATTAAAGGTGTATCTTTTTTTTTGAACGGCGAATATATTAAATTTCTCCTTGTTATGTTAGTGTCAGGGTTTGAACTCATGACCTCCTTGTTAGTATATCACATTGTTAGCCAAGTGAGCTAGCCCCAACTTATTAAAGGTGTATCTAAGGTGTATCTTTAGTAGCACCCTTAATAAAAGTCAAACCATTTTCAACCAATCATATTTGATTTTTTCGGAAAACAATGCAATATCAACAAATAGAAAATCATTGACTTTGAATAGGGTTTTATTTTTGGCAATTCCCTAATTATTAAAATAGAAAAATATGGATGAATGATTATATGGCAACTAGGTCAACTTGTAGTGACTAGCCTAGACTTATTCAAAAGTCATTTTGTCAAGAAAGACTCATTTTAAGGCTCTAATAATATCAAACTTGGAAGTTTCATTAAAAGACTAGTTAGTTGGTGGTTAAAATGAAAGATAGAGAACTAGGAGGGTTAAAAGTGACCTTAGATATGAAGTTAGACACTCTTTTCTTTTCGTATTTCACCAAAACAAGAATAGAAAGGAGGATTAGAGAGAAATGGCGATTTTGCAAGTTGTAATAGTGATCTAGAAGTGTTGATTGAAGTTTGAGTGAAGATTTGAAGTTAAGAAAACGTTACTAAGCTTGGAATATATAATCTCACTCACTTTCTTTTTGAAGTTTGACCTAGGGTTTGGTCTCTACCTTAAATACGAATTTTTTAGATCAATAAATGATTTGAATGCGTTTAGATGCTTGGAGTATGCTCTTAAACATCAAGGCATCCCTAGAAATGGTTTGTTTCATCTTAAATGATGGAATTTGGGACTTAGAACCCTAACTTGATAATTGTACATTTGGCTTGAATGAGGATACTCTACTTTTCTAAATCTATGAAGTCTAGATTGGTTAATAAATTTATAAGTTCATAAGTAATTCATATGATGATTCCATGAGTTATATTATGCTTTGAGAGTGGAATTGGTGATTCCAATGGTGTTTCACCATTTGAATGGAATTTAATGATTTTGAAAACAAAACTAACCTTGAAAACTTCTGGTAAAACAATAAAAAGATTAAAATTATGTTACCTATTATAATATTCAATGGGTGGTGATTAAGAGGCCTAATAGTATCGTAAGGGGTGAAGGATAAACAAACACTTGACTAACGATAATGATTTAAGACTAATGACTTTGGTGACACATTATAAAACCGAAAAACACCATTTTGCAGTTTTATATATCCTAAAACAGAAATCCGAGTTTACATTATAAAGTATCAAACCATCACCGAAAACATAACATAAACCATTAAATTTTAAAACCTAACACAACGTTCATAGTGAAGCCGATATGCAAATAGTTCTTAAAGCTTCAACAATTCACATCGTCATAATACACATATATATACACATTCTTCAATTCCATGAAGAAATCAAACACAATTTCAAGTATTTGTAGAAACCACCGCAGAAACCATGGTATCCATCCCACATGAGTTGTACCCACTGCAGATTTTGTAGTACCCTTCCTCTCCCCAGTTTGCTCCCCATGAGTTCTTGATAATCCAGTACGGCTTCTCCTTAAGTCTGCTAGGCGCATACCCAGCTGATCCGTACCCAACAAGAAGAACACCATGATCCAATCGCTTCTTTGAACATATGTACGGGCATGAAACTTTACCCACATATGTTTGCATCCAAGCTGCGTTGATTCCAACTGCATCCAAGATTAACATGTTCAGATAATGGAAACTTAATAGATAAAGAAGGATGAAATAGAAAAGATGATTAGGGTTTTTACTTGAAAGTGGGCCATGTTTGACCAGATTGGCTGCGATTTGGTCTTCGTCTGTACCAATGACGCTAAAATTTGCTACAGATGCTGCGATTTTGGATTTGTCGAAGTGACAAGTGCCGTCTTTTCCTGTGTAGGGATAATCTGCTTCTTTTTGGACTCCACCTGATTTGAGGATGTATTCGTATGCGTTGGTCATCAGCCCACCGTTGCAACCTGCATCACAGGAATTCTTTTCTGCTGGATCGCACTGCAAACGAAGAGATAGAAACGCTATTTAGGGAAACACGATAAGGAAAACAATGAATGTGGAGAAGTGAAGGAGATGATACAAACCTCATGATCACAGTCTACGAGTTGTTGTTCACTAAGGCTAACCAGCTCCCCTGTTTGAAGGAAGTGAGATCCTTCTAGAGCTCCGGTTGTACTGAATGACCAACACGATCCACATGAACCCTAGAACAACATCCCACAAATTAATTGGTTAAAATATCATAGATAAAAAAGTAAATAAGGGGATTTAATTGATTGTCTATATAAGCTAGGGTGTTCGATTAGGTAAATTTAGTCCCTCTCCAGATTTTGATATGATTAGTCTTATCGAGTCCGGAGAAGGTGTATTGATTTTATAACATGTTCATATAAATTTTGGGATGAGCCGATGATTTGATCGGTGTTTACAAACTAATTAGCTTACAAATTATCGCAATACTCATGCTATAATCAAATTTCGTATTCGAAACGTTATCGAAAAAGTCAACGATACTTTTAAAAGTTTTTTTTTTGAAGGTTGCGTAAGAACAACAGAGACTAGGACATACCTGATCTTTAACGGGAGTAACAGCGCCATGATCGCGCCAGTCAAAGTCTTCAGGAAGATCGGTTGTCGGCAGAATAGGCGCCTTGTTCGCATCGGAGGGATACTTGAGAGGATTCTTCAAGCCGAGGTAGGTTTTGCGGAACTCCGATGGGGTCAAATCGGAGAACTTGGTAACGCCGTGCTCAGCAGTAGGATCGAGCTTTTGGTGGCGCTGGGCACGGCGAAGGTTAGACTTGAAGACTGACAAACGGTAGTCGTGCTCCTCTGCAGTCGCATACGCCTTGCCAAACTTGCTCTTGAAGAGAGTGAAGTGGTGTTCCGTGTTCAATAGATGATCGGCGGAGGTCTCCTCCTCCGGGACGACTTGCCGGATCAATGGATCAGCAGCGGAATCATCGATGGCGACGGCAACGGCGACGGAGGCGCAGAAGAGGAGGAGGAGGAGAGATAATCGTTCCATGGTGATTGGTGGGGATGAGATATTTTGATTGTGGGGTTTCTGCTCCTCCAGTTATAGATGAGCAGTGGGTGAGTTGCGCCATTGAGATGTTGACACGTGCCGTTGGATAACAACATCATTCCTAAAAAATAGTCTACCCACGGAAGCAACAAGAGTCGATATAATAGTGGTCATCGAGAATGAGGGATATTTACACTTGGAGTCCTTTCGTTTAGTTGAAGAGTCGATAACTAACTCAAGAATTTTAAGGTACTGTTTGTTTTTTTTTTTTTTTTAAGTCTATAAATTATATTTGTAAAAAAGAGATGTAGATCAGACGTTTGTAATCTGCGGAAAAAAGATTATTTATTTTTTAAAGTCTACAAACTGCTATAATAAACTGAAATTTAAATAAATTGATGTTTTTGTTAACTTGAAAGACTTTTTCAATAATTCTAATTTTACAACATTGAAAAATCTGCAATTTTGAAAGACATTTTTTTGGGTAAAGAGGACGGTACCTCTGGCAAATTTTATTAATAAAAATAATAAATACAATTGAAGGCTGGGGACTCCCCACCTAAGAAATGACAAAAACCCATTGGGACATGCCCCAATGGACAACAAGGCTATACTAGGAACCAAAACAGATTTTGAAACCAGAAAACATAACAGGAACATAAAAACCAAACATCCTGCAAAAAAACAAACAATATAGGTAGAGAAATATATAGTGGAAAGGATGGGATAGGAGAGAGTAATGGACCACGGTGGAAAATAGGAAATACATCTCTCAACGTTAGGGGAGGGACCAGATCCTTTTAGCCAAAATAACATTAAGGGAAGGTTTCATAGACAGACTCATCAGTCTACAACGCACATCATCAATAATAGACTTGACAACAGCATGATACGTGTTTCTCTTATTTTTAAAAATTCGGTTATTTCTTTCCTGCCAAATATGGTAGATAGCTCCCGCAAGCACAAGTCTTCGGATAACGGACCAGACATTCTTACCTTTAGAGATGGGCTTGAGAAGATTGATGATATCCGACCAGTAATTTGTGGGGAAGGAGAGGTTCATAACATGCTGAAGATCATGCCAAACCATAGAAGGGAAAGAACATTCAAAGAAAAGATGAGGAAGGGAATCGGAACAATCGCTGCAGAAGGCACAGATGAGGTTGGGAGAACCAAACAACTCCCAGCTTCTGATTTTATCATGAGTCTTGAGTCGATTTTTGAGAGCAACCCAGAGAATGAAGGCATGTCTAGGGATATTCTGGGAGAACCAAACAAGATGATACCAGTCGACAGGCTACTCCGCAGGGCGGATAGAGTGCCAGACAGAACGGACCGAAACAGGATAGACCTTACCGTCGCAAGATCTCCAGAGGAGTTTATCAGGAACGGACATGGAAAGAGAAGGGGGTTATGAGAAAGGAGAATGGGGTGGGAGTCCTGCCAGCAATGGGGGCGCACCCAACACCCGTTGAGGACAATGTCAGCAACCTTAGAATCAGGAGTGAAGCCGGCATTATGGATGTTACGGGCAGATAAGAACTTAGAGAGGGGACCAGCAGGATGCCAGTTATCGAACCAAGCAGACGTAGAGCAGCCATCACCAACCTTGGAGACAATAAAGTCCCTGATCTTACCTCGCATGTCGAGGATATACATTTTTAGTACCTCCATATTATTATTTCGGCCTACAAGCCCAAAATAGCAACGTACTTCAAAAAATTACAATTTACACCATTTATAGAATATCATGAAAGAAACAAAAGGACACCCTTTATTGGATTCAATCAAATTCGAAACAAGTATGTGTAAAATTTTCAATTATTTACATTTCCAATTCTAACTCTATCAGCTTCCAAAATATGTAAATGTAAATTGTTAAAAAGTATTTCAAAATCATAAAAGATGACCAAAATATGGATCATATTAATCGCTAACCTTATTTTTCTGCTTCCATTCACTTTAACTGTCAATTCTTTTCGGGCATCTTCATCCTCCATCTCCATTTGCACTGTTCTTGCAATTCTCATCCTTACACTGCCAAAATATCCATGGAGAAACAAAGAATTTTCTTCTTCAAACGCACAAGAAAATAATTGAACATATGATAAACACAAAAAGAAAATAAATTTTAGCATAACAATTGGTCTTTGATGAGTGGTTGGCAAATTTCAATGTGTCCCATTGTCTCGTAGTATCAATCACATACTGCATGTAATTATATAAACAAGTTTCAAATGTCAGTTATACACAAAAACTCATATAACAAGAAACTTGTCAAGTTTCCATGGCATGTAAATGCTTCCAAGTCCACAGCTGTCACAAAACTAGGATTTATGCACGTTTGATTCCAACAATAATTTTCGTCCAAAAATCTTATTTCGGCATTTGTAGAAAATGACTATCACAATCACAAAGAATTACAGAAAAATCAAAGCCACAAAAAAACCATACAACCCTAGCCTTTGCATAAAAATTGAAACCAGAAAAAGGTTGAACATTTGCAGAAAAATGAAAAAAGCAAAATGAATATAGGCGGGAAGACCGACGACTTGGTCGGCGGTTTGGTCGGCGGGTAGATGCAGTCGACTTCAGTAGGCCGGAAGACGTCTTTAGGTGATGAGAGAAAATCAGTGGGGGCAGCTACTATGGGAAGATTGTAAGCGGGAAGACCAACGACGACGGCGTCTAAGTCGACTAACAGCATCAAGAATGGGAAAAGAGAGTGGGGGTGTCCGTTGCAGTAGAAGAGAAAAAGAAGGGACGTTGAAGAAGAAACCACAATGAGATTATGAGAGGCAGATACTAAAAAGAAAATAATGCAATTTTTTATGTTATAAGTCTTTACAAACATGCATAGATCCAAGAAGACACAAAAAGAGGTTATAAGTCTTATTCTTTCTTTTTTATTGGACCCAATTCCGATGTTGGAAGGACTTGGCATTGTTTCATACCCGGATCTGGGGTCTAGAATGAGATATTGGGCTTGAATCAATTTGATTATATAGAAGCGTTTATTTTTCCTTTTATGGCACAACTCCATATACAATAAGTGCAACTGTTAATGGATGGTTTTATGTGATCGTTTGTAATGAACGATGGGTGTGTATTCATAACATCACATTAGTAAGGAAGCATAAGTATAAAGGTCACCATCAAAAACTAGTTATGGAGTCAAGATTGCGGAGATAAGTAGTAGAGTGGCGTTTGGGAGTCATTAACCAGAGTTCAGATTACCATAACTGATCGAGTGTTTACATACCCGTGTAATATGTAAATGGAATTCTCTTGGTGAGTAATAACATTAATATGTATTGTGAATAAAAACACTTACTATAATATAACCTCGATATGAAAGATATGGGTTGACCCTTGTATATTATATGCATATAAATACATCAAGATAGAACTCAAACAACTTTATGATTGTCACAAAAGGCATATATTATCGAGTGTCCAGTAAGTTGATATAACATGCAACAATGCCCCTTCCATTGCTTCCATAGTTAAGGTAGATGTTTTTCGGTTTATTTTAGTGCATGAAAACAAAAGTAGAATGATATTAAATGAAGTTAATTCTATATGTTTTGATAGTTGGAATCTTAATATTCACAAGTTCGTACTTGTCCCCAAGACGCTTATGTTACTGACATGTTGAGTCGTTAACAATCAAATAACATTCTAGATCATTAGAAAGTTTCCAAGAAAGTTTTGCGATATTTACAAAGAACTAACAATTACAAACTTGTTTAGAAAAAAGTTTTTATGATTTCTTACTTTGATTTTTCAAAATGCAAAGATGACAGGTCATTATTATGATGCATCTTTATGCTATCCGTCGACTAATATTGTGGAAGAATCATAAGTAAAAGTTGGCAACTACATCATCCATGATGGCGAAATATGTTGTCATATATAATGCAACTTGCAATGGAAGTTGTTGAGATTTTTAATCACAAGACTCTTGATAAAAAAATCCATGTCAATGTCGTTAAAACAATCTATTGCTATAACATTGCCTTTGTAAGGTTGTGCACTAGCAATAGTTCAAATGGAGTGAGGTTTATCTCGATACAAAATACTTGTTCCTATGAGAGCGAGTGGAGGACAATGATACTTGTATCAAGTACATAACACTAATAATATACTAGCAGATCCGATGACTAAAGGTCTACTACCCAAAGTATTTCAACAACATGTTGTCAATATGGGTTAAATGCTAGGCCTAATATCATGTAATTCTAGCATAGTACTTTAATGAAACTTATTATATTAATTATCAAGTACTTGATTATTACTCCTCTATTATATGTGATTTTCCTATATTAGTAATTGTGCACAATTACTTTCTATAGAAACAAATATACTACATTACTACCTAATGTTTAAAGTCATTTAGGTTAATTAATCATATGTTTCATGTGAAGTACCTAAATATGACTGATGAGGGTCTCATGTCTAAAGGCATGTAAAGTTGTATTTTCTGCTTTTGATATTAATATCAACCAATATGAGTTTTAGTTGGCCAAAATAACAAATACATACATACAAATATTCACTCGGCTACGTCGGAAAATATTGGAAGATAGCCCGTTACAATGGCCTTTATACTATTTTGAAAATGATTGTGTTGGGTAAAGTTATATTGTGTACTATACCATTTGCCATAATGATGTTTTGGTCCCTTTTGATTAATTATTTGTAATATAATGGATATGACATTCGTCTATAATTTGAGGGTCAAATCTGTGTGTTTCTTAAACTTTTCCCATAAGGTGTAACTGATAAATAAATCAAAAGCATATGAGAGGACTTATGTTTTAAAAGTGACATCATCGGTTCTTCTTTATACGCTCACTAAATCCTCTCTACAAACACATGATCAAGTGTGTGTAATTGCATCCATCGAAACCGATCAATAAGACACCATTACAGGAAGTGATATGATCATAATATGGCTTAATCATCTTTAACTCCATTGAAATTATCATCTTTTTCAAATAAACATTCTTTAATTGATTTTGGGTTACTTATACTTACACATCAGTTGATCTTGGATTATGCCTATAAACATCTTAGCTACTAACTTGAAAGAGTCTTTAAACTCTTAAATCGTGTTTATATGTCTCAAAAAGGCCAAAATAAAAACTAATATGAATTCTAAGGGGTTAATTTCCCAAAATAAAAATACATTATAAATAGTATTTTATTTATAAATATTAGTTTATGAGCTAACTACTTGTATGACACACTTTCACCGTTGTCAACCCCAACAAAGCACCAAGATCACCCACAATGAGGAAGAAGAAGATGATATATATATATATATATATATATATATATATATATATATATATATATATATATATATATATATATATATATATATATATATATATATATATATATATATATATATATATATATATATATATATATATATATATATATATATATATATATATATATATATATATATATATATATATATATATATATATATATATATAGGAATGGGTTCAAATAAGAACCATTAAAAGGTTAAGAACCGTGAGAACCGATATTCACACATTAAGAATCAAGTTTTTTTGTTTGTTTTTTCACACTTGTTTATTAGGTGAAAGTACATCAAACTTAATAAATTTTCTTATTTTTTTAATACATTTTACAATATTCACAATATAATAAAATTTCTAGTTATTAAACTGTGAATATTATAACGAAATTTTTTTTCTTTAAAACACATCAATATTGATATCTACTAGCAAATGAAGGATAACTATATATTTTTATGTGTTTAGTAATTTTATTTTGATAAAAAACAAGTGTTAAAAAATAAAAAAATACAACATTATTAAACTGTGAATTAATTGTTTAAACGGTTCTCAACCTTTTAATGGTTCTTATTTGAACATATATATATATATATATATATATATATATATATATATATATATATATATATATATATATATATATATATATATATATATATATATATATATATATATATATAGGGTCCCGTTCCGGTGAGGACTCTTTTTTCGGTAAGGACTCGTAAGGACACCTCAAAAAAATTGAAAAAAAATATAAAAAAAATACAAATCATAAAATCGAGAATAGTACTATATCATGATCCAAAAAAATTTGGAAAAAAAAATTTGGATCATTGAGAAACAGAAATGATCCACAAAAAATTTTATTTTGTGGATCATTGTTTCATTATAAAAAAAAAATAATGATCCAAAAGTTTTTTTCCGAATTCTTTTTTCTCCAATATAGTACTATGATCCATTTTATTATTTATATTTTTTATTTATTTTTTTCCAATTTTTTTAAGGTGTCCTCACGAGTCCTCACTTTAAGAAGAGTCCTCACCCGATCGCTTATCTATATATATATATATATATATATATATATATATATATATATAGGTTCAATAGAGAACCAACAAAAGGTAGAGAACGGGAGAACCGATCTAAGCTTTTAAAATATTAAGATCTAAGGCTAATATAAATAGGTCATTTATGTAAATTTTAAAATTAATATAAGAAAAATGAAAGCTTGAAATAGGCTAGAAGGGCATTGTCGTCATAATTCTCATGCTATTTTTATTAGTTCGTATATTAGCTCCTGATATCTCTCACTTCTCTCTCTCAATTCCGTAAAATCTATTTCAACTTGCCATAACCCATCGCCAATCTCTCCGATCACCAAAGTCGCTAGCACATAGGGTTGCTGCTACGCAATCGCCTTGAGCGAAGGTTTCTGCCATCAACATCACCACCATTAGACATCCCCTTGATTGAATTCCTCATGGCTTCTGCCATCGAATCCATCCAAAAACTCCAAAATTTGAGACTCTTGAATCTTTTGATATATTTGTGATACACAATCGATTTCTAGGTATCACTTCCTATTCAGGATTTTTTCCAAGAAGCTGAAAAGTATCGGAAGAGGTAATGTATTTGGGATTTAGTTGATAGTTGGTTTTAATAATGTAATATTTGTGTTAAAAATTAAAATTTTATACTTGATTTTTTTAGAAATTTCTTTGCAGTTGAATGTTTTATCTCGAACACGGCAATCATTCCGTTATTGTATTAGCTATTGTTTCGTAATATATTTTATGTCGAACATGGGATTGGTATTCGGATGCATGTTTATTATGTTAGTATGGTCGTCTTGATATAATCAACTCATTAAAATAGACTTGTGTTTGACAATCATTAATGAATATGGATTAGTAGGTTTTTTCAATTTATGAAAATTATTGGTTTCGTTTAAGGGGTTAGTGTATATGTGAGTCATCATCAATGAATAAAGGTCTAAATTCATGTATTGTAACGTCTTTTTTCATCTAAAAACATCCACCGTAACTTGGAATCTCATACATTAATTAGTACCTTAATTCATCTACAATTATGCATTTATACATCAATGAGCATTAATTAGTGCCTTAATCACATATGATTAATCATGTGTGATTGACCATACGTGAGTAATCCACTCTTAACTTACTATCCATGATTTAGAGGCTTGATTCATGCATTATTTATAGATGTTTTAGTTCATTCAATCATCTATGATTATGCATTTATTCATCAATGAGCATCCCCTGCTATATTACAATACTTATAATCATAGATGATATGTGATTAACCCCATGTAAACTTGCATTATTCATTCATGATTGTTTCTGTGGATTAAAATAAAACATTAATAATCATATATTCATTTGTTATCAACTAACGGATGTACAAAAACATAAGACTAATTCATAATACATTATGTGTGTTTTCATGTTACAAATAAAGAATTCACTAATGAATAGCAAGGTGAATTCACTAAAAACTGGAATCACTAATGAATAGCAAGGTGAATTCGCTAAAAACTAGAATTCACAAATGAATAGCAAACTGGAATTCACTAATGAATAGGAAGGTGAATTCTAAAAACTGGAATTCACAAATGAATAGCAAACTGAAATTCATTGATGATTATATATGCTATTCACAGATGATTACAAGTATTTTTATACATTCATGGGTCATTTTTTATGCATTTATTATTTGTTTATTGACATGATTTTATGCATTTTGAATGTAGATTTTTCAGAGTATTGGAGTTGCATGAATGAAAGTCGAAGCAGTTTATTTCAAGTCAAAAGATTTAGCACAACAACATTGTTCTTTAATAATTTGTGATTAAAGTTGTATTGTTTTTAATTATTTATGTCTAAAACTATATTGTATTTTTTCCCGTTTTGTGTTCTATAATCATTCATGATTATATGTAGTTAACTTTTTTGTATCTATACATTGTCCTCTATTCATTTATGATTACACATGTATTTCATTTTTATATCTATATTATACTTTATTCATTCCTAATTACAAACGTATTTGGTTTTTTCATCTTTACAAACATATAATTAAAAAAGAAACGATTTATAAAATTATAAAGAATACAAAATGCGTGTATTCATATATGATTATAAATATTTTGATAAAATAATAGAATTTTCAATATCACATAAACTTTGATTTAAACGTTTTTTTTTTGGAAAAAAAATTATATTAAATAATAATTTTATTAATTTTTGTTAATTAAAAATTGGAAAAAGATAAATAAAAATAATTACTTTTTTAGGTAATTATTAATCAAATCCCTAGATTTTAAGAAATTATCAATTAATTTATTCTATTATAATTTAACTAAAGTACACAATTCCTAATATGCCATTATAAAATGATTAGTCCAGAATGGTTCTCCAGCTCTCTACATTTTACCGGTTCTCTATTAAACCTATATATATATATATATATATATATATATATATATATATATATATATATATATATATATATATATATATATATATATATATATATATATATATATATATATATATATATATATATATATATATATATAATCAGGATCTGGTGAGGACTCTTCTTACAGTGAGGACTTGCGAAGACACCTTAAAAAAATTGAAAAAAAATATAAATAATAAAATGGATCATAGTACTATATCGGAGAAAAAAAAGATTCAAAAAAAAACTTTTTGATCATTATTTTTTTTATAATGAAATAATGATCCAAAATAAAAACAGAAAAATTGCATCATTACGTTTTGCAATGATGCAAATTTTTTTTCAAATTTTTTTTTTGATAATGATATAGTACTATTCTCGATTTTATGATTTGTATTTTTTATATTTTTTTCAATTTTTTTAAGGTGTCCTCGCGAGTCCTCACCGAAAAAAAAAGTTCTCACCGGAACCGGACCATATATATATATATATATATATATATATATATATATATATATATATATATATATATATATATATATATATATGGAAAAGTGAATATAATGTTGTTATGTATATAAGCTTGCGTATTAAACCTCCGATACGACGTCGTATTACATGTATATCGCTTATTTTCTTATTCTCGTATTCTTTCTTCCTTGATTTTATGTTCGACTCAACAATTATTTAATCTCGATCATGTTTTCATCCTTCAATGATTCTTTAGTCCCGATACGACTTCCTGCAGGCATGAAGGAAGAAGCAAGAATCATTGAAGACGGAAAAAACGATCGGGATTAAGAAATTGTTGAGTTGAACAAAAATTTAATAAATAAAGAATACGGGAATAAGGAAATAATCGATATACATGTAAACCGACGTTGTATTGAGGGTTTAGTACGCAAGCTTATGTACATAACAGCAGTATATTCACTTTTCCCATATATATATATATATATATATATATATATATATATATATATATATATATATATATATATATATATATATATATATATATATATATATATATATATATATATATATATATATATATATATATGTAGGTTCAAATACATTTTCTAAATATTGTATGATTGTAGGACTAAATCTTGACCAATCATTTGAGAGGGGTAATTTGGAAATTTTGTTAATTAAATTAATTATCCTAAATAATAAATCCCTAAAAATTTGGTAACTAAATAATTATTAATCCTATAATATGGTATCTAATCTTGGTTTTGTTCTAACCCTACGCGACCGTCATAACCATCATTCTATATAACCGAACGTCGGCCGTCTCGTTGAAAAAAGCAATAAGTGCATCGCTGCTGCCGGTAATCGTCCTCCTTCGCCCTTAATTAATGACACCCTTGGCAACGAAGGCGATATCCTTCCGGAGATTTTGAAGAACAATTTACCAGCGATACAGAGGAGACTCCATTAATTGCTTTGGGACCTAAAATGTAATTAGAGAAATTCTACAAATTTATCCATTGGCGACGATGATTACCACACTATTCATGCTCTTACCCAATCGATTGAATTGGAGATTCCATTAACGATAAAAAGTATTTCTTTTTGCTTCACTTCGTTTCCAGTTTTCTAATTGCTTGAGACTGTCAATATAAATCACTGAATCAGGAATCACATCTGTTATCTCCATTCTCGTTTAGCTTTGTACTCTGTAATCTCTTATCTCTATCCATGTCCATGCACAAAATCCCAATCTATCCCCCAAATTCTAATCGTAACTCACACAATCTCGGTTAGGAATTGCTATATGTTAATTAGGGTGAGTTTGTTTTTGTTTATCCAGTTATTGTCTATTGCTATCGTAATTACTATTTGCTTGTTGTCCTTTGCAGATAATTGGTCTTTTGCAATCCTTTTCCTTTTTTGCTCTTAGATATTTACTTTTTGCCTTTTGCTGTAAATTGTTTTTCTGCATACATGTTTCTTTCGTTGATTGCTATTTGTTGTTAATGGTTTTTTGCAAACCAATTCTGCTAACACTTTTCCTCTTTGACTCTTTGTAATTGTTAATAATATTAGATTCTTTATTACTAACACAATGATGCTTATTCAAGCATTTAAATGACTTTTTGCAAACTGTTCTTTTTGCCATTTATATGTGATATTTTGTTTTTTATTTTTGCAAATTGGTTATGCTAATACGTTTCCTCTTTTGAGCCTTTGTAATTGCTATTAATGTTAGATTATTTAAATACTTATTCAATAACGTTTAGTAGAATATGTAAATTGTTTTTTTTTTTTGTTATTTGCTATTTAATGTCTATGGTTTTGTGCAAATCATTTTTGCTAATACTTTGACTCTTTATAATTGTTAATGGTCAGCCCTAAGCACCGTTGGAGAAGCTAGACATCTGCAATAGGGATTGCTGCCCTGCCCCCTTGTGTCACCATTCGCCTCTTTGTCGTGTAATCGGATAAGGATCAATCGATGAAAAAGAAGTGAGAGGCTGAGGGTGGTCCTGCACGATTCACATATCACAGAGACCTAAGTTTCTGTGATAATATTCTTTGAGAATGAAGTGTGGTAGTATTCTTTGAGAATGGTAGCGTATAATGAAATTGATGCATCTGTTTAAAATGTTTACTGTAAATATATGCTACAAAAAACGTATGTATTCTTTGAGAATGGTAGTGTGGTTTATATGACCGTTCTTAGAATTTATATTGTTATGCCAATAATGAAGTGTATTCTTTGAGATTGGTAGTGTACTACGCCAAGAATGAAATGTATTTTTTGTTTTAGTATCACATTCTCTAAGAATGAGTGTTAGCTTTTATTGGTTTGTGTTTTGGTAAGTCCATTCTCTGAGAATGGGTGTTAGTTTTTATTGGTTTGCGTTTTGGTAAGTCCATTCTCTGAGAATGAGTATGAGTGTTAGTTTTTCATTGGTTTGTGTTTTGGTAAGCCCATTCTAGGAGAATAGTACGTTTTTTTTGTCACAAGTAAGTCTATTCTCTGAGAATGGTTCAAGAAATTTGATGTATTCTCAAGGAATTCGAAGATACTGTAATTAATTTAAAAACTCACAACTATTCTTTGAGAATTCGAAGGTACTATAATTTTCAGTTTTTAATTTGTAGTTTTTATTCACGTAATCCCACAAAATTAGGAGATAAATTAGATATTTCCTTTTTTAAATATTTATTAATATACTAAAATACCCTTTATAAGGGTTTAATTGAAAATTCTGATTAATTAATTGTTATAATTTTACAATTAGGCCCTTGAATCTAACACCGTTGATCATTTCGATCGGACGTTTCACATTTGGTCCTACAATCACACACTATATATATATATATATATATATATATATATATATATATATATATATATATATATATATATATATATATATATATATATATATATATATATATATATATATATATATATATATGTTCAAATACGATTTCTAAGTATCGTGTGACTGTAGGACCGAATAACATCCGTTGATTTCATAAGGTTAAGATTGGTATTTTAGTTGATTTTGCAAATTTGAATTTGAAATCGATATACGAGAAATTAGCTTTTGAGTTGAATTCTGTAACTGATAATGTTATCATCGTAAATTCAAATTAAATTCTCGTTTGTTGTTGAATTACGATATCACCATTACGGTTGAAACGAACACAGGGAATCGAAACATATATGAATGACCGATGAATGTTCTTCGTTGATTTTCATACCTGAGGGGATAAATTTTGAAGATTTCATACTCAACCGTTTGTTCATTATTCAGATTGTTAAGATCGATAAATTTTGAATATTTTTTTCGGATCGCAATAACCGTCTGTATCATAAGTGAACCCAGGTAGAAGTTTAATTGTGTTGAATATGATTTTTTAATTGGATTTGGGATGTGCGAACATTCAAATTATTATAAGTCTAACATATTTGTATGTAGTGTACATGTTTCTAACTCGAAGACCATTTTCTGAGAATGGTCTTTAGTTTTTATTTGATTTAAATTTTGAATATTTTTTTCGGATCGCAGTAACCGTCTGTATCATAAGTGAACCCAGGTAGAAGTTTAATTGTGTTGAATATGATTTTTTAATTGGATTTGGGATGTGCGAACATTCAAATTATTATAAGTCTAACATATTTGTATGTAGTGTACATGTTGCTAACTCGAAGACCATTTTCTGAGAATGGTCTTTAGTTTTTATTTGATTTTTTCCATTCTAAGAGAATTTTCTAATATGTTTGTTCATTCTCAAAGAATTCTGTCATATTCTTAGTTAACACATAATCCCTTCTCAAAGAATGTTGTCATGTTATTAGTTAACAGTATATAGATTTTGGATGCATTGTTCATATTATTAGTCAACACTCAATCCATTCTCTTATAAAGTTGTACATTTTAATTTAAGACCGTGAATAATTTATTTGTTTCACATATTTGTTTCACTATTCATAAGGGAATTACACGAAAAATACAAAGTCACATTATTAAAAGTCTACAAGTTGTTATAAGAATGTTAACAGGTCATAACATATATTTGTTTCATTATTGATGCTTTACATTCTTAGAGAATGTAGGCAATGTTATTTAAACACACAATGACTTCATTCTCAGAGAATGTTATCACACTAGTATGTTCGCACACATAATTGTAACTACATAATGCTCTACATTCTCAGAGAATTTAGAGCACGCTCTTTAAATTGATAATGACTTCGTGTACATGAGTTGTGCATATTTGTATTCCTATTGTACGGATTCTCGAAGAATGAAAAATTTCTTTATTTTAACCTAACTTCATTAACTTCATTTTCTTGCTGCCATCTTTACCTGTCGAAGAATGCATCTCTCGAAGAATGGTTGTTTCCGTCGTTCAATCGGATTGTGAATTTGTATTTTTCGTGAAATTCCCTTATAATTCTCTGTTACAATTGATGAGTATCTTTTATGTTTTGTAACTGAATACGAAATCGTGTCCGGTGATATTAGCATATATTTGGTATTATTAATAATAGATTTCATCGTTATAGGTTGTATAATTTTACTTTTTACCCATTATCATCATTTTCTTATTAAAATAATTAAATTATTTGTATTTATTTACAAGAATGCCAATTTGATCGCAGCAAATGATTCTCTCAATCTAATGGTACAAATTCAGTCCTACAATCACACAACTAAGATTCTTATTTAATACTATATATATATATATATATATATATATATATATATATATATATATATATATATATATATATATATATATATATATGTATATATATATATATATATATATATATATATATATATATATATATATATATATATAAATAATATTTACTATAGTTTACTTTTTATGTTTTGATCATACTAATTACAAATTATTTAGTTGAATATGCATGTAATTGCCCATAAAAATTAATTCTCTTTCACTAATGACTTTTTTGAAACTTAAAACTCAAGAAGAGAAAACATTTCGTACCTAACAACGTACCTCTTATCAAATAGAGTAAATTACAACAAAAAAACAAAAAAAAACAAAACAAAAACAAAACAAAGAAAAACATACGTCAATTTGTTGTTCCTACTATTTTAGTCTAAAACTCTCCAATAGGAACGTTGGATTTTGATTGTGGTCATATTGAATTTTATGGTTATTGGTTTGATTAACAGCTTTTATTAAACTGATCATGTGTAAAATACGTGGCTATTTCTAAATTGGTAAGAAAAAGTTTTTTTTTTTTGGTTGAATTTTAAAACAGATTTAACTTGCTTGGGGCTCAGCCTCTTTCCCCAAAAAAAAAAAAAAAAGAAAAAAAAAAGAAAAAAAAAAACTTTAAAACAGACTATTAAACTAGAACATATTTAAAATCAAACTAAAAATCAATTAAATTAAAACTAAAAACATTTAATGAAGTAAACTGTCTTTGAGGTATTCTAATCCCCGTTACATCTCACTCATCGCCATTGACCCATAAGCCCATAATCGATATAAACAATATTTTCTTAGACCAGAAAACAAATCTACTATTGCACCAAGTATTTTTCGAAGATTTAAAAAGAAGGCTTAATTTTGTATGTATTCTTATAAAATTTATTAATTACGCATATATCTTTGTAAATTTTCAAATTACGTATATGTCCTTATAAACCCTAAAAACTCACTTATATATCCTAAATTAGATTTTAATATTTTAAAAATTAAAAAACTGATTTTAAATTAGATTTTTTATCATAAAAAAACTATTTAGCATAAAACACTAATAAATTACCTAAACTACCCTTTCCTCAAATTAAAACCATTCGGATCACAGTGTCAAGACTCGCAATCGGAACCCCCTGAAGCTATCCTCGTATTTCACGATATTTCAAGCTTCCAATCTCTTTGAAGATGCGATCTTTCACAGTATTTTGTTGAAATGTTATGTTCAATAACCTGGTCAAACTTACCAAATGATTTATTGTGAACAACTTATAACTTGGATTGTTGTATTGCAGGAATTTAGGGTGTAAAGTGACAAGTGTAGATAAAAGGAAGTTGGGGTACAAAAGGAGCAAGGTATGTAACTTGGAGGGTTGCAGCTGGCGTTTGGACAAAGCTGGAGAGGAAAGACACGCGGATCTTTGCTTAAGATCCGTGGGGCAACCCGGTTATACAAAAGGCTGACTTCACGTTTTCATTTGTTATTTAAGGGTTTTGTTTGAGTTTCTCTCTCTCTCGCGTAACCTGATAATAGAGCAAGTTAGGGTGTTCATATGGTTATCTTTCTTTTCTGAATCAGTGTATGTGTTGATCTGAGTGTAGAGTGAAGGATCTGTAGTGAGGATTGCTGTGTAACGACGGTTCATTGTTAGTAAATATTGATTCAGTTTTTTAAGATGGTATCAGAGCTGTAGGTAGCTCATTCCCGTCGGTTTTTTTGAGTGATCTTGATAATCACGCTTTTGATTCGTCCTCTACTTTTCCTTTCACGGTCGTTCCTTCCTTTTACGATCGTTGTAATCGTGTTCTGTTATCCGCTTTAGTCGGTCCACCTTTGTGGTTCCGATAATTTCTTGTGGATCTACATTAGATCTGATTAGATCTCTCTAGATCTGGTTAGGTTTGTTGAGATCTGTGATTGTACTTCGTTCTGATTAGATCTCTCTAGATCTGGTTAGGTTTGTTGAGATCTGTGATTGTACTTCGGTGGAAGAACATCTTGTCATCTACGGTTGGAATCTGGTGGCGAGTGCTTGTTTCTTGACTGGAGGTTACGTCTGTTGAACTACTTCACCACATCTGAAGGTTTTTTTGATTTCTGCTCCCTTCCAAAATTGTGTAATTCTGGACTTCTGTGAGTTTTTCCTTTTACTTTACTGCTCTTCTGTTTATCTGTTTTTTGTTCGGGTTTATACCTGGGAAGCTGCAGCTGTTGACACTCTGTAAGTATTCTTACCTACTGTGTTGGTAGCAAGGGGTTGGAACACTGTATTCTTGGTGCTCTGCCTCTTGGCCTATAGGCACAGGCTCTTTTTCTTGTTTACTAGAACTAGGTCTGGGTAAACTGGTTATGAACACCAGCTATTAATTGTTCTTTTGTGATCTTTTGTGCTATGTGTTGTGTGTTCTTTCCTTAAAATTTTACTAATACTTTGTGAATTGTTGTTTTCACGTGTACATCTGGCCTTGACCTACCATATCAGTGGTGTGGAATCCTGGCTATATTGATTACTTGATTATCCTCTTACTATTGTGTGTGTGTTTTTTTACAATATTAATACAATGACGGGACCAGTTATAACAACAGAATCAGGAAGTACACAACCTGAATCTGCTGATTATAATGATCCTCTTTATCTTCATCGATCTGATAACACCACTGCAACCATTATTAGTTTCAAATTAATTGGAGCTGAAAATTATAGGGTTTGGAGAAGCTCTATGATGAGATCTCTGAAAGGTAGAAATAAATTAGGATTTGTAGAAGGGTCGATAGTTAAACCTGATGATCCTGCTAAGTTGTTAAAATGGGAACGTGCTAATTCTGTTGTCTGTTCTTGGATCCTTGGATCAGTTTCTGAATCCATATATGCCAGTCATGCTTGTACTGAAAGTTCTTTTCAAGTCTGGACTGAGTTGTTTGAGACATATCACAAGTCTGATGGGTCGGTAATCTTTAATATTCATCAAAAAATAAATTCTCTTACCCAAAGTGGTTTATCTGTTTCTGATTACTATAACAAACTTGATGGTCTTTGGAAAGAATTTGATGGACTTATAAGTCTTCCTGAATGCATTTGTGATGCTGCAACACACTTCAATGATCATTCAAAACTGATCAAACTTATGCAGTTTTTGAATGGTCTTGATGATTCTTTTAATCAAGTTAAAAGTCATATTTTACTTATGGATCCTTTACCAAATGTTCGATCTGCTTTTTCTATTATTTCACGTGAAGAGTCACGTCAAAAACATGGTTCTTTGTCCAGCAACACAAATAATAATTCACAACCAGCTGCGTTCAATAGTAAGGCAATCGATTTTAAACGAAATAAAGGGAGAAATCAGAATTTACAGTGCAAACATTGTGGTGTTAAAGGGCATACTATTGAACGTTGCTACAAGTTAATTGGTTACCCAAAAGATTTTAAACCAAAGAACGACACTAATAATTCAACTGGGTTTAATAAAACTTTTTTAAACAACAACGCTAATTCTGTATCTGATTGTTCTCTTGGTTCTTCTCAAACACTTAAGTCTGAGCAACACTATCTTACTAGTGAACAATATTCAAAATTCCTTCGACTTATAAGCGAAACTCAGGGAAACGAGGAAATACCTGCAAATGCAAATGCCAATATGGCAGGTATTGCCTGCAACTCCTTTGTTGATTTTAAAAAATGGGTTGTTGATTCAGGAGCTAATCAACATATGACGGCTTCTGAATCACACCTTCATGATGTTGTTGATGTTTCTAAACTTGACCTTAAGGTTGCTCATCCAAACGGATCCTCAGCACAAATTAATAAAATTGGAAATTTGCAACTTTCCAATTCTCTTACACTTTTTGATGTTTTTGTTATTCCTGGGTTTAGTGTTAATCTGCTTTCAGTACATAAGTTGTGTCGAGATAGTAAGTGTCAAGTAGTTTTTGATGAACATAATTGTGTGGTTCAGGATTCACGGTCCAAGGGGACAGTGGAGACTAGTAGTGAGTCAGGTGGGCTTTATTACATGACCTGCTGTCCATCATCAGGTACTGTAACGTCTAAGGCTAATTTGGCTAAATACTTTGTTTCTAAAATTACTTGGCACAACAGACTTGGACACCCTGCTGAACAAGCTCTAAATGTTTTAAAAGATACTCTTAAATTCACTAGTGATACTCTCCCACCATGTGAAGTTTGCCATAAGGCAAAACAGACCCGTGATTCATTCTCCTTAAGTCAAAAAACTACAGCTACCCTAGGTGACTTACTACATCTAGATGTGTGGGGACCGTATAAAGTGTTGACTGTTGATGGTTGTAGATTTTTCCTTACAGTTGTTGATGACTTTACAAGGGCAACATGGGTTTATTTGCTAAAATCAAAAGATGAAGTTTTTAGTAGCGTTTTTTCACTGTTTAAAATTTTACAAAATCAGTTTGGTATAAAAGTTAAGGTTATACGTTCTGACAATGGAACAGAATTTATAAATAATCGAATGAAAATGTTTTGTACAAATGAAGGAATTGTGCATCAGACCACATGTGCTTACACTCCACAACAAAATGGTGTTGTGGAGCGAAAGCATAGACACATTCTGAATGTGGCGAGGTCTTTGATTTTTGAGGCAGGACTTCCCTTCAAATATTGGGGAGATGCTGTTCTTACATCTGTATTTTTAATAAATCGCACACCTTCTTCTGTTTTAAATGGAAAGACACCTTATGAATTGGTTTATAAACGAAGCCCCAAGTTAGATTTTCTAAGAGTATTTGGATGTCTATGTTTTGCTACTAAGCTAAATGTTTCTGATAAATTTTCTGAACGAGCTGAAAAGTGTGTTTTACTTGGATATGGTGTTGATAAAAAGTGTTATAAAGTGCTTAGTCTTGACTCTAGCCATGTTTTCTTTTCCAGGGATGTGAGGTTTTATGAATCAGTTTTTCCTTTCAAGATGAAGTCTGACACATTGGAACCAAATGTTATTTTTTCTGAAAAAATTAATAATTTTTCCAACCCGTGGGACCCATTTTCCAACGATGAGCTAGAATTGCCTGATTTCGTGATTAAACAATCAGATTTTGGGACTTTAGGAGCAACCCATGAGACTGATGGGACTAGTGCCAACCAGCCCAAGGATGGCATAAATTCTGGTACTATCACTACCGATTGCAACCGGGAGTGGGAGGTACAGGTACCACAGCCTGTGATGGCTGCACCTAGTGTTCCAAATCTAGCTGAGGAAAAATTTCAACATGTTTTTGAGGAAATATCTGAGCATGTCAACAGTCAAACATCTAATAGTAATAGGCCAAAAAGAGTGTCTAGAATGCCTACCAAATTCAATGACTTTGTGGTAGATAGTAAATACAAATATGGAATTGAAAAATCGGTTAATTACTCACTTCTTAATGATGAGAATAAATGTTTTGTTTCAAACTTAAACAAGACTGTGGAGCCTCAATCTTATTTTGAAGCTGCTTCTGATCCAAATTGGATCAAAGCAATGAATGATGAGATGGAAGCTCTCTACAGAAATAATACATGGGAAATAACTGATTTACCTGTAAATAGGAAGCCAATAGGGTGTCGTTGGGTGTATAAAATTAAATATAAGTCTAACGGAGAAATAGAACGGTATAAAGCTAGGTTAGTAGCGAAAGGGTATAATCAGCGGGAAGGAATAGACTATGAGGAGACGTTTTCTCCTGTAGCAAAAATGGTTACAGTGCGTATTGTTGTCAATCTTGCTGTTAATAATAACTGGACACTTTTTCAACTGGACATAAATAATGCCTTTTTATATGGTAACTTGGATGAAGATGTTTATATGACATTGCCCCAAGGGTATTTTACAAAAGAAGATAAACGTGTTTGTAAACTGTCAAAATCTTTGTATGGGCTGAAACAGGCCCCTAGAAAATGGAATGAACGTTTGTGTTCTGCATTATTTGAGGTTGGATTTGAACAAAGTATGAATGATTACTCTCTGTTTGTTAAGTCCAAAAATGGTACACTTGTTGTGTTATTAGTATATGTAGATGATATTATATTAACTGGGAATTGTATTTCAGAAATAAACAAAGTTAAAGGTTTTTTAAAATCCCAGTTTCTAATTAAAGATCTGGGAAAATTGAAGTTTTTTCTTGGAATTGAAGTAATTGATATTGAAAATGGTGTTTGTTTGACTCAAAGGAAGTACTGTTTAGAATTGTTGCATGAGTTTGGAATGCTTGCTTGCAAACCTGTTAAGACTCCACTAGATACAAATGTTGTTGTTAAACAAGATGGGGTTGATAATTATGACAGTTTACTTACAAATGTTACTGAATTTCAAAGGTTAATAGGAAAATTAATATATTTGACCATTACAAGACCGGACATTGCATACACTGTACAAACACTTAGTCAGTTTATGCATTGTCCGCGAAAATCACACTTAAATGTTGCATTCAGATTGTTACGGTTTTTGAAACAAAATCCAGGAAAAGGTATCAAAGTTGTAAAAGCTGAGTTGTTTGATTTAAAAGGATATGTAGATGCAGACTGGGCTAAGTGCATGGGAACAAGAAGGTCTGTTACTGGATACTGTGTATACTTGGGTAGTTCCCTGATTTCGTGGAAGAGCAAGAAGCAGGACACTGTTTCTCGTTCTTCCACCGAGTCAGAATACCGAGCACTTGGATCAGTTGCTTGTGAGGTTATATGGGTTTTAAAGATTTTATATGACTTGGGAATAAAGAAAATGTTACCAGTTATGGTTTTTTGTGACAATGAGTCGGCTATAAAGTTGGCTTTAAATCCCGTTTTTCATGAGAAAACCAAACATTTTGAAGTTGATGTTCACTTCATCAGAGAAAAAGTGTCAAAGGGAATTATAAAAATCATAAAGATTAGTTCAGAAAATCAGCATGCTGATATCTTGACTAAATCTTTAAGTTTTCCACAACATGATTATCTTTGTAAACAAATGGGTTTATTTGATCCTTTTTCAAAATAATGAGCTGTCATTTGTTAAGTTTGAGGAGGGGTGTTGAAATGTTATGTTCAATAACCTGGTCAAACTTACCAAATGATTTATTGTGAACAACTTATAACTTGGATTGTTGTATTGCAGGAATTTAGGGTGTAAAGTGACAAGTGTAGATAAAAGGAAGTTGGGGTACAAAAGGAGCAAGGTATGTAACTTGGAGGGTTGCAGCTGGCGTTTGGACAAAGCTGGAGAGGAAAGACACGCGGATCTTTGCTTAAGATCCGTGGGGCAACCCGGTTATACAAAAGGCTGACTTCACGTTTTCATTTGTTATTTAAGGGTTTTGTTTGAGTTTCTCTCTCTCTCGCGTAACCTGATAATAGAGCAAGTTAGGGTTTTGTTCATATGGTTATCTTTCTTTTCTGAATCAGTGTATGTGTTGATCTGAGTGTAGAGTGAAGGATCTGTAGTGAGGATTGCTGTGTAACGACGGTTCATTGTTAGTAAATATTGATTCAGTTTTTTAAGATATTTGAAGCTTCCAATCAGAACTCGGAAGCAATCCACACCATTTGTATCTGTTTGAAGATGCGATCCGGATAAGGTATCAATTCCAATCTCTTCCCCTTTATCGATCGACTTCTAGAGTTTTTCTGACTTCGATCGATTGAACAATGATATCGCAATTCCAAATTCCGACTTGAAATCATCATTGCAGTTCGTTTTCATGTCATCTGGAGGGAAATAACTTGCAGCCTTCCCCATTATAGACGCGAATAGAAGCTGAAGAGAAGGGCGTGTAACATAACGCTCGCTTAACAAATCATCAAGAAACGCAAAAGCTGCTAAAAGATCGGATCTGTTTGAGTTTACAGGAGCAACAAAGTGTGCCGGGATGATTCTCTTAAATCTCCAATCTCTTGCAATACTGTCGATCCAATCCCTTACATGAAAAATCAATCATAGATTTGATTTCAGTTTCCGTTTCAGATCGAAAATTATTAAACAGGTCTAATTATGGTTAATTAATGGATCGACATGCTTTTTCAGGAACTTTGCTGAAGACTAACGTTTTAACAATGGGGGAAACGATTAACTTCTGTGACATCTGAGAGAAACTAGCATTTGGTTCCAGTAGAGTTGATGGACCAAGAAACAAGATTTGAAGAACCATTCTCTCCCACCCTGTAACCGACTATCAGATGCGTAAAATGGCAAGTAAAAGCGTAATTTACTTTGTTTATGAAAAACAGACCTTTTTGCCTGTTTATGAGGGACTTCTTTCCCTTTACTAAGAAGCTTTACAGCCAGCCCGTTTTTAGCTGACGCCAACAACGATTCATTGCTTATACACTCGTGAAGGTCTTGACAGTCAAGAACGGCCAGATTACTTTGAACGCAAGTCGTGAAGTTCGTGAAGTAGTGAAGGGGTCGTGAACGAGTCTTGAAAGACCAGATTATGGAAACATTTACCAGGGGTACTTTGGTCATTTAGTTATAATGTAATTTAAATTCAGTTTTTTTATTTTCAAATAGATTAATTATCATTTAAATTAATATTTTGGATATAAATATGAGTTTCTAAAATTTATAAGGATATATGAGTAATTTAGAAGTTTACGATGATATATACGTAATAATACATGTTTATAAGGACGTAAACATAAAAAACCCTTAAAAGAAAAGGGGATATTCACTAAAAAAACCTGAATTTTGTAAGTGGAGAGTAATGGTTAATGCCTTAATGGGCACAGAAATCCGAAATTTTCTGAATGAGCTTCAAAATTGTCCACCATATTAAGACTTCTTTTATCATTTATCTCATTTTTACACCATATATTTTGATACGTTTTTTAAGAAAAACTTCGAATTGAAACCATATAAAGCTTAGATTTACCGTGTAAATGGTTTTTGAAGATTCTATACAAAAAAATTAAAAATAGTTTTTTAGACATAACTCTAAAAACTATGATTTCATAGATAAATACTTAAATAGTAATTTCACCGGTTAGAATTACGAAATGACCATTCATATATGATTTTTTTTTTCATTTTTAAAATTTTTTATAGGTGATAACTACGGTTTTTTTTTTCTTTCAAAAAAGCTTCATTTTTACACCATATCAAACTCATTTTTGTTGTGAAGATGGTTTTGAAGAATTCTACAACAAAAAAGACTTTGAAAATATATATTATTTTTTTACAAAAGATATGATTTTCATTTATAGGTGAATTGTAATTTCCCAGGCTATGAATCTATTATTTACTAGCGAATTCTTTTTATTTTTTTAGATTACATATGCGAAAAAAATATTTTTTTGATATTTTGTCAAACCTCAATAAAAAAAGGAAATTTTAGAGTTCTATAAATTTACAAAGGGACATGTGAAATCAGTGGTTATTTTCGGATAACTTTATTTTTTTTCCTAAATCATGAAAAAAATCTTACCAAGGTTTGTTAGATTTTTCCCTTTCTCATTTTCTCATTGAGCCTAATTCATTATTGTCAAATGTTTATAAACTAAAATCAAGTTTACAATTATGATAACTTTATAATATATTCTGTGATTATTGTTGTACAATATTTATATAATATAAAATTACCATTTGCTACACCCTTTAATATCATCAAAGGTGCCATGGCTACTCATAATTCATGTGTAACATGATCTACCTTCATTTAATCCTATAAATCTATGATGAATTCTTGACTTCTGAAAGTTTTAACTCAACGAGTTATGCCTTTTTACGTAAAAAAAAGAGCTTTTCAAATAATATGGATCGTTACAAATTTGAAAGTGTTTTGCTAAAATAGTTGTTTGTCTTCATATAGCAATGATAACGTTTAAATCATCTTTAATGATAAAAACAGATAATCGAGAAAAATACTAAGAATGGAGAGGCTTTATAACACATTGACAACTTTTTATATATGACCTACAATGTTAGAGAATGGGTAGGGTTTGAGTGGAGATCTGGATACCCCTTGGATCGTAAGAACATTTTCCGAACTGATATTTCTACCCTATGCCCGGGTTACAAGAAATTCAACCTAGGATAATCCAAGAGGACACTCACGAATCTACGCACAGAAAACGTGAGCCAAATTGCTATGGAGATCTGAGAGAGTTTTGATGAAACGAGAGCTAAAAAGGTGTGTACTCTCCTCAATGAGGAGACCTGTATTTATAATAAACGAGTGGAAAAGGGTTTCGTCTAGGGTTAGCCGTCATGGGCTTTAGGGTTACCATAATCACCCCCGCTAGGAGCGCTGCCCCTAGACCCCGCCAAATGGGCGCTGCCCCTTTGGAAACCCCGAACCCAGGGGCGCTGCCCCCGGACCCCCGCCTTGTCGTCGAACTGGCTATTTATTCGATCTTATACATGCGTGCACTCCGCACATACCCGAACATATATTAGAGTACAAACTAAATAGCCCTTAGCTCACATGTGAGTTCCAATTACATAAAATGACCTGGTGACACTAAAATCACCAACAATCCCCCCCTATTTTAATGTAACCCTTGAACAAACATAACTTTATCAAAACAAACCAAACTAGTACATAAATGAAAATATCGAAACGATTGAATTTCCACTTAGTATAATACACTTACAAATACTCGAGAATCAGGGTGTTCTAAGAATTGAACCCATCAACCCACTTGAATACCAGAAGGTAAAATACATACTAGTTTATTGATCTTTCTAGAAAAATACAATTTGACACTATTATAAAGCCGTGTGTCCTAATCCTCTCATGATCGTATCAAGGCCAAGTACACAACCTCTTGAAGTGCGGCTACACTTCACAATCACGTAGGTAACTCCTTTCCATGTATCTGCACATACATTTAATCAAAGGAATTATTAAGAAGTTAAACTTCAACCTGGTCAACTGCAGAACCGAACACATTACCTGGGATGATTACTTCATGTGTTCCAATCTATAAGTATGAGCTTTCCACATTGAATTCAGCTCCTAATATCATATTAGAAGGGAATTGGGTGTCTCACCATTACAGAATTAGATGGACTTTAATCCCATCCCAATTGTAGACTTGTGCACTAAGTCTCTTGGTAAACCCTTAGTTAAATGATCTGCCAAATTGTGTTGTGATTTCACATACTCAATAGAAATTACACCATTCATGATTAGATCTCTAACCATACTGTGTCGGACACCTAAGTGTCGACACTTGTCATTACACACTTGAGTATAAGCCCTGCCTAGAGCGGCAGTATTATCACAACAAATAGAAATAGGTGCTATGGGTTTAGACCACAAAGGAATCTCATAGACCAAGTTCCTTAACCATTTAGCTTCTTTACCAGCAGAACTCGGCCCCTGGAACTCCCGCTAGGGGCGCTGCCCCTAGACCCTGCCAAAGGGGCGCTGTCCCTTTGGAAACCCCAAACCCAGGGGTACTGCCCCCGGACCCCCGACTTGTCGTTGAACCGGCTATTTATTCGATCTTATACATGCGTGCACTCTGCACATACCCGAACATATATTAGAGTACAAACTAAATAGCCCTTAGCTCACATGTGAGTTCAAATTACATAAAATGACCTGGTGACAAATCACCAACATACAATTTGCAAAGTATGAATCCTATTGGTTAAAAAAAATACAAAGTTATATTGTTAGTCACTGACATTCTTTTTTTCATTTTATAATCTACCTTAAAATCTATTTAATCTCATTTATTAACAAATGCAATGTTACATTGTTAGTCTTCACCATTCTCTGTTTATTTCATAATCCACCCGAAACCCTATTTCTTTTATTCTATGATTGCAATTTTTATGTTACCCCTAAACGTTCGTCATTTCTTAAAATACAATGTTACATTGTTAGTCACCGACATTCTATCTTAATTCCATAATCCACCCCAAAATCTATTTTGTTTATTCTTTAATTTGGAGTTTCCATGTCATCCCTTTGATTGTTGTAAATTTTCAATTTTTTTTTGTTGAAATAAACTATGAGTATTTTTCGTGCAACTTGGTGGTTTGTAATGATTACAATGTTGTAATTAGTTTCGAAAGGAGAAATTATTTAGGGCATCAGGTTTAATGGAAAATGTCATATAGTTAATTAAATTCACGTGACTTTGAATGTTTGTAAAACCTCATATTTCAGCAGGATGAAGTACATAAATGTATAATGCTATAAAAAGAAACGAATTTTGAGAAAAAATGTCATGTCTAATGTATGTCAGACAGAGACAAATTCATATCAACATATAGATAAAAATGAAATGATCTTAATGATATAATTGGATTTACACATTTCTTTTTCATATGTTTAGCCTTACTTTTAATTTTTTATAAATTCCCACCCAACACAGAATCCGACTGATCCCCTAACTCTATTATTATTATTATTATTTTACAATTTTAACGTAATTTTTATTTTTTACAACCTAATTTTTTCTTATAATGATCATTGATTTGGAAATTATCACTAGTTTTGGTTTTCACATGTGATTTACATAAATGATGTTAACAATAAGTTCCTAAACATATTGCAACACTATAACATCTTCACACATTCATAATTTAATGGTTTAAGTGACTTAATGCCCTGAGAGCTTGAATGAACACACACAAGGAATCAAACTCCCAAGTTAAGTCTTAACTTTATTTGGCTTAATAGATCTCCCAACTTGTTACCAGTTAGCTTTCGTTAAATAATAATGTTTAATATAAGTAAAAAATGTCATTGGAAGACATATTTACTCTAGGATTTGTTCTTCAAGTGAGATGATCTGATCCTTTTGAATAATCAAATTTCATTTAGCTTCCATAAAACTCGTATAAGCTTCCATTTCTTGTTGACACTTTATTGAACTTAAATCATCATCACTTTGAACTTAACTTTGACTTGGTCAACCACAAAATGATGTTCCAAAGAGTTTTCAAGAGCTTAAATTCTAGACCAACATTTGTGAAGCTTAAATCAGCATTGAAATACCAAGTCAAAATGAAACCTCCCAAAACAAATCCATAAGTGAAACTTTAAAACATTGGTGGATGATATTTTTTAGAAACATAAATTAGGTTTAAATATAAGTTTATTTCTTAAATTCAAACTTGAAATCAAAATCCATCGTTGATATAGTTTGAAGCTTCAAAAAACCAACTTAAACACCAAACTAAGCCATGAATGAGATGAATGAGGGTATAAAAGTGATATAATGTGGAAAGCAGTCCTACTCTAAATCCTTGCTTTATTGTGGACTCCCTAAGTAGTAGAGCAGAAGAATTGTGTGAAATAAGTGAATTGATCTAGTTGAGGCATGATTGATTCAGTGATGTGACTTCTCCTGCTCCAGTAAATCAGTCTGGAGACTTGCTAATTCAATTCAATCGCCTTGGTTTTTCCAAGAAATACATGGGAAAAATAGGGAGAAAGAAATGGGATTGTGTCAACAGGCCATATTCCGACGAAAAACAGCCCCTTTTCTTTTTTGTTTAGCCAGAATAATAACTAGAAAATTAAGTAAGAAGTCAATTCTGTCCACAAAATCCAGATATTGATTCAATTGTTAAAACTTTAGGTCGCTAAATGATGAATATGATGGCGATATACCTCCAAATGCTTAACAAGTTGATTCAAGCTTCGCTTATCCCAAAAATAGATTAATCTATTATTTTATCTACTTTTAGGTTTCAAAATCGCTAAAAACAAAGTCCTATCGTGCTCCTTCGTTGTTCAAATGAAAAAGGGGAGAGGGAAAGAGATGAGATGTTCATATATTTGGCAACGTAACACATATGGCCCCTAACTTCTAAGTTTTCCTCTTTTAACCTTAAAATAGTTCTAATCACTTCCATTACTTTTCATTTAAACTTAGAAATTATATTCTTACCATTTCTAGTCACATTGACGTGCGCAGTCAAAAATAATAAAAACCTCACTCCTTTTTATTAGCTAGGGTAAGTAAGGGTCGAACTAAGGAGTCCGTGGTCGACACTTTGTGTCTAAGAAATAAACCAACTATATTGTCACTCTATAGCCGAACAAATTGAAAACACTGTGAAGTAAACCAAAACCAAACTAATAGCAATAATATCAAATCAAATTAGATCTGGTGCATCAAGTGACCACATATCAAAGCCAACATAAAACCAAAATAATTCCTTTTTTGAAACTAAAAACCGAAACAAATCGTTCAACTAACTCTCGCTACCAAACTACGAACCAAAAGACACATGAGCTGAATGATTACTCCTGAAGTCTGAAACTCAACGTCTAGTAATCAGAGAAATTCTTGAACGCGGATGATATAAAACTAGAAAATCGACTATCTAACCAAGACTATCGAATAGAAACCGAAAAGAAACGAAAACGATATGTTGGATCCCCTGATGATGCCCCGAGATGCTTTGGAAGTCGTCTGGGGGTCCTCTATTTGTGGTTGTTGATTTCCCGAGATAACGACACTATCTAGTACGGATATCGATGCTATCTCATGATCCTCCCGATTCTTCGCGTTTTGAATTTCAAATCAAACTTGGATCACGAATCATCTGCTAGATATTGACACTATCCTTTAGAGATATCAGCGCTATCTCTTCCAACTTCTTATCCTTTTCATTTCATCTTTTATCTTGTTCATTTTTCGCTTTTAAACCATGAATTTTAGCACAAATTCTACACAAGACAATTTCCAACAAAAGTTAGCATATCCAATCCATTTATAAGAATAATTTAACAAAAACATGTAAAATAACGCGAAAATAATCTAATATAAAAGCACGTTATCAATCACCCCACTTGGACTTTGCTTGTTCCCAAGCAAACCAGAGCTTTTAAGAGAACAACCACTCTTGTATCCCATAAAATCGTGCATAGTTGAAAACTCCTTAGTTTCAAAGTTTATTGTTAATTCCTAAAATTCATATTAAAATTGTTAAATTACATAAATAGTCCCTGTGTTTGTATGGTTATTTCATTTCTAATTCTGCTTTTTTTTTTCTAACTATGTCAGTCATGTGGTTATATTTTGTTACAAAGATGGTCCTCGTAGTTAAATTACCTATACAAAATGTCTATACTACCGGTATGCAATGTTTAAATTCTCCTTTCTATTTATTTTTTATTTTTTCATTATTTCTAATACGTGTGTATTCGTATCGTATACCTGTCGCGTGTCAAATGAAAATTATTCATGCGTGTATGTGTTTATTGTGTCAGAACCGTGTAAGACATGAAATACGAATTTAAAATTCGTATTGATACGAATAGATACAAAACACGAATATGCAAAACTCATACATAAAAACTGATGACGTACCGTCTAATGATACCAATAGGGCTGTAAACGAACCGAACAAACATGAACAATGGCTTGTTCATGTTCGTTCGTTTAAGATAGCCGAACAAACAATGAACACGAACATATAAACAAACGAGTTTTCTTGTTCATGTTCGTTCGTTTAACAAATTATATTGTTCATGTTTGTTTATTTATGTTCATGAACATGCTAAATGAACATAAACTGTAAATATATGTGGAGCCCAATGTTGTCTCTCTAAAAGAGCCCTTGTGGAGAGAGGGGAAACTCCAACATATATACAAACTTATAGGACCGTGTCACACCAATGTGCGATATACTAACACTCCCCCTCAGAGACGTAGGCTCGATGAGGTTACAAGGGTGCGTGACACCGACTCTGATATCATGTAAATATATGTAGAGCCCAAGGTTGTCTCTTCAAAAGAGCCCTTGTGGAGAGAAGGGAGACTCCAACATATATACAAACTTATAGGACCGTGTCGCACCAATGTGAGATATACTAACATAAACGAACATAGATAAACAAACACAATTGACCATATATAAACATAAACTAACATATAATATTGTAATGTAATCAAATACAATCGAATATATATGAATATAAAACGAACTTAAATGAACAAATATAAATGAACAACGTCAAAAAACGTGAATGTGATTGAACGAACGAGACCATTTTCATGTTCGTTCGTTTAACTAAACGAATGTAAATTTTTGTTCACGCTCGTTATTTTGTTAAATAAACGAGCATAAATGAACTTCTGTCGAACAGTTCACAAACAGTTCGCTGAACGTTCAGTTCGTTCACAACCCTAGATACCGACTTGATGGTGAATATGATAACGACATAGATACACTTGAAAATATTTGGTATAAAATGAAAAAGTTGTAAGCTAAAAGATTAATGGTTGTGAAAAAATAAATGGATTTAAGGGGTATTTGTTTGATTTTTCTCCGCAATCATAGGGCTGTGTTCCCCCCACACAGATGCCCTCCCCGACCCACGGAACGATTTGGTTGAAATCCTGGCTTGGAGGCCGCCGTGGCGGTGGTGGTGGTTTAATTTGCCGAAAAACTACTCATTTGAATCAAAAAAATTCCGATTCAGTCATAGAAATGTACTGATGATTGTCGATAACTTAGGCTATTGATTTGATGCTATAGCCTGAATTTCAAAGCAAAACAGATAATCGGCCGCCTTTCGGGACTTAAGGCCACGCCATCGCTCTATGTGCTTCTGGTTATGGTGTCGTTTCGTCAAAATTAGTGGTTCTTCTGTGATTGTTGAAGTTTAGGGCACCGTTCCGGTGATTTTGGTGCTGGAATCAAAAAGCTCAATGAGTCCAAAAATGGCGCCGAGTAAATAGACTTGCGACATTTATGTATTAAATTATCAATTGACAAGTGTGTTGATATACTTAGCTGGAGCGATTCAATAGGAGAATAATGAATCTTTAAAATTTTAATATGAAATTTGAGAAGAATATTCGTTATTGACAGGAAAATTTCATTATTATCCTATTAATCAATTGCCATGATTTTCCACAATGTTATGTACGATTTTTTTTCCGGATTGTGTCTCGCGGGTTGGCGCATGTATTTTCGGGTTTGGATTCGGATCTTTAAGCTTTTTCCCCTCTTCCATGTTCTTCTTTCTTTGTCACACGCGACTTTCTCGATGTCGTCTTCTCCACCGGTTCTCCACCGACTGTGTGCCGCCACTGTGTGGGTTTCCCGTCTTCCCGTCGGTGTTTCTGCAAAGGAATTTTCGGAAAAGGCTTCATCGCACTCTTCATCCTCTCCGACTCATCCACCTCCGCCACCGCTGCCACCCCTTCCTCCCTCCTCCTTCCTTATCTGTAAACCCTAGCCGAAGCACCGCCTCCGCTACGCCTCTCCGATTCTTCAGCAGCAAGGTTTGCCACCACATCAAAACCCCAAACCAGGAACGCACTCCAGATTCTTCAGCAGCAAGGTTTGCCACCACATCGATTTTTTGTTACTCGAGTATCTTGATTTCGCATTTTTTGTGTGATTCAGTTATTATACCTTTACTTCTTACTGAAATATGCGAATCGTTGTTTGTTTGAGTTTGTCTATGGCGGTATGCATGTCTAATCTATTTTTTGATGGCTCTATAAGTTCGATCGATTCTGTTTTGCAATTAGGGCTTCTAAACTTGTTCGTAGTTTGACATATTCGTTTGATTCTGTTTTTGTGCCAGAAACAGTCTCAACAAGCGACCATGTTTGTGCTGACTTTCACAATGCAATTGAAAAAAGACTTCCCTATATATTTTATTTGTTTTTTGTTTCTTAGTTGTGGCCATTGGTTTGTTTCCTTTTAGTTATTTTTTGGACTTGAAAACCATACATTGGTTGTTTTCGTCCCAGGTTACATATGAAAAAGAAGAGTTTGCAGTTTTAATATGGGTTTACAGTGCAAGCACACCAAGTGTTTGATAAAATATCGCAAAGAAAGTTTGACTCAGGTTCACTAATATCATCTCTTAATATGGTATGAATTTCTCTTTCTATTTCCTTTTTTCCATCGGCTTTTCTAACTATTTGTGTTTTGTAGTCGTTTTTAGTTTGACTCAAGTTCACTATTTGTGTTTTGTTACTGAAAATCCGTTTGCTCTGATGAGCCTACGTTTGCTCTGGTTCAAGTGATAATAAAACACCTAGAAATCTGCAGATATATGTTTGAAAATGTAAGCTTTAAAACAAATGACATTGATTGATGCTTAATTTAATGAAATGAAAGAAAAGCCATTAATAAAACTACACCTTTTTTCCAGGTGGTACACTTCATTTTGAAGATTAATTATCCAAGTTTCACCGAGTAGTCTCATGACATGATTGAAGAAGATTGGTGATCGTTATATAACTAGAACATGAATTAAACGGAACAACGAATTCTGACCTACACCAGTACAAGAAATATTTGATATGATAAAGAAAATACAAAAGAAGATTATGTTTAGTGATCATAAATACTCCAATTCCAGAAAGTGAACACTTTAACTTTGTAACGAAGATGTTTCTAGTTTCTTATGTTTTTGCTGATACGTCTTCCTTTTAGTAAAGATCATTAAACTTCAATTACAATGTATTCTGTCAATCAGTCAATGTGTAGTTTCTTCCTCTTGTTCATTCTCTCTCTGGTTAGCATTCCGTGTAAATCTGTGTTCTTCAATACATTCAAGTAACATCAAAGTCAGTGTTGATGTGCAGATTCCCAAATCATTAGTTTTTGGACAAAGAAATTATTCATCATCTTTCCGGCTCAGTCATCATGAAAGTGAATAAAGAAAACACCCTTTTCTTTTCCGAATCGAATCGGTATCTTTAAACTGTAGAAATATTTTGATTATCCTAAAACTAAGAATATTTCAATCAAAGAGTCATCTAGTGACAATTTTTGCTAGATTCATTCTTGTTCAATACATTCTATAAGTCATGCTGCCGCTTCATCACCTTTCGCGTATGTAATGATTCAAAATCCTAAAACTAAGAATATTTCAATCAAAGAGTCATCTAGTGACAATTTTTGCTAGATTCATTCTTGTTCAATACATTCTATAAGTCATGCTGCCGCTTCATCACCTTTCGCGTATGTAATGATTAACCGCATTAAGATAATGCGCTACTAACATCAATCAAATGTGCGAATAGTAAGCGCGTTTAATAATGCACACGTTATAAGAATTGAGTACCGTTGGTTTCCATGATGTTTACAAGTCTTCAACTTGGTGACCCCCTTATGATTCTTTAGCACGTATTTCTATTTGACTGGAATCTTTATCTGCATTATTGCTAGGGCGACTTGAAAGCTACTTATCCTTAAAGTGCATAATTATCGGCGCTGGTTTTCGTGTGAGTTCGTTAGGATATTTCTTTTCGTTGCATAAATTGTTGATTTGTCCTCATATGATGATTTGTATGTGTAAAGTCATATATTCAAAACACATCAATGAGTTTATGCTTCCGTTCTTTATTGTCTGTGGACCATATAATGCTAGGGCATTCTCCACATGCTCCCTTTCTGTATAAGCATATTTAGGGGCTGTGTGCTAACCTCTTCAGTGGTCACCTTTGAATTAGTCGAATTCAATGCATTTTATACAACCTCTAAACGATCTCTGAATGAATCAAAAGCCTCTCAACATTTAAGGAATCTTATTTTCTCTTAACTATTACGATGTTGGAATCATTAGGCACTTAATGATTCAGTTATATCAAACAGCCTATTAATATGTTAATCAAATATAATATGGACACTATTGCAAAAAGGGTATTAAGGATCTGAACCATCAAGTGACTATAATCCCACATAATGTTGGTTAATTGTAAATGATGTTGTTTAAGGATCTGAATCATCAAAGTGAAAATTGAGCAAAATATCTACTAATGGGCTCTTATTCAGCATGAGGAGCTAGTACAACTTTGTCGTCCACTAAGTGAGCTTGTCAGGCGCATGCAAAAAACTATGTGGATCTTGAAAAATACCTACTAGGAATCTTAATTATCTATCATGGGAGATTTTTAGGGCGTCTTTGGGCCCAAGATTCCTGTACACCATCTTCTAATATAGGAAAGGTTTATTGTAGGGATAAAATTGACAAGGACTGTGTTGGGGATTTGGTGTAGGGTGACCACACGGCTAAGGGACCCTTGTACTCAGATAGTGTAACTTTGGAGCAATTGTTAATGGACGCTTTGTCATACCATGAACGTAGAATCTAATTAAATGGGGTATCCAATATATAGAATTAAAACGTGTCATGATCGCAAGTGGTGATAGGTGTTGCATAGCTTGATATTTCTAGTACTCTAGCTCATCCTTACATTTGGAATAGATAATCACGTTCCATTGTTTTAATCGGTGTTGTTTTGATGTCGTTCATGATCCTAGATCTTGTAGTTTATTATTCATCTTTAGCGACCTAAAACATAACGAATGTGAAGAGATCTTGCAATCAATCTGATCTATTTCTAGCAAGAATAAGAATCTGTTAAACGAGATAAAATATTGAGCCACATATGAGTTTCATCATGATCATATGTGATATGACTTTGGCTTTGATGCTTCACATATGCTTCACATATGGCGTTATAAGTAGAAAACCACCATTGGGTTTCTTTAAGCCCAATGGTGGTTTTCACTGGCTTAGACTTGAACTAATCAAGTTCATCTTTGTTAGATATTAAACAAAGCAAGTTTAAAATAGAAAAAGAATAAAGGCAATCAACTGGTAATGGAAACCCCAATTGGTGTAGTCTGTCCTTTAATGGGGTAACAAAGATTCATGATGTGTGACATTGCTTGAGTGATGATGGTGGTGGTGTGATGATTACACATATTCATGAAGAAGAAGAAAAAAAGCTTCGAGCAGTGGGTTAGTTATGGCATGATTCCTTTGATAGAAGATAGGCTTGAAGATTGCAATGAAAGTGACCCAAACCCATATGTGCACTTGTTAAGATGGTCAATTTTGTAGGTTCTCTTGATAATGTTAGATATTATCAAGTGTTGCTTTTTTCAGTCAAAAAGCTACATGCTGATTGGCATTAAGATGGTGATTGTAACTAGGTTCAGAGTTACGGGCGGGTTTTAGTTGTTGAAATTGGTTCAAAATAGACAGGTTGAAGAAAATTACACGGGTGACGCCGTGACGGGGTGAGACGAGAGGCTAAAACGGGTAAAATGTTGGACATGACACGTCGTGTTTACACAATTTTTTGTCCATTTATTTTAGATTTCATAAATAATAAAAATTAAATTTGAATTAGAAAAACTATCTTACGAAGCACAGGCAAGCCGATCAAAATTGAGTTGTTTCTTTGAATATCACATGCTTTGATCTTGGATGCGGTTTAAACAAAAAGTTATTGACAATAACTAGCTAACTTTTATGAATGAAACAATTTGTCGGAAATAAACGAGAATAAAAGTACACACATGATATATTTTGGTCAATGTAACCTATGTCCACATGGTAAGAGAGAGCATTCTTATTCACAAGTTCAAAAGACGTTTGTCAGTGTAGTACAATTAAAACCATAGCTAGCAGTTTTTACTTATAGGCATTGAACAACGCAAATCCTAATAATTGGATCAGACCCAACTACACATGCTTTAATCTTGGATGGCTTGCCGTTTAAACAAAAATATGACAATAACTAGCTAACTTTTATGAATGAAACAATTTGTGAGGAATAAACGAGAAGAAAATCACACACACGAGACACAATATTTAACGTGGTTTGATCAATATGACCTACGTCCACACTAGGTAGTATTATTATTCACGAGTTTGAAAGTCGATTGTCAGTACAATACAATTAAAACTAACATTGTAAAAATCGCTAGGCGGTGATTAGTCGCTCGAGTGAGTTTAAAGAATCAGTCGGTTTAGACGTGGATTAATTGAAGACCCTAAATTATAAAAGAATTTATTAAAGATGAATAAATAACAACAAATAACAAAATCTGATGACATTTTATGCTCAAATACATATCAAAGATTATGCAGATAGGTAAACGTTAAAACATATAGTAAAGTTTGATTCATGTTATACTCCGATCCACAAAAATCGCCATCTACATAAAGGTTGGTGTTTGTATGATGAGAGACAGAGAAACGCATGCTATGAAGTGATAAGAGACAAATAGATGAAGCTGAAATTAGGGCATTTAGTACACCGATTAGTGGCTGCCTAGCCCGATTAATCCACCACTTAGCTCGACTAATGACCGATTTGACCAACCCGCCTAATACGACCAATTAGCATTATTTGTAGGCATATAGAGACCTCCAAACGATTAATCGTCGATTAATTGGGTCTGATTTCTCTAGTCTCCACTTCATTCTACGGGCCACGTCTTCAATCCTTAAATCACATTTAACACAATTGGTTATTGTTGTTCTATGATATAACAAATTACATACAAGTCATCATAATTTTGTGGTTTTACCACTTATATTTTATTTAGTCTATTGAAACCACTCTATTTTGAAATAGTTCTCACCGGACTATCATGACCTTATATTGTCGGTTCAGCATGTTATCATGATCATGAGACATTTTAATTTCATGAAAGGTATCTAACTCTAACACATTTTTCTAGACCACAATAACAACTTTTTTTTTTATATTTTTGCATTTTTTGTTAAGGGGGAGTTTTTTTGCTAGAAAAAGTTTGTAAAGCAAGAATTTGGTTCCAATTTTTTTATAATTGTGTATTTTTCTTATATTCTTCATTTTGTTATTTTCATTTTGTTGTTAAAGGAGTTTTTTTTTCAATTTTTTCGTTAATAATTTTATTTTATTTTTCAATTTTTGTATTTTTTTATTTTGTTGCCATAGGCCATCAACAGTATTGCTACATGAATTCATTTGGTGGTTGTTGGCCCTAAAACCTAAATTTAATTACCTAGTAAGACTAATAAAATATAATTGTTAATGTGATGCCAAACGATGTCAACACATGAAGACACTAGAAGGGTGGCAGGACCATCATGAACATCACCCATGGTAGCCTGACACTAGCCTTTTGCAGTATCTACAAGCTGAGCTTCCCCTTGGTCTCTCTCCTTCATGATTATTAGCCAACGACTTTAAAACACACCCTTCAATGACTAGCCTTTTGCAAGTTCTACAATCTGAGCTTCCCATTGGTCTCTCTCCTTCATGATCGTTAGCCAACGACTTTAAAACACCCCCTTCAATGACTATTTTTCAAATTAAAATAAAAAAAAGTTTACTTTATTCTCTATATTCTAACAAAATTGCACATTCTTTGAAACTTTCAACCCTTAAACCGATTATGTTTTCTATAATGTTTTCCATTTGTAGGAAGTCCCTCTACAAACTTAAGAAGGTCCCAAGTTCTTGGTTCTATCATTTTTCTTTGTTTATTACCACCATCGAGTTTGTTCATAGTAAACCCGATTCCTCACTTTTCATTTTCAAGAAAGGTGATATACTAGCTTACTTACTACTATATGTAAACAATATAGTTTGTTGATGATTTTAGTGTCACCTTTACATTTTAGTATGATAGAAATATTAAGTATATCAATGGGTTCAAACTTTAGTTCTAATATAAGTTAGGAGGTTCAAGAGTGCACACCTGTATTGCACTAAGTTGATGCTGATATAACCAAATAGCAAGGGTCAAGGAGGCTGCGCCCCCTTGCGGGGTCCTAGGGGCAGAGCCCCTAACGGGGTCCAAAGGGTGCCCCGAAAGAAAAACAAATTTCAGCATCAACATCAACATCAACATCAGCACGTTCGGACTGATGGATACACTGACGCTAATTGTCAGCCTCTAACCGCCCCCTCTAACCATCTAAATTGTGAACTTGCAATTGTTCCTTATTACAAGTTTTATTCTTCAAGAATTATCCCCATAATTTGAATTCCGTACAACTTAGGGATAGGGTCGAAATATCAAATTCAAACAGTGTCCCACGATTCTTGAACCAATTCGTGATTTCAGAAACCTTCCCTAGTTCTATACATACAACCCTAACATAGTTCTCACTACATCATCTATCGATCTCCTTCCCCCATCATCTTGTTGCTCTAAAACGAGCTTGACATGACCGACCTTGGTGACTTGTCATACTTTCGTGACATATCCACGACCCGTGACAAAAGAATGGAATTTTCTATTTCAATAAAAGTACGCCCTTGAGCTCCTTGAATGTGCCAACATGGTGAATTGCAACTTGATTCAAATACCGACATACACTGAGTCCAAGATCGACCAAACCAACACTCTTGTTTCGATTTGACTCCATACCACAGCTTAGCTGGAGGCACTTACTATCTAATGTTCACTAGACTATACAGAAGTACATGAATGGCCCGATGGACACTACAAGAAATCTTGTCTTTGGATGGACTATTTTGTTGTTTTTAGGTGTTTAAAACTAATATTTTGTAACTTTAACGTTTGATAACCGGTTTTGGGCACTTTGGATGGACTATATATGTTGTGTATCTTTTGTTTGGTGGCAGAATGTTTTTATATGTTTATATATCAGGTTTTTTTGGCATTAAAACAACGGTTTTGCAAAGAAAAAAAACACACTATTAGCGGCGATATTTTAGTGATGACAGCTAATACCAGCGACATCATAGTGACCGTTCGTGATCTTTACCGACGACGGAAATAACGACGACCTTCACTTTTACCGGTGATGTGTTTTAGTGGCGACATGAGAGTAGTAGCGACGAGCCGTTAGCGGCGACACAATAGCGGCGACTTGTCGCCACTATTAATATCAGCGGCAACAAACACGACCTTTAGCGACGACATCTGTCGCCGCTATTACGTGTATTTTTGTAGTGGGAGCGTCATTTGAATGCTTTCAAACGCATTCCGTTCTATCGATACTATAGATTTCAATTTTGAGCTCCCCCACTCGACCATATCCAGTCTTATTGCGTATTCAGATACTGACTTGGGGCACGTCCCTTTTCATGTCTTTCGACGAGCATATACCTCATCTACGTAGAGATAACCTTTTATATTGGTTGTAAAACGGCAACCTGCGTTATCCCGCTCTAGTTTTGAAGTCGAGTGTAAAGGCATGGCAAAAGTTGTAGCCGAGACATGCTAGCTATGTAACCTTCTCCGTGAGCTTCATTCCCTTGAGCCACCAGCGTTTATTGTGATCATGTAAGTGTAGTCTATCTCTCCAACAATCCGATTCAACATCAACATACAAGACATATTGATATAGACATACATCTCATCCGAGACAAATTTTGACCGATAAGGTAATTAGTTTATCATATTCACTCATTTTATATTTTGTGATATTAATTTTGAATATCTATTTTGATTTAGCAATTTATATGTAAAAACAAAAGTTGGTGTTTTAGTATAATATTTATATGAATAATGTAACACTAAATTTGGTCTCACATATCTTTTGTTGGGTTTCACCATCTACTTCAAGGAGATTTGTTGCGTTTTCGTGTTTTCAGTATGCCGGAGATGGTAATCATAAGTCTTCTAGGTCAATATTTTTTGTTTAACCAAGAAGGTGACAAAAAACGCGTGCAATACCGGCGACGCCGTTAGCGGCGACGGCCGATATTACCGGCGATTTAGAGAACACGCGTCTCTAGTCGCCGGTAATACCGGCTGTCGCCGCTAATGGCGTCGCTGGTATTGCCTGGTCAGCGATCCGCGTGCTTCTCAATCTCAGCCGTACGTGAATTGCTTGATCCAACGGTGAAAAAATAAGCGGGAATATTTCCCTCCATACGCGTCGCCACTAAAGCCCTAAAATGTCGCCGCTATTGCCTATCACGCGGATCGCCATCATCACCGACCATTGCGTTATGATCTAACGGTTCAGGAGAAAAGCGGCTTTTTAAGCGTCGCCGCTATTGATATGTCGCCACTAACGCCCTAAATGTCGCCGCTAAAGGGTTGCAAACAGAACAAAACCCATCGCTGAGCTTAGGCCTGTCGAAAAAACCCGATACCCGATTAAACCGACCGACCCGTTTTCATTTCGGGTTAATCGGGTTGGGTAGATCGGGTTTCGGGTAATGATAATCGGGTATTCAGGTTACCCGTTTTTTATTCAGTTCGGGTATAAGATATGTTAATTTGAAGTCGGGTATACCCGTTTAACCCGATTAACTTTGTAAATTAAAAAACTGCAATTTTATTTATAATAATATGTAAAAGCTTTGAATTTTTATTATTCCTGTATTGCTGCTTCTCGCCTTCTCCCCTGTGCGACTCAAGCCGATCCTTCTCGTTCTCGCCTTCTCTCCCGTGTGCGAGTCAACTGAAGTCGATTTCTGACCTTCTCCGGATTCAAGTTCAATACTTCAATTCCAGGGTGCGATTCAATGTTTTCTTCCCTATGGTCAGTGCGATTCAACACTCTTTATCACCTGCTTAAGCTGTCGAGTACGGTGCACAACTAGGGCTCGAAGTTAAAAACCCTCACCTCACCGGTTGCTACGTGCTACTCTATAATTATGTGGGTCTTCTGTAAGCAATCGACTCTAGTTTTTTGTTAATTGTTTAACTGATCAGCAATCCCAAGTTCACATGTTTAGTTTGTTGTTTAACTGATTACAAAGTTATAGACCCATTACAATCTGTTAATGGAGATTGAAACCTCAGGTTAGAGATTCATATTAGAAAGTTATAGACCCGTTACTGATTATAAAGTTATAGATCTGATTACCAAATATTTTCCAAGTTCAGATGTTAGTCTGTGTAAAATCAGATTAGCGATTTAGATCGCGAGCATTAGCAAACTGATTTCAGTTCTAAGTTGCTATTTCATCAAAGATTACTTGTGATTTTGACTTCAAGATCCGTGCTTCGGTCTTTAATTGATTCATCGATATGCTAATAGAGATTGAAACCCATCAATTCCAAGTTGTTATCTGCAGTGGACTCCACAAGTAATTTCCGGGTATACCCGAATATACCCGACCTGACCCGAAACCCGATCTATCCAAACCCGAATACCCGAATCACAATACAGATCAGGTATCAGTTATTTTTTTAAGAAGAAAAACCCAAATTACCCGACCCGAACTACCCAAAACCCGAAAGTTATACCCGATCAACAGGCCTAGCTGAGCTCAGTCACCTGTTACGCAAATCAAAAGCCATTTCTGTTTTCTCTCGAACTCTCCGACGACTGAGAGCTGTTTTCCGACCAAAGCCACCTCAAAACAACCTCCGGTGCACTCTTTCACTTCTACCTCACTTCTACCGGCGATTTTCTTGGATTTACCGGCGATCTCGAGCAACTTCCGGCGTCACCTCTTTTTCCGGCGATTTCACTGTTTTTTCTGGTGATTCCCTCTCTTTTCCGGCGAAAACTATCATCTATCAATGTAATATTTTCGGTAATCAACTTATAATGTGTTTTAAAGTGTGCTTTACTAACTTTTTCTTCTTGTTAGGACCACCACCACCACCACTGGCGGCTGCTGCTGCTGCTGCTACTGGAAAATCGAAGATACCTCCGGCCATCTTCACCAAAAACAGCCTCTAGCTACCACACTCAAGTATGTGTTCATGTGTTTTGCAATTTTGTTAAAGTCTTAATATATTAAGTTCTTAATGTGTTAAGTTCTTGAAAAATGACTTATTATAAGCTCTTAATGGTTTATGAAAAAATGTTTAATGGTTTTGATATGTATTGGAAGTGATGGTGTTAAGTTCTTAATATGTTAAGAACTTCATTTTTAAGTGATTAATTATTAAGTGCTTAATTTGGAAAATGATTTGGAAAATATAATATGTTTGGAAAATAATTTGGAAATTGTAATATGTTTGGAAAATGTATAATGTGTTGGTGTTAAGTTCTTAATGTGTTAAGTACTTAATTTTTAAGTGTTTAATTATTAATTGCTTAATTTGAAAAATGATTTGGAAAATATAATATGTTTGGAAATGTTTTTGATAAGTGCTTAATTTTTAAGAACTTAATTATTAAGAAGTTAATGCTTATGTTAAAAACTTAATTATTAAGTACTTAATTATTGATTATTTGATTTGTTGTAATACCGTGTTATTAAAATTTAGAGATTTTGAGTAAATCTTGGTGCAATTAAAGATTAGTTAGATTATAGCATGAGTTTGGTAGTTAAAAATCTCATTTGGTAGAAGTTTGATGTTGAAAAATGCTAAAAAGGAGTTACACGGGTCGTGTTAAAGTTACACGGGTCGTGTAGGAATTCCTTGTGAATATTTTGAGCACACCGTGAGTTACACGGGTCGTGTAGTTTTGACACGGGTCATGTAAAGTTTTAGACTAAAACTCAATTGCATACCGTGAGTTACACGGGTCGTGTAACTTTGACACGGGTCGTGTAATTTGTGCAGCACGGGTCGTGTAATATCTACACGGGTCGTGTAGTTCTGCAGATCAAATTGCATTTTCATACCGTAAATTACACGGGCCGTGTAATTTTTACACGGGCCGTGTAATCGCACAGATCTGTTTTAAAAATACGATTTTGATTCATTTGGGGTTAAAACCCTTTTCGTCTAAAACCTCTCAAAACCCTAGAAAACCACTTCTAAGCCTTCTAAGTCGATTTTAAGGCCTATTGATCACGAATTGAAGCTAGAGATTAGTTCCTTGAGCTTGAAAGGTAATTCTTCTTGATTTTTTCTTCGTTTTGACGGTTAGATTTCTTGTTTTGAGATAGTTCCAGGTGGTTTTGATGAATCACTTGCTACTAGTATGAATTAGAGTGAGTTTACTTGGATTAGTGTGTGTGATGGAGTTCTAATTCGAGACCCAAGTTAGTAAAACACTTGTATTGTGTTTTTAGGGTTATATGAGCTAAATTTGTGAAATTGGAAGTTACAATTAGGATAGTATTGCTATCTTTTGATTGTAACCCTCTATTATGATTCCAATTCCTTGATTGATATGAATATTGAGCATGATTGAGATTTTTCTTGAAATTGAATATTGAGTTTGAGTCATTGTGTTACAGCTAAAGCTAGACAGGAACACACACGAGGTTCGGGAGTTCCACATATGGACTCAACTTCAGGTGAGTAGTTAATTATTAGATGATTATGTTTTATAATGATATTATTTACAATTAAGAAGTAAGCTATGTTTAAATTTGGTTGATTATAACTAAATTTTGAGTATATGGAAGAAAGAGGAATAGTGTGTGAGACACACTATGGACTGAGATAGTCCATTGAGATAAAATCAAATGAGATGGTGAGTGATACATTCCAACTAACATTAAATTACTCACTAAGCTTTCAAGCTCATAAATTATTTGTTACTGTGATTTGTGTTAGGTTCTGGTAGTGGTGACCGCGGGAAACGGAGCATGGATGGATAGCTACACATGGACTTGGACTTTGACTTAGACTTACTTTTGTTGTTTTAAAATATGAAGTAAACCCGGTTTGTTAAATAGTTGTAAACAGTTGATGTAATAGTTTAGGACTTGAACTAAGCTTTTGATGACAACCTTGTGTATACTTGTTACTCTTTTTGGCATTATACCTCTAATGATATTATGTTTTACTAAAGAAATTGGTATATCCTAAATTTGAGGAACCGGGTGTTACAAGTTGGTATCAGAGCCTTGGTTTAAGGGAATTAAACCTTGAAGATGGGTTTAGACTTAAACCAAAGAGATAGAGAAGTCCCAAAGAGTCCCGAGTAGCTATCCTCCGCGGTGTAATACAATTGAGTTGATTATACACTATATTGAGTATTATAGTGCTATACAATTGAGTTGATTATACACTATATTGAGTATTATAGTGCTATACAATTGAGTTGATTATACACTATATTGAGTATTATAGTGCTATACAATTGAGTTGATTATACACTATATTGAGTATTATAGTGCTATACAATTGAGTTGATTATACACTATATTGAGTATTATAGTGCTATACAATTGAGTTGATTATACACTATATTGAGTATTATAGTGATATACAATTGAGTTGATTACACATCATATTGAGTATTATGATGGTGATTACTAAATGAGTTGATTTACTTTTTCAGTTAAAATGAGTGCTGGAAAAGAAAAAGAGCGAAGTGATCCATCAAGAGATAAATCGGGATCACGAGATTCGGGTAAAGAGCATCAACCCGAGGGAGAGCGACCTCCCGAGATACAGAGTAATATGCAAGCTATGATTGCGGCTGAGGTAACCAAGGCACTTAAAGAGTTATTACCCACTTATTTGAAGCCTCAAGCGGAGGTTACAACTGGAGGTACTTCGGGATCAATCCCGAATCAACCTGAACAGAGAGAAGGTCGTGAAGAGGTCTTTATTGAGGCGAGTAGAGCTAGAATACCTGAGAAGACAAGGAGGTGTACTTATGATGTTTTCCAGAAGTGCAAGCCATACGATTTCTATGGGAAAGATGATCCCATAGCAGCCAAGAATTGGTTAACACATGTTGAAAAGATGTTCCGCACCAGTAAATGCGACGAGGCAGATAAAGTGGAGTTTGCAACAAACTTATTAAAGGAAGATGCGCAGTTCTGGTGGGAGAATATGTGTATGGAGATAGGAGAGAGTTTGGCGTATACACTGAGCTGGGAACAATTTAAATTGAAGTTCACTGAATACTATTGTTCCAATAATGCTATGAAGGGAATAGAGGAAGAGTTTTTGAAGTTACAACAGGGGTCGAGAACAGTGCAACAATACACACTGGATTTCAATGAGAAGGCAAGATTTGCACAACATCAAGTTGATACCGAGGAGCGTAAGATGGATCGTTACTTGTGGGGTTTAAAAACCCAGATCCGAGAGTTTTTGCCGAGTTCCAGATATACTACCTTTCAACAGGTTGCCGAAGCAGCGAGATCGAGAGAAAGGGAGTTGCAAAGACAAGAGGAGGAGAGAAGAACTGAAAGAGAAGTTGGAGGATTTAAGAGAAAGTGGGAAGGTAAGGCTGTAGATACTTCTCAGAGATCCATTACCACGGGTTCCCAAGTCCGTGGTGAAACCAAGAAGAATGAAGAGAAGTGGTGTAAGAAGTGTAAACGAAAACACATGGGAGAATGTGATTCCCGAAATCCTCTATCATTTTGTTTCCAGTGTGGAAAGACGGGACATATGGCTCGTCAGTGTACCGAGAGTCGCCCCCTTTGTTTCAATTGTGGGGAGAGCGGGCATATTCGTCCAAATTGCCCAAAGATGAAATCTGAGCCACAAAGAGATTTTCAAAAGACTGGTCAAGGAGGAGGTCGAGATCGAGATGATCGAAGAGATAGGAGTGGTGGTCATGTGAAAACGCGAGCTTTTCAATTGACTGTTGACGAGGCTAGAGATCGGACCGATGTTATCACAGGTATCTTTAGCTTGAACTCTTTTCAAGCAAGAGTACTTTTTGATTCAGGTGCATCTGTGTCTTTTATATCAGAGTCTTTTGCTTCTAAACTAGATAATCCATTAGTTGAATTATATGAGAAAATAATAGTAGATGTAGCAGATGGTAGATGTGTTTTTGTAAAGAGTCATTATAAACAGTGTCAGCTTGAAATCTATGGGATTGCGTACCCTATAGATCTGAAGCCGATCACTAATCATGAGTTTGATGTAATAGTCGGGATGGATTGGATGGATGATAATAGGGGTCAAATGGATTGTCATGAGAAAACACTTTCCATAAAGACACCGAGTGGTTCCCGAATTTTGATACGAGGTGAACGACGTTCCCGAAAAGTACCGATAGTGTCACTTGCCACGGCTAGAAGATATATAGAAAGAGGGGGTGAATTGATTATGGCACATGTGATTAGTGCTGAGTCAAAACATTCCAAAATAGAAGAAGTAGAAGTGGTTTGTGATTATCCCGATGTATTTCTCGAAGGTCTTCCAGACGTACCACCTAGTAGACAAGTTGAATTTGTGATCGATGTCATACCGGGGGCGAAGCCGGTAGCTCGACCACCTTATCGATTAGCACCATCTGAGATGGAAGAATTAAAGAGACAGTTGCAAGAGTTATTGGAACTTGGATTTATACGTCCGAGTTCGTCTCCGTGGGGTGCGCCTATACTCTTTGTGAAAAAGAAAGATGGATCTATGAGAATGTGTATAGATTATCGGGAGCTCAACAAGATTACTATAAAGAATCGTTACCCGTTGCCGAGGATTGATGACTTATTTGATCAACTGCATGGAGCTACGTATTTTTCAAAGATTGATTTGAGATCTGGCTATTATCAATTGAGAGTACAAGAAGCTGATATTCCGAAGACAGCTTTTCGTACGAGGTATGGCCATTACGAGTTCTTAGTCATGCCGTTCGGTTTGACTAATGCTCCTGCTGTTTTTATGGATTTGATGAATCGGGTTTGTCGTCCTTTTCTTGATAAATTCGTAATTGTGTTTATCGACGACATCCTGATTTATTCAAAGAGTCGAGATGAGCACATATTTCATTTGCAACAAATGCTAGATCTTCTTCGAGACGAGAAATTATATGCAAAATTTTCAAAATGCGAGTTCTGGTTACGGGAGATACAATTTCTTGGCCATGTGATAAATGAAGACGGTATAAAAGTAGATCCAGCAAAGATCGAAGCCGTAATGAGTTGGGAACCGCCAAAGAGTCCAATGGAGGTTCGTAGTTTCTTGGGGTTAGCAGGCTATTATCGACGATTTGTAGAAAACTTCTCTCGTATAGCTATGCCCTTAACTAAGTTGACCAAAAAGACGGAGAAATTTAGTTGGACTGAGGCACAACAATCAGCCTTTGAACAACTACGAGATAGCTTATGCAAGGCTCCAGTGTTAGCTTTACCGCAAGGAGGGGAGGATTTTGTTCTTTACAGCGATGCCTCCTTAAGTGGTCTTGGATGCGTGTTGATGCAAAAAGGACGAGTGATAGCGTATGCCTCTCGACAACTGAAACCACATGAAAAAGCTTACCCAGTACATGATTTAGAGTTGGCGGCAGTAATTTTTGCATTAAAGATCTGGCGACATTATCTTTATGGAGTGCGATTTCAGATCTATACGGATCATAAAAGTCTGAAATACCTGTTTGATCAGAAAGAGTTAAACATGAGACAAGTACGGTGGATGGATCTACTAAAAGATTATGATTGTGAAATACTTTACCATCCTGGTAAAGCCAATGTGGTGGCGGATGCACTAAGCCGTAAATAGTCGCCTATTCGAGTTGTATCGGCTCGAATGGGGATTGTGAGTCTGTAACACCCCAAATTCTTCAAACCATTTATATTACAATAAAACATATTTTACAAAACACGGTTTAATAAAAACCATTGTAGTTGTTTAAATACAACAAAAGGGGTGTCACATTTTCAATATCAAACAACCATAAGTTTAAGAGAAACGGATTCAACCAATACCAAATATGGAAGCTGTATCCAGCTCCACTCCTTTGCACCTAGTACTTATTAGCAACTTCAAACTGTCTCACAACTTTGTACCTGAACCTGGAATACATGGCATAAAAATAAAATACGTAAGACAAATTGTCTCGTGAGTTACATGAGTTTTAGACTCAAATGTTAAATTTCTTTTCCTAACTTTTATAAACTTTCGTAACATAAATCTTTGTCAAAACTACATAATATACACATATTATACCTTTTTACTTTTCAAAAGCATCATATATTAAACTTTGCAAAAATAATGTCTTTTATACTTTCTTTGACTGGTTTTATAAACTTGCCGGAATTTTTATACTTAGGGCGTTAATCACTATGAGTGATACCCCAAGTCTCTACAGCTAGAAAGAACGGATCAATACTAACAGTAGAAGTGCTGAGGCAGTCTACTTCGCGAAGGGGTTGTCCCCAGTAGACTCCTTACCTAACCCGGGTAGGTTGGAACATAGTTCCCTTACTAACAATGCTAGTCACAATACCAGTCAAACATAAAATACTTTTCTGAGAACAAAACATTACTTGCACGAGAAATGGCTAAATGCCAAGCTTTTGACTCAAACATATCTCTATCATAATTTAGGCTATCGTCAAGAATCATACTTTCAATTATAGCAGTTAACTTTCTATTTAAACTAGAAAGTGTACCATTTTTGCAAATATTTTTCACATATAAAAATAATATATGAAATCTGAAAAATACTTACTTACTTGCCATGTATCCCAAAATGGATAAAAATGCTACATGTACTCACCGAATAACTCTTGAAATGTCGTTTAGGTGTCCCTCGGTTCTTTACCCTTTCGGTGTCCGATTATTTGACTTGCACCTATATATAGTATATGATACATTAATTTACATTTTAATTGACTCTATAACATTTTAGAGTCTTTATTATACCATCAATTGGTCAAAGCAAGTGTATAACTCAACTTTAGTTAAATTGTATTTTATACGTATTTTACTACAGTACCCTCGGAGGGTCGTATTTCAATTCCGATAATTTTTTATAAAGTTTTGGACCATATTAGACCTATGTTTAAAATTTGAGGTAAATTGGACAAGTTTTGATCCATTTCTAAAAAAATGAGGATCACTTGGCAGGGGACTCTTGAACTGAAACTGCAATTGCAGCCTGGCGCAGGGCGCGCCGCGCCTAGGTGAGGGGCGCACCGCGCCTAGCGAGCAGAAGCCCAGATTTTCCCCGATTTTATGCTACAATTTCCCAATTTCTCCTATTAAGTGCTGAATACTCCACTTAATCGATAGGGGTTTGTTCCAAGACTAAAACCCTTCAATTTCTTCAAGTTTTAAACCATTAAAATCGGATTAATCACAAGAACTCAATTTCTAGGGTTCTTGTTCAAAATCTCAATTCTTGAAGAAATAGCATCCTACTTCCATATTATTGGATTAAGTACTTTTAACATGGCCTAATGGAAGTGTTAAACCTCTTAAACTACATGTTTCATTACTGAAATTATAGGATTTCAGTTTCTTTAAGAATATCATCAAACGTTCAAACTAAGGTTTTGATTTCTTACCTTGGAAGTTTGGAATCACCAATTCCAACTCTCTTCTTCAATTCCCACTTCAATTTCCTTGTTTCTCTTCTTGATTTCTTGATCTCGTTTCCTTCCAAGATTTTCTCCCGTGCTCTAGAACTCTCCAAGAGATTTTTTCTGATTTTATGTTAATTATGAGATATTTTTCTCAATTTATATTTTTATATTTTCAGTTTTGGTCCCTAAAGTTAACTTTCTTGAACTTTGGCCACCAAAACCAAGTATCTTTCCATGGAGTCAATTCTTTTACATTTTTAGTCCTAAACTATAATAAATTTTTATAATAATTTATGTATGTGGTCAAATGACCAATTTACCCTTTTTAGGGTAAAACGACTAAATTACCCTCACAACATAATTTCTCATAAATTTTACATATAACATTTAAATTACACACATTTTAGTTTACATATTTATATATTACAAATTTTTGGTCGTTTCAACTACCTCCCCCTAATTAGGATTCCGTCCTCGGAATCGCTTCATAATCTGTAAAATTAGGGTATCTTTTCTTCATGCTTTCCAATGTTTCCCAAGTCAAGTCTGAGCCCAATGAATGCTTCCATTTGACCAACACTAGATCAATCTCTCTGTTCCTTAACCTCTTGGTTTTCACCTCTGACATCGCCTCAGGTTCTTCCACTAGTCTGTTGGGTGTTTCCACCCTTATTTCTTCTAGAGGAATAGTTAACTCCTTCTTTCCAAAGTATTTCTTGAGATAACATACATGAAATGTATCATGTATTACCCTGAGTTCCTGTGGCAGCTCTAACTTGAATGCTTGTAAACCGATTCTTTTCAGAATTTTGAAGGGTCCAATATATCTTGGACTCAGCTTTCCTTTCTTACCAAACCTTATCACTCCCTTCCAAGGTGATACTTTTATCATCACCAAATCGCCTTCTTTTAGATCATAAGGTCTTTTCTTCAAATTTGAATAGCTTCTTTGGCGATCTTGCGCGGCTTTCATGTTGGCTTGTATTACACCAATCTTTTCATTTGTCATTCTTACAATTTCTGGCCCAGTGAGTTTTGCTTCACCAGCTTCTAACCAACATACTGGGGTTCTACACTTCCTACCATATAAGGCTTCAAAAGGCGGCATCTTGATGCTTGAGTGATAACTATTGTTATACAAGAATTCTACTAATGGTAGGTGCTGGTCCCAATTTCCTCCAAAATCAATAGCACACGATCTCAACATATCCTCCAAAGTCTGAATAGTACGTTCGCTTTGCCCATCAGTTTGAGGGTGATAGGCTGTACTCATTTTAATTCGAGTTCCCAACTTTTCTTGTAGAGCATCCCAAAAATTAGACGTGAATCGAGGATCTCTATCTGAGACTATGGACAATGGTGCTCCATAACGTCTGATCACTTCATCGAGGTACAACTGAGCTAATTCTCCAAGTGAGTTAGTTTCTTTCATTGCTAGGAATAGTGCACTTTTAGTCAATCTGTCAACAATGACCCATATACTATCGTGTCCCCTTCTCGTTCTTGGCAGCCCCATGACAAAATCCATGGTCAATTCTTCCCACTTTCCTGCTGGTATTTGTAATGACTGTGCAGTACCATACGGCACCTGATGTTCTGTTTTTACTTGTGCACAAGTGTCACAGTGGGATATATATTTTGCTATTCTCTTTTTCATTCCTGGCCACCAATAATGCTGCTTCAAATCTTGATATGTTTTTGTACTTCCAGGATGTATAGAATACTTGGATTTGTGTGAATCATCCAGAACTATCTTTCTAGTTGCCCCATACTTAGGAACCCAAATACGTTCCTTAAAAGTACGCAACCCTTGAGTATTTACTTCAAACACCACCTTTTTCCCAAGCTTTTCTTTCTTTATGTTCTCTTCAGTTAAAGCATCGTCTTGAGCTTCTTTAATCTTTTGAATTAAAGTGGAGACCACTTCAATTCGCATGGATCTTCCTTTAACAACTTTTTCACGAACCTTTCTGCTTAAGGCATCGGCTACCACATTAGCCTTTCCTTCGTGGTAAATTATCTCACAGTCATAATCATTCACCAACTCAATCCACCGTGTCTGTCTTAGATTTAATTCTTTCTGAGTGAAAAGATATTGCAGACTTTTATGATCTGTATATATCTTGCATTTCGTCCCATATAGATAGTGCCTCCAAATCTTCAATGCAAATACAAATGCAGCCAATTCTAGATCATGAGTAGTATAACGCGTCTCTGTATCTTTCAGCTGTCTAGAAGCATAGGCAATAACTTTGCCCCGTTGCATAAGAACACATCCGAGACCTCTATTAGACGCATCGCTGAATACTACAAACTCTTCTGTGCCTTCTGGTAAAGAGAGTACTGGAGCTTCACATAACTTCTTTTTCAGTATTTCAAAGGCTTCTTGCTGTTTTTCTCCCCAGATAAACTTCACTTCTTTCCGAGTTAGCTGAGTCAATGGCACCGCTATTTTAGAAAAATCTTGGATAAATCGTCGGTAATAACCGGCTAACCCAAGAAAACTTCTAACTTCTGTAGGTGTCTTCGGTGGTTCCCATTTCATTACCGCTTCTATTTTTGCTGGATCCACTTTAATACCTTCAGCCGAAACAACATGACCCAAAAATTGAACTTCCCGCAACCAAAAGTCACACTTTGACAACTTCGCATACAACTGTTCATTCTTCAAAGTACGCAGCACTTCACGAAGGTGCATTTCATGTTCCGCTTCACTTTTTGAATAGACTAAAATATCATCGATAAAAACGATGACAAATCTATCAAGAAAAGGTTTACAGACTCTGTTCATGAGGTCCATAAACACAGCTGGGGCATTAGTGAGACCGAATGGCATCACTAAAAATTCATAGTGACCATATCGAGTTCGGAATGCAGTCTTACATACATCTTCCTCCTTCACCCGAACTTGATGATACCCAGAACAAAGATCAATTTTAGAGAAATAACTAGCTCCCTGCAACTGATCAAATAAATCATCAATTCGTGGCAAAGGGTATCGATTTTTGATGGTCACTTTATTGAGCTCACGATAATCTATACACATACGCATAGTACCGTCCTTCTTCTTGACGAACAATACTGGAGCTCCCCAAGGGGAAAAACTGGGACGAATAAATCCCTTGTCAAGAAGTTCTTGCAACTGAGACATAAGTTCTCTCATCTCTGTAGGAGCAAGGCGGTACGGCGCACGAGCAATGGGACTTGCTCCAGGAACAAGGTCAATGCGAAACTCGACTTGCCTAATGGGTGGTAACCCAGGTAAGTCATCAGGAAAAACTTCAGAAAATTCATTGACCACTTTTATATCTTCCATTTTCTGCTTCTCTTTCTTCCCATTCATCACATAAGCGATAAATGATTCACACCCTTTTCGGATGCATTTACGGGCCTTAATAGTAGTGATGAGACTCTGCATATTCTTCCGTCGTTCCCCATATATATAAACTTTGCTACTATCAGGAAATTTAATCGACACCATTCGCTTTCCGCATAGGATTTTAGCATTATGAGTTCCAAGCCAATCCATTCCAATAACAATATCAAATCCTTTAATCCCGATAGGTAACAAGTCAGCCTTTAAAATTCGTCCATTAATCTCCACCGGACATTTCTCATACACATGATGTACCGTAACTAACTCTCCGTTCGCGACTTCTATGACACAAGTATCATCTAACGGTTTCATCGGTATGTTCAGACGCTTACTAAAGTCATGGGACACAAAAGAGAAATGTGCTCCAGAATCGAAAAGAACATAAGCAGGTTGTGAGTTTACAATAAGTGTACCTGCCACCACATCCTGGTCTTCTTTGGCCTCATCAAGGGTCATCTGAAACGCTCTTCCCTTCGTCTTTGCTGGCTCTGTCTTCTTATTGCTTGCAGTAGAAACTAACGTCTCATTCTTCTTCTTGGGACAGTTGGTGCTGTAATGACCCTTTTCATGACAATTGAAACATTCCACTTCGCTGATATCTTTCACCTTGCAATCTTTAGCCTGGTGACCCGGAAGACCACATTTATAACATCCACTGGTACCCTTCTTACATTCCCCACCGTGCCTCTTTCCACACTTCTTACATTCTTTAACTTCACTTTGCTTAGAAACCCCTGATGAAAAACGACTCTTCTTGTTTGCTCCAAAGATTCCTGAAGACTTTCGCTTTTCCGCAAATGCTTGTCGTTCCTTAGTTTTTTTCTCTATCATACTCTCGACCCTGGCCGCAGATTCAATGGCTTCATCAAGAGTAGTAGCTTTGCTAACTTCTAGCGAGTAGTCCGCCGGCAAACCATTAACATATCGGTTTATCCTTCCAGCCTCGGTCGGTAGTGTATCTTCCAGAAATGGCAGCATCTCACAGAACTTTTTAGTGTACTCATCAACCGTCTGCTTTTCCTTTGCAAGAGCAAAGAATTCATTAACCAAGTTCTCTCGATGCCTAGCTGAACAGAACTTGCCTTTCAACCGTTGAACGAACTCGTCCCAAGTCAACGCATCCACAAATTCACTCCCCTTGATTCGGCGGAGAGTATTCCACCAAGTAAGAGCTTCAGCCTTTAACATCTGAGAAGCAAACCCGACCTTCATATCCTCGTCACAACGACAGATGCGAAGAACTTGTTCCATTTCGGTCAACCACCGTATTGTTATTCGCGGATCCATCTCCCCGTTAAACTCCTTTGGCCGACAGGACATAAAGTCCTTGAAAGTACAGGCTCCTTTAGTCTTGAACTGAGGCTGTGATTTGGAAGATGAATCTCCCTGAGAAGAAGTTTGTCTCGGATTTGTGCCTTCAGGAGCCACACTTTTCTCGCTATCTTCAGGTTGTGACTTTGATCTTTCGCCCAGTCGCTCATCCAGAAGACGAGTCATTTCCTGTCTGTTTTGCACTTGTGAATCATGTAACAACTTCTGAATCGCCTCTAAAGTCAATGGAGGTGGATTGGCCTCACCCCTAGAATTGCCATCGTCAACGGCTTGGGGTTGTCGAGGAGGAATAGGAGGCCTTGCATTAGGATCCGGATTTTTTGCGTACGATCCTTGACCACTTCTAGTTCGCATTTTGCTATAAAATTTTCAAATACTTTAGTCTTTCATAATATATCAAAATATTAGTTTACTACTTTTCCATTAGTTTCCCAGTATTCCCTCGCGGTTACACTAGTCACAATACGCGTCCTGTGATTATGATAATACGGGCCCATATTACCATAATCACCTACACATGTTGTTCCCGATGTTTCCGCTCGGTTCCACTGTTCACTAGTATCAATTAGCTACTTTCAACTCATAAATATATTCATATAATACCATTAGTAAATAATGTCTTATTTCCTTAAGACATATCCATTTATGTAATTCACTTTAACTAACTATTTTACTAGTCTAAGCCTAGGAGTGGAATGATCCAATCCTAATTCGCTTAAACTATGGCTCTGATACCAACTTGTAACACCCCAAATTCTTCAAACCATTTATATTACAATAAAACATATTTTACAAAACACGGTTTAATAAAAACCATTGTAGTTGTTTAAATACAACAAAAAGGGTGTCACATTTTCAATATCAAACAACCATAAGTTTAAGAGAAACGGATTCAACCAATACCAAATATGGAAGCTGTATCCAGCTCCACTCCTTTGCACCTAGTACTTATTAGCAACTTCAAACTGTCTCACAACTTTATACCTGAACCTGGAATACATGGCATAAAAATAAAATACGTAAGACAAATTGTCTCGTGAGTTACATGAGTTTTAGACTCAAATGTTCGATTTCTTTTCCTAACTTTTATAAACTTTCGTAACATAAATCTTTGTCAAAACTACATAATATACACATATTATACCTTTTTACTTTTCAAAAGCATCATATATTAAACTTTGCAAAAATAATGTCTTTTATACTTTCTTTGACTGGTTTTATAAACTTGCTGGATTTTTTATACTTAGGGCGTTAATCACTATGAGTGATACCCCAAGTCTCTACAGCTAGAAAGAACGGATCAATACTAACAGTAGAAGTGCTGAGGCAGTCTACTTCGCGAAGGGGTTGTCCCCAGTAGACTCCTTACCTAACCCGGGTAGGTTGGAACATAGTTCCCTTACTAACAATGCTAGTCACAATACCAGTCAAACATAAAATACTTTTCTGAGAACAAAACATTACTTGTACGAGAAATGGCTAAATGCCAAGCTTTTGACTCAAACATATCTCTATCATAATTTAGGCTATCGTCAAGAATCATACTTTCAATTATAGCAGTTAACTTTCTATTTAAACTAGAAAGTGTACCATTTTTGCAAATATTTTTCACATATAAAAATAATATATGAAATCTGAAAAATACTTACTTACTTGCCATGTATCCCAAAATGGATAAAAATGCTACATGTACTCACCGAATAACTCTTGAAATGTCGTTTAGGTGTCCCTCGGTTCTTTACCCTTTCGGTGTCCGATTATTTGACTTGCACCTATATATAGTATATGATACATTAATTTACATTTTAATTGACTCTATAACATTTTAGAGTCTTTATTATACCATCAATTGGTCAAAGCAAGTGTATAACTCAACTTTAGTTAAATTGTATTTTATACGTATTTTACTACAGTACCCTCGGAGGGTCGTATTTCAATTCCGATAATTTTTTATAAAGTTTTGGACCATATTAGACCTATGTTTAAAATTTGAGGTAAATTGGACAAGTTTTGATCTATTTCTAAAAAAATGAGGATCACTTGGCAGGGGACTCTTGAACTGAAACTGCAATTGCAGCCTGGCGCAGGGCGCGCCGCGCCTAGGTGAGGGGCGCACCGCGCCTAGCGAGCAGAAGCCCAGATTTTCCCCGATTTTATGCTACAATTTCCCAATTTCTCCTATTAAGTGCTGAATACTCCACTTAATCGATAGGGGTTTGTTCCAAGACTAAAACCCTTCAATTTCTTCAAGTTTTAATCCATTAAAATCGGATTAATCACAAGAACTCAATTTCTAGGGTTCTTGTTCAAAATCTCAATTCTTGAAGAAATAGCATCCTACTTCCATATTATTGGATTAAGTACTTTTAACATGGCTTAATGGAAGTGTTAAACCTCTTAAACTACATGTTTCATTACTGAAATTATAGGATTTCAGTTTCTTTAAGAATATCATCAAACGTTCAAACTAAGGTTTTGATTTCTTACCTTGGAAGTTTGGAATCACCAATTCCAACTCTCTTCTTCAATTCCCACTTCAATTTCCTTGTTTCTCTTCTTGATTTCTTGATCTCGTTTCCTTCCAAGATTTTCTCCCGTGCTCTAGAACTCTCCAAGAGATTTTTTCTGATTTTATGTTAATTATGAGATATTTTTCTCAATTTATATTTTTATATTTTCAGTTTTGGTCCTTAAAGTTAACTTTCTTGAACTTTGGCCACCAAAACCAAGTATCTTTCCATGGAGTCAATTCTTTTACATTTTTAGTCCTAAACTATAATAAATTTTTATAATAATTTCTGCATGTGGTCAAATGACTAATTTACCCTTTTTAGGGTAAAACGACTAAATTACCCTCACAACATAATTTCTCATAAATTTTACATATAACATTTAAATTACACACATTTTAGTTTACATATTTATATATTACAAATTTTTGGTCGTTTCAGAGTCGACTACCTGAGTTGATACGAAGATGTCAAGTCGAAGCCAAAGACTTGAAGAAAGAAAGGATGATTGGTTATATAGAGAAACTTGTAGAAAATGTACAAGGAATCAAGACTTTCCAAGGGCGAGTTTGGGTTCCGAGACATGGCGAGGCGAGACAGTTATTGCTAGAGGATGCACATTGTACTAGATATTCGGTTCATCCTAGTAGTACACGATTGTATTATACCTTAAAACCATACTACTGGTGGCCGGGTATGAAGCGAGATGTGGGACGATTTGTAGAGAACTGTTTGACATGTCTTCAGGTAAAAGCTAATCATCAAAAGCCTTATGGAGTAGTGCAGCCATTGCCAATACCAAAGAAGAAATGGGATGAGATCACTATGGATTTCATCACCAAGTTGCCTCGGACTCCTCGAGGATATGATTCAATTTGGGTGATTGTTGATAGATTGACAAAGTCTGCTCATTTTATTCCAATCCGAGAAGATTATCAAGTATCAAAGCTAGCTGAGATATATACGAGAGAAATTGTGAAACGACATGGAGTGCCAACTTCAATAATTTCTGATAGAGATAATCGGTTCAATTCACATTTCTGGCAGAGTTTCCAAAAGCATTTTGGTACAAAAGCTTTATTGAGTACTGCGTATCATCCCCAGACGGATGGACAGTCAGAAAGAACGATACAAACACTTGAAGATATGCTACGAGCCTGCATCATTGATTTTGGAGGCAGTTGGGAAGATCATCTGCCTTTGGTGGAGTTTGCCTATAACAACACTTATCACTCCAGTATACAGATGGCACCTTTTGAAGCTTTATATGGTGCACCGTGTCGAACACCAACTTGCTGGACAGAGATGGGAGATAAACCATTGGCGGGACCGGAAATTGTAGCTGAAACTGAAGAGAAAATACAAAGCATCCGTGAGCATATGTGAGTAGCTCAAAACCGCCAAAAACAATATGCAGATAGAAGAAGAAAGTTATTAGATTTCAATGTTGGAGATATGGTAATGTTGAAAGTGTCCCCATGGAAGGGAATAATTAGATTTGGCAAGAGAGGTAAATTGAGCCCACGCTTTATTGGACCCTTTCAAGTTTTGGAGAAAATTGGAGCGGTTGCGTATAAGCTAAAACTTCCAGAGGAGTTACAGGGTATCCATAATGTTTTTCATGTGTCACACCTTAGAAAAACATTATATGACCAATCTACTTGGGTACCCTTAGCTGAAGTTCAACTAGATGAGAAATTAAGATATCAAGAAATGCCAGAGCAAATTCTAGAAAGGAAAGTTAAGAAATTACGAAACAAAGAAGTGGGATTAGTGAAAGTGCAATGGCGACATCATAGAGGATCAGATGTCACTTGGGAAGCTGAAGAGGAAATGCGAACAAAATATCCCTTTTTATTTTAGGAGATTCCGAGGACGGAATCTTTTGAAGGGGGTAAGTACTTGTAATACCGTGTTATTAAAATTTAGAGATTTTGAGTAAATCTTGGTGCAATTAAAGATTAGTTAGATTATAGCATGAGTTTGGTAGTTAAAAATCTCATTTGGTAGAAGTTTGATGTTGAAAAATGCTAAAAAGGAGTTACACGGGTCGTGTAGGAATCCCTTGTGAATGTTTTGAGCACACCGTGAGTTACACGGGTCGTGTAGTTTTGACACGGGTCGTGTAAAGTTTTAGACTAAAACTCAATTGCATACCGTGAGTTACACGGGTCGTGTAACTTTGACACGGGTCGTGTAATTTGTGCAGCACGGGTCGTGTAATATCTACACGGGTCGTGTAGTTCTGCAGATCAAATTGCATTTTCATACCGTAAATTACACGGGCCGTGTAATTTTTACACGGGCCGTGTAATCGCACAGATCTGTTTTAAAAATACGATTTTGATTCATTTGGGGTTAAAACCCTTTTCGTCTAAAACCTCTCAAAACCCTAGAAAACCACTTCTAAGCCTTCTAAGTCGATTTTAAGGCCTATTGATCACGAATTGAAGCTAGAGATTAGTTCCTTGAGCTTGAAAGGTAATTCTTCTTGATTTTTTCTTCGTTTTGACGGTTAGATTTCTTGTTTTGAGATAGTTCCAGGTGGTTTTGATGAATCACTTGCTACTAGTATGAATTAGAGTGAGTTTACTTGGATTAGTGTGTGTGATGGAGTTCTAATTCGAGACCCAAGTTAGTAAAACACTTGTATTGTGTTTTTAGGGTTATATGAGCTAAATTTGTGAAATTGGAAGTTACAATTAGGATAGTATTGCTATCTTTTGATTGTAACCCTCTATTATGATTCCAATTCCTTGATTGATATGAATATTGAGCATGATTGAGATTTTTCTTGAAATTGAATATTGAGTTTGAGTCATTGTGTTACAGCTAAAGCTAGACAGGAACACACACGAGGTTCGGGAGTTCCACATATGGACTCAACTTCAGGTGAGTAGTTAATTATTAGATGATTATGTTTTATAATGATATTATTTACAATTAAGAAGTAAGCTATGTTTAAATTTGGTTGATTATAACTAAATTTTGAGTATATGGAAGAAAGAGGAATAGTGTGTGAGACACACTATGGACTGAGATAGTCCATTGAGATAAAATCAAATGAGATGGTGAATGATACATTCCAACTAACATTAAATTACTCACTGAGCTTTCAAGCTCATAAATTATTTGTTACTGTGATTTGTGTTAGGTTCTGGTAGTGGTGACCGCGGGAAACGGAGCATGGATGGATAGCTACACATGGACTTGGACTTTGACTTAGACTTACTTTTGTTGTTTTAAAATATGAAGTAAACCCGGTTTGTTAAATAGTTGTAAACAGTTGATGTAATAGTTTAGGACTTGAACTAAGCTTTTGATGACAACCTTGTGTATACTTGTTACTCTTTTTGGGATTATACCTCTAATTATATTATGTTTTACTAAAGAAATTGGTATATCCTAAATTTGAGGAACCGGGTGTTACATTTGTTATAAATGTAACGTTTAGATCGTTTTAAATATAACGTTTAAATCGTAATTCTAAAAAATATAATATTTAAATTGTAAATTATAAAAAATATAATGTTTAAATCGTAAACTTAATTATTAAATACTTAATTATATAGATTTTTTAAATCATTTTAAATCCTAAACCGTAAACATAAACTTATTTAAACCATAAAACTTAAACTCTAAACCCTAAACCCTAAACCCTAAACCCTAAACCCTAAACATAAACTTATTTAAACCATAAAACCTAAACCCTAAACCCTAACCCCTAAACTCTAAACCCTAAACGCTAACCCCTAAACCCTAAACCCTAAACCCTAAACACAAACTTATTTAAACCATAAAACTTAAACTCTAAACCCTAACCCCTAAACCCTAAACCCTAAACATAAACTTATTTAAACCATAAACAATAATTCCTAAACTCAAAACCCTAAATCATAAACCCTAACCCCTAATCTAAAAGCATGAACTTATTTAAATCGTAAATGTTGTAGTGTTTAGGTACTCTGAAACGTAAACTATATGTTTACATTTCTTCGTTTCAATCATCAAAAGCTTAGAAATACCCGCTCGAAATTGATTTAGTAATTAATTTCGGGTTGTCCCCGTTTTGGGACTGCTTTTTGAATACTTTATCTCATCTAGGATATGAATGTGTATTACATGATTGTTTGTTTAAGAAAAATTTGGTTGTCATTTTCTCTTTGCTCCTCGGGTATATACTTACAAATATACCTAGGAGCTAAGGGGAAATGTTGCCGAATTTTTCTTAAACAAACAATCATGTAATACACATTCATATATGAGATAAACTATTCGAAAAATGGGTGTAGAAACCTACCTTTGCAAATACTCTATCATCGTTGTCCGATTATCTATTCCCCTTCCGAGGATAGTTTTTGAATTATCCTTTCAGCGTTCTAATTGTATAACAGATTGTTTCCTATACAAATACTTTATCCTTTTTAAACCCTAATATATGTTCCAGTTGCATAATGCCTATCGATAAAAGCTGGACTACTAATCCAAAACGTATTTCACCTGAGTTCGAGCAAGGCCTCGAATCATTTGCCAAGATTTGCCAAGAATATGCCGATAGCAGAGGTTTTGTCATATGTGCGTGTCAAAGATCTCATAACACTATCTTATTGCCTATGCATGTAATGAAACATCATATGCAGGTATTTGGGTTCTCTCGGTTATACAAGAGGTGGTGCTATCAAGGTGAAACTTCAGATCCTCCAGTTGTGGATGATGTGGCACCAAGGAACGATATGATTGATGTTATTGAAGACGTTATGGAGAAGGTGATGGAAGAGGATAGCAACATCGACGAAGGGAACTTGGATACAGAGTGTCTGTGATGATTTTGAAGACCTATTAAAGGAAGTCCAATCAGAATTATATCCTGGGTGTGCTAAGTTTTCTTCCCTCGACTTCTTAGCAAAGCTTATGCATATCAAGGTGAATCACAAATGGACTAATAGTTCATTTGATGAACTCCTTGAGTTGTTGCAATCTTCATATCCGGAAGGCAACAAGATCCCCTCGTCACATTATGTAACAAAAAAGACACTAAAAAAAGATAGATTTGGGGTACGAGTCGATACACGTGTGCAGAAATGACTGTGCTCTCTTTTGGAAAGAATATAGCTCTTTGCAGAATTGTCCTGTCTGTAACAAGAGCCGGTGGATCGATGAAAAGACAAAAGGTAAGAAGATAGCTCACAAGGTGTTACATTACTTTCCTGTGACCCCCAGACTCCGACGTTTGTATTATTCAAGGCACACGACAAAAGATATGATCTGGCACAGTATCGGACAATCAGAAGAAGGTACGATGTGTCATCCTGTTGATGGGTCTTCGTGGAAAGAATTTGATCAAAACTACCCTAACTTCTCGAGGGAACCCCAGAATGTTTGCCTAGGGCTTGCAGCTGATGGTTTTAATCCATATGGCAACATGAGCTCAGTTCATAGCACATGGCCGGTTATACTCACTATATACAATTTGCCTCCATGGGTATGCATGAAAGAGACATCATTCATGTTATCCTTGTTGATTCTTGGCCCTAAATCACCTGGGAAGGACATGGATGTTTTTCTTAGGCCGTTGGTGGAAGAGCTCAAGCAGTTGTGGCAGACGGGGGTTCGTACTAAAGATTCAGAGACCAACATGTTCTTCACTATGAAGGCGGCATTGTTATGGACGATAAACGACTATCCAGCTCGTAGTAGTTTATCAGGTTGGAGCGCACAAGGCTACAAAGCATGTCCGACTTGCAATGAAGACACTCCTTCCGTTAGTGTAACAATTAAAATCGTATATGTTGGTCATCGTCGATTCTTAGCTGCTAACCATCCTTTGAGAAAGAATCTGAACTTTAACGGGAAACAAGAGATAAGGCCCCCTCCGAGACAATTTAGTAATGCAGATATAAAAGCTCAACTAGATCGTCTATTGTTTCGTAAACAGGCAAGCATCCTCGGTTTTGATTAAAAGAACCCGATAGGCAAGACTTCGAGTTGAATTGGTCCAAACGAAGCATATTTTTTGAACTCGAGTATTGGTCTTCTCTGCAGTTGAAGCACAACCTAGATGTAATGCATGTTGAAAAAAATATGTGTTGCAGTATGTTGAGTACGCTTCTAATGAACGACAAGACTAAAGACACCTCTAATACGCGGTCGGACTTGGAAAAGCTAAATATCTGGAGGCCGCAATGGTTGCATAAGAGGGGTAACAAGTTCTTCCGACCACAAGCAAAATACTCATTCACAAGTAAAGATCGAGAGCTTTTTTTGTCAATTTGTTAAAGACATTAAACTGCCAGATGGTTTTGGATCCAATATCAGTAGTAAAGTGTCAGATAACAATAAAAACATTACGGCGTTGAAGTTTCATGATTATCATATCCTTATGCAACGTTTGATGCCTATTGGAGTACGGGGGTTTTTGAACAAAGATACATATACACCGATAGTGGACCTTTGCATGTTTTTTAAGCAACTTTGCTCAAGAACACTGTTGGTGAAGGATATAAAGAAAGCCAAGAACGACGTTCTTACAATCTTGTGCAAGTAAAACAATCATCCTTGGTGGGTCGTCGAGGAGGTCAACCATCGAAAATTTGGGATGTTCACAACGGCGTCCCAAATGCTGACATCGTCTTAGCCGAAAATGTCGACGTCGTTCATAACCCCTCTTCATCTAATTGTGGTATTGTAATCGATTTGAGTCAATACTTTCAAAACATTCCTAATTATCATACCGGTGACGACTCTGATACTGAAGTTGATCCGCCAACGGTTACCGTCAATAGAGTGATTGATTGCGAGATTGATGATGCTGATACTGATTATGATACAGAGGGGTCTGTTTATGACACTGAAGTATCTGAGGGTGAGGAAGATCATTAAAACAATTGTAATTTATTTATGTGTCAAGAGATGACATCGATTTGGATGTTGCTACTTTATATCATGGCCGATGTGATGGGCCATGGTGGAGATGGGGTCGGGGATCCACCAATTCCGTCTTTGAGAGGCCCGGGTCGACATGAGATGGATGGTAAGTGTTATTATAATTTTTTAATTTATTGTATTTATTCATTTATTATAACAATCGTGACTAATATTTTTAAATTTATATTGCAGGTGTACCGCGAGAAAAAAACGAGAGGCAAAGCAAAAAACCTTGAACTGCAACGACAACGCGATAAGACAGGGCGGCCATTGACATTTGAGTTTGATAGAACGACTACGTATACCCCGGTTGGTAGACCGTATGACCTCTTTGTTCATGAGGTGGGGATGTACATGTGGCATAACATGCCCTTTGATCGAAAATATTGGAAAAAAGTCACCCAAGCCGAGAAGGATGCATTAATACAGCATCTCAAGGTAAATTATTTATATAACTTTATTTTTGTATGTTATTTATTTATTTATTTTTACATGACTAATTTATTTTTAATTTGTAGAGTCAATTCGATTTAGATGCGATTAAGCAAGATTGCGAGCGTATGAAGTTGATGGGTGGTATTGATGCGGTGTTGATGAAGCGGTATAGGGACCGAAAAAGTTATGCAAAAACTGATTTTGATCGCGCATGAGGATATGATGATATAGACAAGGCTAGAACTTACACCCCCGAGGGTATGCCTCTTGAAAATTGGAACAAAGCTATAGACTTTTTCTGCACACCAGAATATCGAAACCGTTCTAATGCTAACAAAGGAACCCGTCAAAACAACAATACACCAACCGTGGGGGGACAAGTACATATAGTAGCGCTTGTTTCAAATCGGTAATGCTTTGTATATATATTACCGCTTGTTTCAAATCGGTAATGCTTTGTTTCAAATCTAATTTTTTTTATTGTTAAACATGGTAGAAAGAGAATTGAACAATTCAAAAAGGCTCACACCCGCAAAGATGGGACATGGGACAGTGACCTGGCTCATCGACAATATGTAAGTGTTTATACAAAAAAATTAGTTCAACATCATTATTATATTTAATATATGTAAAATGCTAACTTTTTATTTATTTATGTAAAATGTAGATTGAGTTGGAACGTGAGTTTGAGTTATTAAATGATCCCTCCCCCGAACCCTCGAAGGAAGTTGGGGTATTTGAAAAGGTGTTGGGTTCTCGCCGTGGACATTACAAAGGGATTGGCCGTAAACCTCCTGTGACTGCGACAATACCGCCTCATTTTAATGTAGGCCAATCTTCCCAAGAAGCACCTACAAAGGTAAATATCAATTGTTAACTACCTAATTGTTAAATACTTAATTTGTTTTTAACTAATAATATACATTTTTATTTTTTTGAAGGATGCGCTTGCACAGATGCTTGAGGATCCAAGACATAGAGATGTGTTGGCAGAATTTTTACGTACGTACTCGGCAGAGCACGGTGGTGGAACGAGCAAGGGTTGCGGGGATACCCAAGGTGACGGAGACGATCAAGACGACGACTTAGAGTAGTTACTTATTTTTGTTGCGTGACTATTTTAATTTGTGTAACGAAGATTATGTTTAGATATTAGTATTTGTTTGGAATTGTTTATCTCGTATGTTGGTTCATTTATTACAATTTTAGTTTTATATTAAAAATATTAATAATTATAAAAAATATAATAATAATAATAATAATAATAATTTAAAAAAATAATTAAAAAACCCTTTAGCGGCGACACCTTCTCCGGTGACACGTCATCACCGGAGACTGATTCAACCATTAGCAGCGACGCCTTTAGCGGCGATTTCAGACTTCAGCGGCGATTTCTAATCATTAGCGACGAACTATTTGCGGCGACGCATTAGCGGCGAATTATCGCCGGTAAAGGTATTAGCGGCGAGTTTGGCACCCTTTAGCGGCGATTTCTGTCGCCGGTATTGACCACAGTACTTGTAGTATCGAGGAGGTAATTTCTAATTTTCTGCAGGAAAGTACCTTACATCCCAAATAAAATTTGCAATAGTTTTAAAACCAATGTTCTCCACATGATATGGTACAAGATTACATGTATGACGGGTAAAAAGTTACATATTCCAGTTATTTCCGATTGGAAGACGTGTCATTGTCTCTTACGTTACCCATAGTATGTGGAAGTATTGTTTCGCCTCTCGCATCAGTACACCATCACTTTTGTATACTTGGCGTTTCCGATCAAGGTTTCATCCATCGAATGTTTATCATATCAATCATCATGTGTTTGTCATTAGCGCCTCTTTTGAAATTGAAGCGACGACTTTTACCAACCGGCCATGGGTGCACTCTTAGACGTCTCCTCATGTCACACCCATCTTTATGTACTTTTGTCTACCACACCATTAGCAACAATATCATAGTTTCACATCCTTGGAGAGTCGCTGGCCCATGTCTTTTACGAGTTGTTAGGCAAAAAATATCAATGGTGGTTGATTTTTTCAACCGATGGTGACAATGGCGAATGTGGCGTTCTTTTAGTGGTTGGTGGTTATTTCATCAGTTAGCGTTTTCAAGCTTCATGTTCCAATCCAACCTATTGATGACGGTCCCTTCGTTTTCACCTTCAACTTTTCTATTAATAAGTCATGGTATCCTTCTTATTCACTGTAAGATTGTTTTAACAAGATTATAATATATGTAAAACTAAACATGATATTTTTAAAAGGGAAAATGACTTATAAGGGTAATTATGTTTCAAAACTGTTTAAAAAACACCATCCAAGTTTGATCTGTTCAAAAAACACCATCCAAGTAAGACCTTTGTACAAAAAACACCATCCAAGTAAGGCTTTTGTACAAAAAACACCAACGAACTACATGTTTTGTTCAAATTTTACCCGATGGTAACCGACTCTTGCAGGTTAAAGGATGACTTGGCCTAATATTTAGTGACATGTCATAATAACAGATGAACAGTTTAACCTGCAAGAGCCGGTTAACATCGGGTAAAATTTAAACAAAACGTGTAGTTCGTTGGTGTTTTTTGTACAAAGGCCTTACTTGGATGGTGTTTTTTGTACAAAGGCTTTACTTGGATGGTGTTTTTTGAACAAACCAAACTTGGATGGTGTTTTTTGAACATTTTTTAAACATAATTACCCTTATAAGTCATTTTCCCTTTTTAAAAAGAAACCTTCTTTGGTATACGTACAACCTATATAAAAACTGCGAATCCGAATTCTGAACTTTCCTTTTCTTTAATAAGTTGTATTTGTAGGGTTGTGTGACAAAGCTATTCAATCTCTTAATTAATTCACCTTCAAACAAGATTTTCATCGAGTTTCCACCAAATTTAAAGGAAAGTTTACTTTAGAAGGAAAAAAGGAATCCAAGTTACTATTGGAAGTGATAGGTGGTAGTGGTGGTGGTGGGTGGAAAAGTGGGAGAAAGGAGCCAAAAGCAAAGATGGTTGATTTGGGTGGGTGGTGCATAGTAGCCGGTAAATAGAACTACCATAGTAGCAGCCAAACGTCAATAAATGTCAAGGAGGATCTTCCCAATTGAGAATGGGCTAAGTCTTCTTTCCCTATGTCTGAACCTGTTCGTTATTATATTACAAATAGTCATAATAATTGAACTAAATCGAATCAAATTTGTTTTTAAAACGTTTCTTATTGTTTTTGTCATATTTTATCATTGAAAAAGTTGGACAACAATAGCAAAAGGGATTTGTGACGATGGTAGATTTCTGGAGTGGACCTATGTCACCTCCGGTTTATATCATAATGTTTCTGATAAAGCGTTATATTTACGGTAATTAATATGTACCCAAAAATATATTATTCTATAGCAAGCTCATGTTCATACTGCAGCGATTAAGAGAAAAATTTATAATGGAAATCACATGTACAAAATTTCGGGCATGTTCCCTTAATTAATCGTTGGTGTTTCTATGTTTTTTCTTTCATGTGACGGGTGCGATGTAAGACCGTCAGTCATATGAGTTACCTTGTTTTAGCAAGGTTGATCGAGTCGAACTAAGCTAAATTGAATTGAATATATAGACCGAGTTTAAGCTTTTATACAACTTGTCCCATTCACACAGGGCTGTAAACGAACTGAACGTTCGACGAATCATTCGTAAATTGTTAGGTGGGAAGTTCGTTTACGTTCATTTATTTAATAAATGAACAAACATGAATACGGATTCTCGTTCGTTTAGTTAAACGAACAAACATGAACAATGGTCACGTTCATTCAATTATGTTCGTGAACGTTCGTTTATGTTTGTTCATTTAAATTCATTTTATGTTCAATTATGTTTGATTACATTACAATATTATATGTTCATTTATGTTCATATATGTTCAATTGTATTTGTTTATCTCTGTTCGTTTAACATGTTCACGAACATAAACGAACTAACTTGAACAAGATAATTTGTTATACAAACGAACATGAACAAGAAAACCTGTTCGTTTATCTTTTCGTGTTCGTTCGTTTGTCCGGCTAACTTAAACGAACGAACATGAACAAATCATCGGTCGTGTTCGTTCGGTTCGTTACAGCCCTACTGATATACAAAAACTTTGAAATATATTGTCATTTGTCTTGAAAATTTAGCCTGTTTTACAGATGCAAAAAATGTAGTTAATCTCGATTAGAACAAAGTCATAGGAACGAAGGTTTCTGTTCTTTATTGATTTTAGCTTATTATGGACTTCATTTTTATAATATCTTAATTTCTAATTTCTAGTGTATAAAAAGATTACAATTTATAAGATTTTATCATTGTTGTAAAAATCCCGACCAAACCCTGACCAATCTCTGATTAGTCCCGACTAGACCCTCACTCTTTTACATACCCTTTATGTCATTTCAATTTTTCAGCTATCTTATTAAATAGTTTTATCAAACGCCGTTTTTTATCATCTAACAGTTAATTTTTCAGTTATCAGCTGGCTTTTCAACTAATAGTTTATGTTTCAGTCAGTCCACCAAACATAGCCGAAAACGATGAACGATACAAAACTATAAAATGTATGGAATACGCCAATAATGATACTTAATTCTTTATGTAACAAGTCTTTCATTCTGATGATAAGAGGCTTATTCTAATTAACAATGACATGTTTATTCAATCTATTGAATCTTATATATTAAACAAGATATATGGAAGAAATGCATGCATGAATGAAATAAACAAGTGTCCTTCAATGTAATGTTGCAATCAAGAAATGGCCCATGCACACTCCATTATATCTAGGGGTAGCCACAACATGTGGGTATCTTAAAAAGCTTTACCCAAATTTCCAGTCCGAAATACTTGCAATATTATATATGATACTAAAATAATAAATATGTTAACGATCAGATATTTAAAATCTCTTCTAATTAACTATGATAAGGTTAATGCATTCTTTGGATTAAACATCAAATCTTTTTTTTTTAATGCAAAATGATTTTATATCCCTGTGTCATAAAATTACATCAAATCTGTTTTTTTTTCTTAAAAATTAGAAGACGTAGAGAATCCAGATCAATAAATGATAAATATATAAATTAACCAATCAATAAATGATACATTTTAGAGAGGGTGATCATGAAGATGATTCTAACTCGGTAATTGGTCCGGTAGATGGAGTTTTTGGTACACAATCTGAAAATGCCGACTCACTGAGTCATCCGAAACCTCCTGTAAATGCTTTGTCGATTATGGATCAATTTAACAGGTTTATTGAATTGGGTCAGGCGAGCGGTCTACGTATGCAGGGTTGTGAAAAAGAATTGAAGATTTTTCTCAAAAGAATTGGAGTTGGTAACGCTTTTAAATGAATATTTTGTCGCTAAATGTTCAAGGCTTGGGAGGCAAAAGGAAAAAACAGTGGGTTTATGATTTATGTAGTGTTCATAAGCTGAATTTTCTGGCTATTCAAGAGACGAAGAAGGGTCAAATTTCTCCTTTGTTGGCTAAAAGGTTGTGGGGTAATTCGTTTTTTGATTATTCGGTGAGTTTTTCAAGGGGAGCTTCGGGCAGAATTGTTTGTATTTGGGATAAAGGGGTTTTCAGGTGTAAAAAACAAGTGATACATGATGCTTTTGTGATGTTGGAAGGCTGTTGGGGAGGAGATGAATTTCCTATTTTGATTATTATTGTTTATGCTCCTCAAAGTGCTAATGATAAAAAAGATTTATGGATTACTATTGGTGGGTTCTTGGATTCATGGGAAGGTGAGGTCATCGTCATGGGTGATTTTAATGTTGTTCGATGGGAGTTTGAGCGACATGGTTCGTGTTTTAATAAAAGACAAGCTGAGGATTTTAATGATTTTATTCGTTCGGGTAGTTTGGTGGATGTTCGTCTAGGGGGATATTCTTTTACTTGGTCGGATAAGGTGGCGGGGAAGATGAGTAAACTGGATAGATTTTTGGTCTCAGAAGGTTTGTTGTCTTTATTTCCTAATCTTTCGGGAATTATTCTTGATAAGCATCTTTCGGATCATAGACCGATTTTTCTTAAAGATTGTGATCTTGATTATGGCCCTACTCCGTTTCGTCTTTTTCATTCGTAGTTTTTGGAGGAAGACTTTGTGCAGGTGGTAGAGGATTCTTGGAGTAATGATGGATGTAATCATGCGAATGACATGGTAAAGATGAAGGAAAAGCTAAAGATCTTGAAGAAAAATTTAAAGTTATGGAATTATGATAAGTTGCAAAAACGAAATAAAAGGAAGAAGAAGATTCAAAAAGAGATGGTGGAGATAGATAAGAAAGTTGATATTGGGGGTGCGTGAGTGGAAATATGGAGAATAGAATGTTTTTGGCTAAGGAATTGGCGGATATAAATAGAATTGAAACTCTTGATGTGGCTCAAAAAGCCAAAGTGAGGTGGGCTATTGAAGGGGATGAAAATAGTAAATTTTTTCATGGCATTCTTAATAAAAGAAGAAGGAACACGGCTGTTCGTGGTGTTTTCTCTGATGGTCGTTGGATTGAAAAGCCAAAGTTGGTGAAAGAAGAATTTAGAAAGCATTTTGCGGAGAGATTTGCTAAACCAGACTGGGTTAAACCTCAGATGGATCAACCTTTATCTTGTGTTTTATCGGTAGAGCAGTCGGAGGAATTGGAGTCTGAGGTTACGATGGAGGAGGTTAAAAGGGCGGTTTGGGATTGTGGTTCTAACAAAGCTCCGGGGCCGGATGGCTTTACTTTTGAATTTTTCAAAACGTTTTGGTATTTGGTTAAGTCTGAGGTGGTTGATGCGGTAAAGTGCTTTTTTAATATGGGGCATTTTCCTGGTGGTTGTAATGCTTCTTTTATTGCCTTGATTCCTAAAGTGCAGCAGCCTAAATTTGTTAAAGATTATAGACCGATTAGCCTGATTGGTTGCCAATATAAAATTATTGGCAAACTTTTAGCTAATAGGTTAGCAACCGTGATTGATGGTATTGTTAGTAAAGAGCAGTCTGCTTTTATTAAAGGTAGGCAGCTTTTGGATGGTCCGTTCATTCTTAATGAGTTGGCGTCATGATGTAAGTATAAAAGGGAGAAAGCTTTTGTGTTAAAGGTTGATTTTCAAAAAGCCTATGATTCGGTACGGTGGGATCATTTGATTGAAGTTATGTTGCAACTTGGTTTTGGTGAGCGTTGGCGAGGTTGGATTTCTAGTTGTTTGCACTCTGCTACTTCTTCGGTGTTAGTTAATGGTTCCCCTACTGATCAGTTCCAGCTCGCCAGGGGTCTCAGACAAGGAGATCCTTTATCTCCGTTTCTTTTCATTTTGGTGATGGAGAGTCTTCATATTATGGTCGAACGGGTTATGGAGAGAGGATTGTTGTGTGGCTTCACGTTTGGCAGGTCAAATCAGATTTCTATTTCTCATCTTTTCTATGCAGATGATGCTATCTTTATTGGGTCATGGGATAAGGAAAATGTGGCTTCGTTACTCTCTCTTCTGCATGTTTTCCATCTTGTGTCGGGTCTTTCTATAAATCTGCAGAAGAGTAAACTTTTGGGGCTGGGTGTTACGTTTGAGGAGGTGCAACATATGGGTACTAATACAGGATGTGAGCCGATTAAATTACCTTTTGACTATCTTGGTCTATTGGTCGGAGGTAATATGAGTCGTTTGATCTCATGGAAAAAGGTGGTTGATAAGGTTGATTCTAAACTCTCAAAGTGGAAACTTAGAACCTTATCTGTTGGGGGTCGGCTTACTTTAATTAAGTCGGTCCTGGGCGCAATTCCTACATTTTTCATGTCTGGTTTTAAGGTGCCTGATGGTATCTTAAAGAAGATAGAGGCGATTAGAAACAAATTCTTTATTGGGGCGGATGTTAATGAGAAGAAAATGTCATGGGTTGCTTGGAATAAAGTGCTGGCTTCAAGATCTCAGGGTGGTTTGGGTGTTAATAGTTTGTTTGCTTTGAATCGAGCTCTTCTTTTTAAATGGATATGGCGTTTCTTGACTGAACCAGACTCTTTGTGGGCCAAGGTAATTTCTGCGATTCATGGTCCTAGAATTGGAGTTAATTTGCCTAGATCTAAGCATAATTCGATTTGGAAATACTTAATTTGTGAGGTTGAAGATTTGAGGAAAAAAGGAGTAGATCTCTTTCAATACTGTGATATTAGGGTGGGTAATGGTAAGCATACTAAGTTTTGGACGGATGTTTGGTGTGGGGATGTTCCTTTTCAAGTTAGATTCAACAGAATTTTTGCTTTGGAAGATTGCAAGGAGGTTTCGGTGTGCGACAAGTTAGCGCAAGAAGGATGGGTTACCACTTTTAGGAGACTTCCTAGGGGGGGTGTTGAGGCTTTGCAATGGAGTGAGATCGTAGTTGTTGTAAACCAAGTGGTGCTTAGTAATTCGCAAGATAGATGGAGGTGGACGAAGGATGGGTCGGGATGTTTTTCGGTGGCGTCGGCTAGGGAAGCTATTGATGAGGTATGTCTTCCGAGTGGGGTTTCAGTGTTTAAATGGTGTTCTCTTGCCCTGATTAAGGTGAATGTGCTAGCTTGGAAGATAGCGGTTAATGGGCTTCCTATTAGATGGAATTTGGCGAGAAGAGGGTTTGATATTCAGTCCATTGCTTGTGTTGTGTGTGAGAAAGGTGGTGAATCGAATGACCATCTCTTCTTTGGATGCTCTTTTGTTACAGATCTTGTTACGGGTGTTGCTAAGTGGTGGGGGATAAATATTCCTTTTGTTGCGAATTATGCAGATTGGTCCTTTTGGTTTGACAATCTTTGCATGCTGAAACATAGGAAAATTTGTCTTCAAGTGGTTTTTATGACAGTTTGGTGGTGTGTGTGGAACTTCAAGAATGCTTCTATTTTCTCTTCTGAAAAGCCTAAGAAGTGCATGTGCTGGGATAATGTTGTTTCTTACTCGTTCTTGTGGATTAGGAGTCGTTGCAAAAAGTTGTGTCTTAGATGGGATGCTTGGCTTTTAGATCCCAATTTAGCAATTTCTGTTATGTAATTGTTTCGTTGTACTTTTGTCTAGCTTCTTGCTAGCTACGTTTTTTGAGTTTCTATATATTGGCTGCTGTTCTAAAAAAAATATAATTAAGATAAAAGCAAGAAAAAAAAGAAAACCACTAATCAATTAACCTATGTAATCGAATTTTACAAACATACAATAAAATTAATCGAAATCACTGGAGCTTTTAATTGATGAAATCGGCAATAACTCGATAATGGTGTAGTATTATTAGTGGGACACACAGCAAATTGAATATTGGCAAGGATTTAAGCAACAGTCTATTTCCGACGCTAAAATCAATCAGTCGATGACGAATTATAGCGGATCAACACACTTTCAGTTTTCAAATTTAATGATGGATTTACAAGACATAGGAGGTGTTTGTTAACGTTTGTTTTTTTACTGTTTATATTTTAAAAGACCGTTTAAAAAAATTTTGTGCGTCATCTTCCTGAAGAATACCTGGTCCAACATCTTTTTGGATCTTCTTATGTAAATGTAAAATACTTTAGGTTTTTTTTAAAACAAGTGTATTAGATCTTCTTTTTGGGTCTTCTTGTGTTTTTCTATTTTGGTCATTGAGTTTAATAATATTTCATTTTATATCTTGCTTCAATTATTGTTTTTTAAATTTTCATTAGCTGTCAATTGGTTAAGTTATTTAGTTAATATATAAAACTATAATAGCTTGTAGACTTAAAAACTAAACAGTTTTTTTTTTTTCTTATAGACTGCAGACATTTGATCTATCTCTTCTTCTGCAGATGTGGTCTGCATACAGGAGACCTTTTACCTCTTAAAAAATAAGCAACGCCTTAATTTCTTTTTGCTAATCTATATAAGTATTTTTCTAACATTTGCAGTAGAGTGAAAGCAAATTGATGATTGTTATCACATTGCCGCTGGATTGTACAAAGCATGTTTCTTAATATCGTGCATCCGTTCATTTTGATATCATTATCTAAATTATTTTGCAATTAAATTATTTTTTTAACGACAAGATTTATTAAAACAACACCATCGGTAAGAAGCTAAAAACGATAACACAGGTTGCATACAAATCAGAAAAGGAAACAAAGGACTTGTTGATGAAATAAATTAAGTAAAAGGATATGTTGGTGCATTTGCCCCGATCTCCTTTTGGTTTTATAATAATTGAACCAAAACCTAAATCACATCTATTTCTAACACTCTTAGGTGTTGTTTGTTATCGAAGAGGTAAAACTTTTGTTGTTAGGAAGCTACATCTATAGAAAAAGAGATGGACGAAATATTTGCAGTCTGCAAGAAAAAATTGTTTGTTTTTTAAAGTCTAAAAGCTGTCAAAATAAATTGAAATTTAAATAAACTGGTACATTAAAGTTCATATTAACTTCCTAGGAGTCTTTGTTCGTTAATGTAACACCCACACTTTTAGGGATAGAAGTTTTACCCTATAGTCAATTATTTTTGAATAAATTTATTATAAAATAAAACTAATTATATTAAGGGTGCAATCTTGTCAACTTTGGAAACTTAGACATAGCTTGGTCTTAACTTAGTAGACTAGGTTTTAGACTTATAATGTCAAGAAATTAACATTTTATGGTTAATTAAGAAGTTCTAGGGTGGCAATATTATTGGATGACATTTGGGTTATCTAAGTGAAATTAGAACTTGAGGGATCAATGTTGCCAATTCGGCAAACTGAAGCCTTAATCTGCAAAAACTCCTCATCCTCCTCTATTTCCATGATTTTAGCTTTAAATTAGAAGACGGTTTTTGTAACACCACGATACTTTTGTTAAGTATTAAAATGTTAATTATAGTGTATTTATGATTTAACATGGTGTTCTAAGTATTAGAAAGTTAATACTAGAAAAAAGGGTAAATTGGTCATTTTACCATAAAAAGGGTAATTTGATCATTTGACCAAGTGAAAGCCCAATTGTGTAAAATTATTGTTGCTTGTGGCAAAAGTATAAGAAATGAAAGTTTTATTGTAATAAAACTTGATTATAGTGCCAAAAGTTCAAGAAATGAAACTTAGGGACTAAAAGTGAAAATCTGGAAAATATAAAAAGAAAATACCTCCATTAATGTTGGCTGAAAATTTTAGCAGCATCGGGAGGATTCTTGGTGCGATTTCTGCAGAAAAATTTGGAAGCTTTCTTGAAGATTAAAGCTAGAAGTTGAAGGCATAGCTTGGAATTGAAGTTTTCAAGCAATTAAGGTTAGTTCTTGGAATTTCTAACCTAAGTTTGTGTGTTCTTCACTTGAGGAATATGATGACTGAAATTTCAGTCAAGAATTATGTGCTGTAATATCTTAATGCTTCCAATAAGTCATGCTAAAAGGACTTAATTCAAGATTTTGGAAGTAGATTGCTATTTTAGTTGAATTTGAAGTTTTGGGGTTTTTGGAACTAAGAACCCTAATTCTTCCTTTGATTGATTGAGTGGGTTTTAATGGTTGAAAACCTTGTCTTAATAGAAGGTTTTAGCCTAGGAATGAACCCCAAATGATTAAGAACAGAAATAAGAGCTTAATGAGTAAAAACTGCATGCTACAGTGCAAAATCGCGACTGATCTGGAAACCTGCCTAGGCGCCAGGCGCAGTGCGCCCAGGTTCCAGGCGGGGTGCGCCCAGGCGCAGTGCGCCCAGTCCCAGGCACAGTGCGCCCTCCAGGCAGGGACTTCAAAATGCTAACTTTTGTTTGGCTTGTCCGATTTACTTCAAACTTGAACCATAGGTTCATAATGGTTTGAAAAGTCCTGGAAAAATATTAAATTGAGTTTTAGACCCCTCGGGGGCACTGTAGATCAATACGAATGCCTCGGTGAATAGTAAAACTCATGAAAAGATGGTAAATGGAAAGTTTATCATCTAGACATTGTTTGTAATGATATATTATTGAACTCTTATGTATTAGAGTCAATTAGAATGGCTGTTAACCTATTATCATTTGGTATATGAAATGGATAAATAGGTATGGGACAAAATGGTTGTGGTGCACGCAAAGACAAGAAACAACCGGGATTTAAATGCAGCTAGCATCCAGGTGAGTAATCTCACTGATATCATATATGATATATGATGATTGAACAGTTACAGTTTGAAACTGCTTTGGGGGACAAAAATGAACAGTTGACAGATGCGTTGAAAAGACAATACCAGATAAGCCGTGAGTCTGAGAAAGACAAGAACAGAGCTGTGAGTCAATACATGAATAAACAATGCGACAATACCAGATAAGCCGTGAGTCTACGATAGACAAGAACGGAGCTGTGAGTCAATAACAGAAATTATATGACAATACCAGATAAGCCGTGAGTCTACGATAGACAAGAACGGAGCTGTGAGTCAAATCTTGAAAAGGCAATACCGGATAATCCGTGAGTCATTGTAATGGCAAGAACGGAACCGTGAGTCTAGGCAAAAGCAGGACAAACTCGTGAGCCATAAATGATTATGATATTTGACTATGATATTGGATGCTATATCCAACTGGTGCGGCCTATACGGCTATGATATTGTTACAGGAACATGGTGCGGCCTTATGGCTATGATATCGGGTTATTGAAACCCATTTGGTGCGGCCTGAGGGCTATGACTTGTATATTGAAAATGACATGGTGCGGCTTATATAGTCATGATATATGATGCAGTCCATTGTGACTAATAAACATGGGACAGAAATGGTTAGACATGATTATATGTGCAAATAACTGACGTGACTTGATAATTACAGATTATTGTAATTCAGCCTGTAAGGCTACAGATTAGGATGTGAAATCCTAGGAGATATGTGGTCAGCCAGTAAGGCTAGGAGTTTGGATTCGATATCCAGACAGATATATGATTATATCTTTATACATGTTATTTGCAGATACGATTACTCACTGAGCTTTGTAGCTCATACCGTTTGTTAAATGTCCCTGCAGGTTAGCATAACCCTGATAAGGGTAATGATAAAGTCCGTGACTCAAGAAGTGGACTTGTAGATGCTGTCAGTAGCAGCCCGGCTTATAAGGAGGTTATTATATTTGTATACTCCTTGATACACTTGTACCCATTTTTATTAAAAATATACCCCTTTGTTTATGGTTTTATGTACTGAAACCTATGATTTAAATGAAAAATTTTCAGGGGTGTTTTTGTTTTAAAAGCCGGGTGTTACAGTTTTGAGAGCATTGGTCGGGATTAAAGATAATTTGAAGTCTAGTTGAAGATTTGGAGCTTGAATTTTCAAGTAGCTTACTCTTATGTAGCAATTCTTCACTCATCTTCTCCACTACTATTTCTAGTCTAGTATTATTCACAAATCTTAATATATGGAGGATTTTATGAGTTGGATTGTAGTTTTGATGGTGTTTCTAGGGTTAGATTGTAAAAGCTTAAGTTTGTCACTTGTAGGTTGCACTTGAAGGTTCTAAAAGGTTCAAACCTTAGATTGAGAAATATTATGTGTGTATCCATTAAAATTTGATTTGCATTTATTATTTAATTTGGAATCATAGTTTAAACTTTTGAGTTAAGTTATTAGTACAATCTATGAGGCTTTTAACTCTTTATTATTGTTGATTGTTAATTAATGAGCTTGCATTTGTGGTTTAATGAAGCTTTAGCATTTAATTTGATATAAATTGGATCTTAATCCATTGAAACATCAATTAGTATCTTAAATATCGTTTGAATTATCAAATAGGATCATATTTGATGGTATTAAATTATCATTCGAAGCTTATATCATATTATAAGCTAATATGAGTCCTAGTAGACCTTGATCAATGTTTTGAAACCTAAACCCATTAGATCTTCATTATTATATTGTTAACTATTGATCTAATGCTTCTATTAAGGTCTAAAATGTTAGTAATTGTCCTTGATCATTAGGAGTTTATGTATATGAGTTAGAATTGATTTGGATGAGTTTTGGAATTGCAATGGAGAATTAATCTCAAAGTGGTGCTTGACCGAGTAGAATCAAAAGGCTAAATCCACTCGATTGAAAATTTAAACAATTTAAAATTCTTCATTGAAGATCAATCAACTCTAGTTTCTTCCATAACTTTCCTATAACCTTAGGAGTGATATGAAAATTATAGAATGAATGTTTACAATTAAGATCATGTGGATCCGCTTAGGGTAGATTTGATACTTATGTAGCCACTATTTATTTAGGTACCTTAATTTTGATATTCTATTTATCAGGTTGATATATCTGTTTTATGTGTTTTGCCACCGATAAAACTGCATTGAGATATTCTTTTTATTAGGTTAAGATATTCCCTTTTATGGTTTGTGCCACAAATATATGTTTAATTTTCCTTGTGTTATATGTTAACATACTATATCATATATTGTGGTGTACGAAGTGTTTGTACTTGAGATGACATGGGTTGGGTAGTTTAAAAGTATATGCATTTCATCTTTGAATTTATTAATATTCTTCTGATGATTTGTGGTGTTTAGAAATGCTTAAATTGAAATGGTTTTTTCAAATACAAGCTACTTACTATTCTTCTTATGAGTTTTAAAAACCTTTTTATGGGTTTGACTTTGGGTTTGGATAGTCAACTTATCCATTACCCTTAAGAGGTTTGACCCTTGTAATGCTCAATAGGCTTTCCAAGCCTAACCTATTTATTTTTTACATGTGTTCATATTAGAAGACTCAGTTGAGGATCAAAGATAGACCTAAATTTTGTATATTTTGAAGATGTTGTATATATATATATATATATATATATATATATATATATATATATATATATATATATATATATATATATATATATATATATATATATATATATATATATATATATATATATATAGGGTTACGTTCGTATGGGACCATTATATTTCGTGAGACCTGGAGACGCATTCCTAGCCACTCATTTTGGGTGCAAAACAAAAAAATAAAAAAATGCAAAATAAATAAAAATTTTGAAAAAATATATTTGTTTATTATTTTCGTCATTTTATTTATTAAAAAAATAAAATAAATTAGCGTTTTTTCATATTCTATTAGAATATTACAGTGTTCTGTGTAATATATATATATATATATATATATATATATATATATATATATATATATATATATATATATATATATATATATATATATATATATATATATATATATATATATATATATATATATATATATATATATATATATATATATATATATATATATATATATATAAGCGTGTTTACTTCACCTTTTCTCTCTTGATTAGTTTGTTGCACCCTCATATATGTTGACACTTAAATATTTTAAGGATTTAACTGTTTGAGACCTATTTCCGAATTGTTTTCTTAAAATGATTTTTGCTTTCCAAAATACTTTAGAACTTTCATTTCAGATGGCTGTTTCAAATAGCCATATGCGGGGTGTTACAAACTGGTATCATAACTTTATTTATTTGCACTAGGTACTTTAGAGTTTTTACGTTTTGCATGATCGTAACTGTAAAATTGTATCAGGATCGGAAAATCGTACCAAAATGAACGCATCTCCAAATTTCCATGCAATATTTTGTTTGTGGAATAACCATTTTAAATTGATGCTGCTTAAGAAATTTAAGTTGGAATCAATGTTAACTTTTAAGCAGTATTCATGATTCTTGTAGTACAAACCCCAACAACTTGAAAGAAACCATTTTAAGCAGAAAAAGAAACAAGATCGTTTGTTACCATATACAACCAAATGCACAATGCCACAAAGGGACTAAGATGTGTGTCGTGATGTTATGTCTAATTCGAGATTAGTTAATGAGGTTGATATGCGCTATGGGGCTTCCTACAACCTGTAATGCTCGATTTCGGTTTGAATTTACGAATTTTAAGGCTTGATTTCAAGCTAAATTGATAGTTTTTAGGAGTTGAATGTTATTTTTGGATAATTTTGATGAATTTCCTATGTTTTAGAAAAATGAATATTTGACTATAAAATAGAGAAAAAGTATATGGAACCGGATCGGGGTAATATCTTCATATCCTACATAAGATCGGGATACACATGTAGCTTCGTGATCGTACCTAGGATGATTGGAATCGTTTTTGCTTGTAAGATCTTAAAACCATAAGCTACTATGATCAAGATCGAAATTTAACAACATATACATTAAATTAATTAAAATATAAGAATACTATATTTTATAACAAGCAAAACAAAAAATCAAAGATCTGATCACAAATAAAAGAAAGAAATATATAGGAATAATAAGTATAAGAATCAGAAAGAAGAATATACTCTTTTCTTTTTAAGTTTGCTGTTTGCAAAATACTACCAAGTAGATTCTTTGTATTCATTCACCTTTAGCAAAAGTATGTTACTTTCCATCATTTTATTCTCAACTCTTTTCAAAAAGTAAACATGTTTCGTTCAAATTATAACCATATTTTCATTATGATTTTGACCTGTAAAATAATCATAAAATAAATCACATCTCTTTTGGTTATGGTTTTTAAAACTATAAATGCCTTTTACTTTCATGTGTAGTTTATGATTTTGCATAAATATATATGTTTCATTGGTTTTATAGGTAACGAATCCCATGCATATGGTGATTCTGGGTATACTGCTAAATAAGGCAACTCTGTATAATTATATTTTAGTGAATTCTAAGTTATATTTTATATATTCTTAATATGCAAGTTCTTAAACCACGATCATCATGATTAATGATTTTAGCTATGAGAGGCAGTGTTTATTAAAACGTGAATCCCAACAGTTCTTTGTCTTTATTCTTTAGAAAAGTTAAATGGAGATTATAAAGAAAAAATGTTTGGGAATATCCCGGCTTTTAACATCTTTCTCATTATCTACTCTAAAAACTGAACATTAAATATTTTTATACTAATTTGATTAATTCATATTATAACATTTTTGTTTATTGAGGTAATTTTATTTACTAAATTATGAAATAATAATATCTTTTTTGCTAAATACAAAATCAATAATCTTGAACTTGTGTAATTCTTAATACTGTAACGGGACCGGTCGCTAACGCACAACACATATTTTTATTTTCTATAATTTTAAATTTTAATTCTTTAAACTACACTAAAACCATTCAGTTACACTACCATTACACAGTTCAAATGAAACCACACAACATGTGTCATTCTAAAATTCCAAACTCTAAATAAGTCATCATTAATAATCAACCCAAATACATGTTAAAATAAGTTACACAATGGAAATGACTAGTGAGTCTACTGAGGTCAACTCATTGAAAGTAGGGATGTCAATCACCATACTCGAGTCAAACCCTCAAAATATTTTAAAATACCCGTACATCATAAAGTTTAAGGGGAAAATTTGTCCCTAAAATCATCTAAATCAACATTTGATTCAAATACAACTTGAAAGCCAAGATTAAAATAAAACGGTTTAAAGAGATTTTGTCATAAACTCAATATGATCAACTTTATCATCATAAAACATTCTTTGTTTTTAAAACATCATTTCATCATAAAAGGGTAAATCATGCATGTAATGAATGCACATGTAACTAACATAATCCCCAAGTTGATCTCAAAAAATACATCCTCACTTTTGTGGTTTGTAGGAGTTGTTTGCCCTTCCATATGTGAAGTGAAGCCGTTATTTCAGCCAAATGCGACCGGATGTAGTCATTTTAGTTTTGCTTCCCCTTTGACTCAGGGGGCCTTCCACCACTTCGACCCAAAAAAGATCTCAATTGATTAGGCGGAAATGGATAAAGTGGATTCTCCCTAAGGAAAATGGAATTCTTGGATTTTATGACTCGCCCCTGGATGCACTTTTTATGTTCAGTTCAATCGCTGCTCACAGAATTGATAAACAACCAACACAAGCACCACACGTAGGGTAGCTAGTCACCCATCCTAAATGCAATGCAATGCACATGTAGGATGCAAGTTCAAATATCATATTTCATCATCTTAGATTTGAAATCATCCTGGCGTTAAAATCCCCTAAAATACATATTTTGAAAAATGATGGCATGAATACACAATTATACTTGTAATGCAACACATACTGCATAGGATGCATGCAAAATATTGTTTCAAAACAGCTCACACAAACATAGTTTAAGGAAATACTTGGGTAAACTCATCATAGGTTTGGGGCTACCTCAACACTTCTTCCATCCTCAAAGCACCTCAATAGCCTCTAAAAATAACAACCAAAGGTTACTAAAATGACCAAAATACGCTTGAGAGGTCACTACAACTTAGATTCAATTTTCTTGTTTTCATACTCTATAATGCTTATAGGAACAATTAGAGACCAACGCTGCAAGGCTAGGGATTAGATACACTTTTAATTAACCACAGAAAATTACACGGTCGTGTAATGTTCCTCCTTGGGATTACATGGCCGTGTAATGTACCAGACTCCCCAAACTTCGATTTTTGCACTTTAGGCTTTGCACTTAGCTCCACTTGTTCCCAAATTCAATCAAACTTCACCCAAGAGTTCTAATGATGTTATAATATGTTAAGAACATGTTTTCACTCATATTAGGTTATATTTAATACATGACACAATGATTAGGACCTTAAGATGTCACAAGGGCTATAAGTAAGCTCATATGTACAATCACAAGGGTCTAAAAGTCCTAAATGGATTCCAACTTCATCCACATGTATTCCAATATTCAAATGAACTTTAATTAGTTATCATATTAAGCCTATTAAACCCCATTTTACCATACTAGATGGTGATTCTATTCCTTTCATGTGATTCCAATCCTTAAGTATGTAATCAAGCATCGAAATCCAATAATGGAGCTAATGGACACCAAATGCTTATCAAAACCTTTTTAAATACTTCTAACACAACCCAAATAATTTCCAATACATTCCTTATTTCAACGACTCAAGTATTCGACGGGTATAAGTAACAAACATTCATTAACCCAACTCCAATGGTGGAAAAACTCATGGAATGACCAATTCCAATCATGGTTTCATCAAACTAAAGTCAAAGCATCTTCTGCATACATAGGTTGCACTCCAGACATCGCTTATTGCATCACTACCAAAGCTTTTACTTCCTTGGTGGCGGAAGACTTCTATCTTCGGGAAATACCGAAACGTAGTGTCTATCCTTAGCTGAGACTACACATTACACTAAAGGTGCTCATTTTTTATTAAATCAAACTGCACATCTCAACATTTACATGTAATATGGTAATACGGGGGTGTTTGGGATTGCTTATTTAGTTTTTAAAAAAAGAGTTCTGGATTAGCTTGTGTGGTGGCAAAAAATTATAATGTGATAAGTTGTGTTTAAAAAAATGTTTGAATTAGATTAAAGTAATTTTAGGTTTTTTTTGGAACCGGCGAATAGATTATATAAAAAGAGAAGCAAAACAAGGCCAACCTAGCAAGGAGCTAGATCAACCAAAATACAGCCAACGTCAAAAGCAAAGAGAAGCAAAATACATCATCATCAACACAAGAAAAAAACTAGGCTAAATTAACTCGCCAAAGGATCAGTAAACCACCGGTCCTTGTCAATCTTAAAGATGTTACTCCTCCATTGAATCCAAGAGAGAACTACCGATTGAGTTTCTTTAATGATTGCATTCACCGGGATGACTCTATTCTCAAATACCTTAGCATTCATCGCCTTCCATATGTGCCATATCGCCCCGTAGCATATGCTACCAAGTATTCTTCTCCTCTTGGGACAGCGACCCCAAGATGCAATAAAATCGAGAAGATCATGAATCAACTGAAAACTAAATTGGCCCAGATTGCACCATCGCCATATACCTTCAAAAACCTCCCGAGAGAATCTACAATGCTTGAAAATATGTTCTACCGACTCAATATCCATTGAACACCGACTGCAAATGGATGATTGAAGATGTACACCGCGTTTTATCAATCCTTCAGCCGACGGAATCCTCCCATACTTAACTCTCCAAACGAAACACCCCACCTTTTTAGGAACTTCCTTAATCCATAGAAATTTAGCACCACCATCTTGTACTTCTGGAATATCGATTAACTCCCTCACTGCTGCCACCGAAAACCTTCCATCAGGGGCAAATTCACACGACCAGAAATCTAAGTCTGTACTTGAGCGGAAGTCACCTATACATTGCATCAGTTCTTACAGCTCGTTATACTCTTGTCCAGGGTCAACACCTCGCTTCCAATCCCAGGTCGTACCCGAATTACCGATTCTAATTGAAACCGTGCGTCTTTTGTTCTTATCAAGACGGTATAGATAAGGAAATTTATCCTTAAATATGCCGGTCCCTGTCCAATCATCCAGCCAAAAAAAGGTGCTGTTGCCCGATCTAACTTCCTTTTTCACCACATCTTTACTGTTAATTCCAAACTTGCTTAATTCATCACCGGTTCTCATTATGTTATTCCAAACACCAGGTATCATCTTGTTAGACCATAAGTGTGCGGGTTTATTACTCAGACCATGAATACCACTTATGACTCGGCACCATAGCAGGTTGGGTTCTTTTCTTAGTCGCCACCACCACTTTAGCATTAACCCAATGTTTAGTGCTCTAAGAGATCCAACTCCTAAACCACCATGATCTTTTGATTCAACAATTTTATTCCATGAGATCCATCTAATTTTTGCATAATTTTCTGCATCTCCTCCCCAAAGAAAGTCTCGACGTATCTTTTCAAGATCATTAAGAACACCAATCGGAGCTTTAAAAAGAGATAAGAAGTAGGTGGGAAGACTGCCAAGAACAGCTTGGATGAGGGTAATCTTCCCACCGAAGGACAGACTCCGAGATTTCCAAGTGGAAAGTTTACTTTTGAATCTATCCATGATCGGTTTCCAATTACGGTGCAGGTTCATGTTGGCACCAATCGGAACACCAAGATACTTGAAGTTATTTTAGGTGAATAAGTCATAAACACTTTTGAAAAATAATAATTTTAACTTTTACAAAACGACTTTTTGAAAAAGTAACAAAAAGCACTTTCGAAAAGTGCTTATTAACTAGGCAAACAATTTCTTTTAACTTATTAGGTTTTTGGAAAACTAATAAGTCAATAAACACTTTTGAAACTTAATCTCAAACACTCTCTATGCGTTTTTTAAATTAGAATATGGATAACCACCCATCATTTTTTTAATCTATACTGAATATACATTACATGTGGTTTTGATCCATTAATGAATATTTATTTTTTAAACATTTAAATAAAATACAAATATAATAATTACAAAAATAATTTATTTTGCTTTTAGTACGATAAAGATGTGTTAATCCTGGTATTAAGGAACAAAATGAAAGTGTTTCCACTAATAAGTATATCTTTAAAGATTTTTCAAGTGTGGGTTGTGTTGTGTCATATTAACGTTATGAATTCCTTTGCTTTAAGAGACAATGTTGAGACCGCCATCATTATTGGATTTCCATTAATACTCCGAAGGTCCCTATTGCCTCCTCAAGTACAAACGGATTTGAGTTATCGTTGTTTGCATTTCGTATCTGGATTTGACGGAATGTGACGGGGGACAATTGTTATGTTTTTTTTTATAAAATTTGTATGATATCTTGTTTGAAGATGTATTCCTCTTGTGATTGTTTTCACATCTTGAAAGATCTTCCCCTGTGACCACCAACAATAATGACAGCCATAAACAATGGTTTAAAGAGATATGTTTAAAGCAAATAAACGGAGAACATATACATGTAAATATGTAATATATTGCCTATTAAAAGTTATTGTGAGGTTTTGCCAAATAAAATGCTAGTTACAATGTAAGAGCAACTTTGCAACTGCAGAAGTTAACCCATAGTATTTGTTTATACTTGATGGTTATGGATAATTTTTTAGCAACTTAGCTATATCTATTAGTTTTAGATGCGTGTTGTATTGTAACGTTTTAACAAGAATAGATGTAGTTGTAGCTTAAAACCGTATATTACTATCAAATGACGCATATTACAATAACTCAAAAGGTAAATACAATTAATTAAATCAAATGTTGTTTTTGGTGATGATTAGTTTTTCGTATATATGTTTAACATTATATAAAGATCAAAAGCACATGACAACCTAGGTGTATTCGTCATACATATGAATCAATGTCCACGTGTATCAATAAAAACGTATAGTTTTTATACAATCAATCAAATGTATTAAAAATGCTCATTATATATCACTTACCAATTAGAAAGTTTTATGAACAGTGTTTTTGCTTACAATATTTGACAACACGGAACGGGTACACCGTACACCGTGGGCTTTTACGTGGCACAAGAAACCCGTGCGGCTACACCGTTTCGGTTGGGTGGTTGCCTGCGGGCTGCGGGTTGACATGGGGTTGGGATGCCGCACGGTATCAATCTCTCACTTTATCTCCTCTCTCTCTTTATTAATTTACATACATACACATATTTTATATATATATATATATATATATATATATATATATATATATATATATATATATATATATATATATATATATATATATATATATATATATATATATATATATATATATATATATGGGTTCAAATGAGAACCACTAAAAGTTTAAGAACCGTGAGAACCGATATTCACATATTAAGAATCATGTTTTTTTCGTTTTTTTTGTTTTTTTCACACTTGCTTATTATGTGAAAATAAATCAAACCTAATAAATTTCCTTATTTTTTAATACGTTTTACAATATTCACAATATAATAAAATTTCTAGTTATTAAAATATGAATACTATAACATAAATTTTTTTTTTAAAACACATCATTATTGATATCTAATAGCAAATGAATGATAATTATATATTTTTATGTGTTTAGTAATTTTATTTTGATAAAAACAAGTGTTAAAACTAAAGAATACAACATTATTAAACTATGAATTAGTGGTTCTCACGGTTCTCAACCTTTTAGTGATTCTCATTTGAACCCTTCCATATATATATATATATATATATATATATATATATATATATATATATATATATATATATATATATATATATATATATATATATATATATATATATATATATATATATATATATATATATAAGTGAGGTATGGTGAATGATGACCCTTTCAAATACTTAAAAGGGTAAAGGATTAGTGGTAGGCTTTATGATATGACGGTAAAACACCTTGGTGTGAGTGGTAACCACTACTCTTAGTCTTAGTATTCTCTTTAACCCGCTTTTCCTTCTATGCTTACAAACTGCCACCTTTTTGCCCCTATTTTCTACCTCATCTTACCATACTTCTTCTCACCATCTCTTCAAATATCTTTTACCGTCCTCTGGTCCTTTATTTCAATAGACGTTGGCCCTACAATCACTGATTATCTCAACACCTTTTTGAGATTCGCTTCTGCTATGCAAGGGTTGTTTAGGCAGTAAAACAATTGGGCGTCCAAAATCATCGACCAACATTTCTATTTTGTTATTTTTCCATTTGTATCAGGAGTCTACATTGACCACATGGTGAGTTTTCCATGATATAAAATTTATGCTACATTGACCTCAATGTGAATTTTCAGAATTGAAAGATCATGATGTGTTGTTTTCTGTTTTTTCAATTTTCAGAAAAATGAAATCACTTTTCATTTTTAGAAGAAAATTTTGAAAAGGCACTTCGGTGAAACTGACTGAGTTTCATTTTTCTATTAATTTATAGAATTAAAAAATTTGTTTGAATGTGTATTTTTTATCGGTTTTCATTTTTCATTTTTTGTTATTTCAAATAATACAACACGTCTATAATCCAAATTACGCAAATGTTTATGCAACAGTTGTTGGAGCTGCACTTACAGTAGTTGCATATATTGTAAGTTCAAGCATGCGTCGTCAATGTTGCAAAAGTCGATAGACGGTGTCAGATCGGTCGACTAGCAAGTAGCGAGTACTCGGTTAGACGGGGAGTACTCAGATAGGGTAAATACGTAAATATTATATGATTATACATATTAAAATACTGAATATAGTCATAGTTACATCAAATTTTATTTGAATTAAAAAAATTAAAATTAGACAACAAAATGTTTATTAAATTAGTAAATATATGATATGTTTTAAACTAATTATAATTATTTATTTTATAAAAAAATTCAAAATTCTCGAGTTTGACCTAATTTTTCCTAGTTTGACCGATTTTTTCGAGTTTGACCGATTCCAAAGTTGACTGAGTAGCACCGAGGTTGACCGATTCTGACCGAGTTTAACCGAATCCGAGTATTATTAAATATATATAAACGAGTTTAGATAAATTAAAATATGAGTTAAGATGTTTAAAAATTTACTAGTAGAAGTAGGATGTTAAAAAGGAGTAAAAGAGACAACTTGAATGCTTAAAAAGGTCAAACCGGGTCGAGTTTAGCAAACCGGGTCGAGTCAAATCGAAATAAAAATGGAAAAATAGCAAACCGGGTCGTGTCCTACAAACCCGGGTCGTGTTCGAATGGAACCCGGGTCGGGTCACAGAAACCGGAGCGAGTTACGATTGGATTTAAGCGGAAAGTAGCGTGACAAAACCCGTGGCGGGTTGAGCAGCCCGGGTCGGGTTGCGGGTAAAAACCTGGGGCGGGTTTGACAGCCCGGGTCGGGTTTCAAAGCAGGTATAAATACATTTTTCTCCTCATTCAAACCATTTACGACCCATAAACACCCAAAGACGATTTTTAAGAGCAAGAAGCTTAGAACTTGTCATTTTGATCGAGGGTTTTGCTTAGGAAAAGGTTGAGGAAGTTGGATTAACACCAAATCATGTTCTTGAGCACTTGATTTTCAAGGTTTGTGATTTTGACTTCTAGAGTTACAAACCCTAGATGTTCAATTTCGAGTTTATGCTTTGAGTTAGTTTAATTGTTGCTAATAGGTTGCCATTACATGTTGTATTGAGTCTCTATTATGATTATTGAGAAGTTTTATCGGTTGATTTGGTAAAAACCGCAAAGTTTGGAAGTTTTGACTTGAATAGCACATGATGTTCATAAATTATGATCCTTAGTAGCTATTGATCTTAATCCTTTGAGTTAGATGTTGTTAAATTGTTTTGAGAATATTGAGATATAATATATGATGTTATTTCAGCAGATACTCATAGAAGGGAAGGAGAAACACGAGGCACGGGTGGGCCACGGACTGAACAGATATCAGATGAGTAGTTATAATTCATTATAAATAGTTTGACTATAACTAAATTGAATTATTGTACATCTTAATTGGTTGAGATAACCAATTTACATGAGTTAAACAAGGTTGAGAATCCTTGGTTTGACATGATTACCTAATTTGATTGAGTAAGCCAATTGACTGAGATAGTCATTGAAATTGAGATTTATGATTGATTGTGGAAATTTTGATAACTATTAGAATGATTTCTAAACTCCGATAAATTTTCTCACTGAGCTAATTTAGCTCATACAAATAGTTATATGTTTATGTTATAGGTGACAGGGGTAAGAAGATTGTTGAGGGATGATTGCCTGAATATGGAACTAGACTTTTGACTGTTGTAAACCAGAATACACTCTTTTGTATAGTTTTGTAACGGTCTTTTGTAAACCAGTTTTTGGGACATGTTGTTTAAAGTACTTGTTCTTTTGATTACTACTTGTACTTATGTAGCTTAATCTTGATTATACCATGATCACTTATGTTTATTCTTGAGTGATGATGATGTAATCCAGAGATAAGAAACTGGGTGTTACAAGTTAGTATCAGAGCAAGGGTTTAAGTGAATTAGACTTTAAAGAGTAAACTCTAAACTCAAACTATTAAAGAGAGAGGTCCCATATTGTCCCTATATAATTATCCCTTTTAGCACACATAATGAGTATGTGTGTTATTTTGAGAATTTTGATGAGAAATGTGATACGAAAAGAGTATTGAGATAAACGAGATTATAATGAGTTAAATTTCTTTTCAGCCTCATTATGAGTTCTGGAAAGGAGAAAGAGAGAGGTAATCACCGAGATGAGCATTCGGGATCACAAGATTCAAGACTGGGGCGCCAGTCTGAAGGCGAGAGACCGCCTGAGTTGACATCATCCTTACAAGAGTTAATTGCTGCGGAGGTAGCAAAAGCTGTTAAGGACTTATTGCCTACCTTAATAAAACCTCAGACGGAGGTGACCAATAAAGACGATCGAAACCGACCTCCTATCACACCTGTGGTTGGGGAGGGACAGAGAGAGCCGATTACTATACATACTGAAGTTGGAAGGTCGGGCGAACCAAAAGGTTGCAGTTATGAGACGTTCCGCAAATGCAAACCGAATGATTTCTTCGGTACTGATGATCCTATTATTGCACGAAATTGGCTAACACATATCGAGAAAGTTTTTCGTACGAGCAAGTGTGCGGAAAAAGATAAAGTTGAGTATGCCACTAATTGTTCACACAAAGATGCTCAATTATGGTGGGAGAACATAAACCTTGATATAGAGAAAGGATTGGAACCAGAACCGACATGGGAGGAGTTCAAAATAAAGTTTATGAAGAAATATTGTTCAAATACTGCGATGAAAAGTTTGGAAGAAGATTTTCTGAGATTGCAGCAGGGAACGCGGTCGGTACAGGAGTATACAACAGAGTTTAACGAAAAAGCCAGATTTGCTGCTCATCAGGTAGATACTGAAGAAAGGAAGATTGACAGGTATCTATGGGGACTGAGGACCTAGATACGAGAATTCTTACAGAGTTCCAGCTTTACAACTTATCAGCAGATTGTCGAGGCAGCCAAATCTCGAGAAAAAGAACTACGGAGGCAAGATAATGAAAAGAAGGGGGACCAAGGAAGCGGAGGCCAGAAGAGGAAATCGGAAGGAAAATCGGAGGGTAGTTCTCAAAAACAGCCAGTTCCGAGTTATCAATATCGAGGTGATTCAAGAAAGACTGAGAGTAAATGGTGTGAAAAATCCCGTCAAAAACATGCTGGAAACTGTGATATGAGTACCCCGTCTCTTATATGTTATCAGTGCGGGAAAACAGGGCATATGGCTCGAGATTGTTTAGAGAAAAGTCGTGTGTGTTTCAATTGCGGGGAAAGCGGTCATATTCACCCGGATTGTCCAAAACCGAGAACCGATTCCCGTCGCGAGACTCCGAGGGCAGGACGAGGTGATAATCGAGGCGATAGACGAGATAAAGGTGGTGGGAACGTTAGAACTCGAGCTTTTCAGATGACCGTGGAGGAGGCTAGAGAGCGACCGGATGTGATTACAGGTATCTTTAACCTAAATTCTCTTCGAGCTCGTATGGTGTTTGATACTGGTGCATCGATTTCTTTTATATCTGTACCTTTTACGTCTCGAATTAATGTCCCGATGTCTAAGATGAGTGAGAGTCTGATAGTTGATGTTGCTGACGGGAGAGATGTTATAGTAAATACTCAGTATATAAATTGTCGGCTTGAAATCAACGGGATTTCTTTCCTTATTGATTTGAAGCCGATGACTACTCGTGCGTTTGATGTAATAGTTGGAATGGACTGGTTAGATAATAATAGGGCAAATATGGATTGTCATGGAAAGACTATTTCTGTGAGAACTCCGAGCGGGTCCCAGACGTTAATACGAGGCGAACGTCGTTTTCAACATATTCCGGTTGTATCTTTCGCGAGAGCGCGAAGGTATACCGAAAGAGGTGCTCTTTTATTTATGGCACATGTTACCCCAATTGAAACCGAACATTCCACTGTGAAGGATGTTGAGGTAGTGAGAGACTTTGCTTATGTTTTTCCTGACGATCTTCCGGGCTTACCGCCAAATCGTCAATTGGATTTTGTTATCGATTTAGTTCCTGGAACGAAACCGATAGCCCGAGCACCCTATCGGTTGGCGCCGTCCGAGATGTAGGAGTTAAAGAAACAACTACAAGAACTTTTAGATCGCGGTTTTATTCGTCCGAGCTCGTCTCCGTGGGGTGCGCCGATACTGTTTGTTCGAAAGAAGGATGGTTCTATGCGTATGTGCATAGACTACCGCGAGTTAAACAAGATTACTGTGAAGAATCGTTATCCCCTACCGAGAATAGACGATTTGTTCGATCAATTGGAGGGAGCGGTATATTTTTCGAAGATTGATTTGAGATCGGGATATCATCAGCTAAGAGTAAGAGAATCTGACGTCCTGAAGACAGCATTTCGCAACCGATACGGTCATTATGAGTTTCTAGTAATGTCGTTCGGTTTGACGAATGCCCCGGCGGCTTTTATGGATTTGATGAATCGAGCTTGTCATCCATTCTTAGAAAAGTTCGTAATAGTGTTTATTGACGATATCTTGATTTATTCCAAGAGCTGGGATGAGCACAAGCAACATTTACAGTTGATTTTAAATCTTCTTCGTAAAGAAAAGTTGTATGCAAAATTTTCAAAGTGCGAGTTTTGGATGCAAGAGATTCAGTTTCTTGGTCATGTGATAAACAGAGAAGGTGTTAAAGTGGATCCTGCCAAGATAGAAGCAGTGATGAGTTGGGCACCACCCAAAAATCCGACTGAGGTTCGGAGCTTTTTGGGACTAGTTGGCTATTACCGACGATTTATTGGGAAATTTTTGAGTATTGCGTTGCCTTTAACAAAGCTGACCAGAAAGACATAGAAGTTTATCTAGACTGAAGCACAACAAGAAGCTTTTGAAAAACTGAGACAGGCATTATGCGAAGCCCCGGTGTTAGCTTTGCCTCAAGGTGTGGAAGACTTTGTCCTTTTTACCGATGCTTCACAAATCGGTCTTGGATGTGTATTAATGCAAAGGGGGCGAGTAATTGCGTATTCGTCTTGAGAGCTGAAGTCTCATGTGCAAGCTTATCCCGTACACGATTTAGAGTTAGCCGCCATTATTTTTGCACTAAAAATTTGGCGACATTACCTTTATGGTGTGAAGTTCCAGATATATTCAGATCATAAGAGTTTAAAGTATCTGTTTGACCAAAAAGAGTTGAATATGAGACAACGAAGATGGATGGATCTTTTAAAAGATTATGAGTGTGAAATACTTTACCATCTTGGTAAAGCAAATGTAGTGGCAGATGCATTAAGTCGAAAAGAACCACCTATTCGGGTCGTTTCAGCTCGAATGGGAGTGGTTAGTAAATTACCAGAAATGATTCAACGTGCCCAGAGAGAAGCCAACGACATGAATACTGGGAGAATGGTTGGCTATGTAGATAAAATAGTTAAAAATGCACAAGGAGTGAAGACTTTTCAAGGACGAGTGTGGGTCCCACGACACGGAGAAACGAGACAGCTGTTACTTGAAGATGCACATTGTACACGGTATTCAATCCATCCAGGTAGTACAAAGATGTATAGAAGTTTAAAGTCGTTTTACTGGTGGCCGGGAATGAAACGTGGTGTTGGGAGATATGTGGAGAAGTGTCTGACTTGTTTACAAGTCAAGGAAAATCATCAGAGACCATACTGGTTAGTTCAACCACTACCTGTACCGATGAAAAAGTGGGATGAGATTTCTATGGACTTTATCACTAAATTACCTCGAACTCCACGAGGGTTCGATTCAATATGGGTAATTGTTGATAGGTTGACCTAATCAGCACAGTTTATTCCCATACGAGAAGATTATCAAGTGTCCAAATTAGCAGAGATCTATGTTAGGGAGGTGATGAGACGACACGGAGTACCTACCTCGATAATCTCCGATCGTGATAGTCGTTTTACTTCTCATTTTTGGCAAAGTTTTCAAAAACATCTGGGAACTAAAGCCTTAATGAGTACGGCTTATCATCCGCAGACTGATGGTCAAACCGAGAGAACTATACAGACGTTAGAAGATATGCTTAGAGCTTCGGTGATTGATTTTGGAGGTAGTTGGGACGATCATCTACCTTTAGCCGAATTTACATATAACAACTCATATCATTCTAGTATTCAAATGGCACCCTTCGAAGCGTTATATGGGTCAATGTGTAGAACACCATCATGTTGGTCAGAAGCGGGAGAGAAGCCACTAGCGGGTCCCGAGATTATAACTGAAACAGAGGCAAAGATAAAAAGTATTCGTAAGCATATGATAGTTGCTCAGCAGCGTCAAAAACAATATGCAGATAAACGAAGGAAACCGTTGGAGTTTCAAGTTGGAGATATGGTAATGTTAAAAGTGTCTCCCTGGAAGGGAAATATTCGTTTTGGTAAACATGGCAAGCTAAGCCCACGGTTTATTGGACCTTTCCGTGTAATTCAACGAGTAGGAGCATTAGCTTATAAACTCGAGCTTCCTGATGAGCTACGGGGGATTCATAATGTATTTCATATTTCACATCTTCGTAAAACCTTGCATGATGAGTCGACACGAGTTTTTTTGAAAGAAGTTCAGTTAGATCGTAAACTTCAATATCAAGAGCAACCGGAGAAAATTTTAGACAAAAAGATCAAGAAGTTGTGAAATAAAGAGATTGCAATAGTTAAAGTACAATGGCGACATCATAGAGGAACAGATGTTACTTGGGAAGGCGAAGAAGAGATGCAGTCAAAGTATCCCTTTCTGTTTCAATAGATTCCGAGGACGGAATCTTCTGAAGGGGGTAAGAATTTGTAATACCTTAATTTTAAATTATAGAATAATTATGTTAAATATATATTTATACGAGATTAGATGAGTTAAAACGTGAGTTACGATGTTTAAAAGTTAACCAAAGAAAAGTAGGATGTTAAAAGAGATAAAAGAAACAAAAGAAATTTGGTTTAAGTGCAACCCGGGTCGTGTAATTGAGCCCGGGTCGTGTTCAAATGGAAACCGGGTCGAGTCGATTAAACCGGAGCGGGTTACGGCGGAATCAAAGCGGAAGTTACGTAACTAAACCCGGGGTGGGTTGAGCAGCCCGGGTCGGGTTGCGGGTAAAAACCCGGGGCGGGTTTGACAGCCCGGGTCGGGTTTCGGTGCAGGTATAAATATCATTTTCCCCTCATTTAGTTCATTTACGAACCCCAAACATCTAGAAGCGATTTTTGAGAGCAAGGAGGGTAAATTTAGTCCTCTTGATCGAGAGTTTTGCTTAGGAAAAGGTGGAGGAAGTTGGATTAACACCCGAATCACGTTTCTAAGTTCTTGATTTCAAGGTTAGTGAGTTTGATTTCTAGGGTTTCAAACCCTAGATACTCAAATCCGAGAATATGCTTTGAATTAGCTTATATATTGTTAGTAGGTTGTTATTGTATGTTGTATTGAGTCTTAGTTGTGATTATTATGAGTTTCAACGGTTGATTTAGTAAAAAACCCGCAAAGCTTGAGGTTTTGAGTTAATAGTGCGTGATGTTCATAGTTTGTGATCTTTATTAGCTATGATTCTTGATCTAATGAGTTAGATGTGGTTAAATTGTTTTGAGAATGTTGAAGTATGATATGTGATGTTGTTTTGAGCAGATACACACAGGAGGGAAAGAGATACACGAGGTACGGGTGGACCACAGACTGAACAGACATCAGGTGAGTAGTTATTGTTAAATGAATTACCTATTATTGAGATATTATTGCAGATCAAAGATATATCATATTAGGTTGATTGAGTAATGAATTAAAGAGTAACAGTGTTTGAGATACACTAAGGATTGAGTTGTTCAATTGAGATTCATTTAAATGAAGAGTTGGATTATATAATTAAGCCATTTCCTAATTACTCACTGAGCTTTCAAAGCTCATAATTTGTTTGTTATTGTTGTTTGTGTTAGGTTCTGGTAATGCAGGTCGTGGAAAACACATCATGGAGGGTTAGCTGGATAGATATGGACTGTGGACTTGGGACTTGTTTTAGATGTTTTTGAAAACTTTTTAGATATCCCGGTTTTTGGTGAAAACAATGTAAACACTTGTTGTATATAGTTTGTGACTTAAACTATGCTTTTGATTCAACTTTGTAGAACGTGTTACCAATCTTTTGGATTACACCATAACTTTGTTTGTGTTTGATTAATTATTGGTGTATCCTAAGATTGAGAAACCGGGTATTACATTACATGATATGAATCTCCCCACCAAGGTACAAATTAATGAGGACGTGTTTTTGGAATTGCATGATGCAGTATTCACTAACGACTTCTATCTGATCTTGTTGATCATATAAGCATACTCTTATACCTTCTTTGGACCGATAGTTTATTTAAATATATCTTATTTAGTTTTAAATTACTATTTTTAGGTTTTAAATTCTCGTATGTAGGTTTTAAATTATCCTATTTAGGTTTTAATTACTGTATTTAGGATTTAAATTATCGTTTTTAGGAATTTTTTTTTTGTTTTGTTATGGTGTGGTTTTTTTAATTAAATATTATTTATTTTTTTATTTTTATTTATTATATTTTAAATTAGTTTATATTTTAATTTAAATCTTATTTTCCTTTTTTGTTTTATTTATTTAGTTTTAATATAGCAAAATTGGTATAACATTGAAGGTTGAGAGTGTTGAGAAAGATGAGTTCCTAGTATTCTAGGTTGGGAAAGATGATAGTGAGATGGAAAAAAAAACTGATGTGATATTGTGGGTTTGAAGGGTTGAGAAATATAGACTCTTCTCACTCTTAGGTTATGCTTGTAGAACTATCTAAAAATAAACCGATAAATTAGCAGGAAATTAAAATGTCATAAAGTGATAAGTTATTAGATTGGTGCTTTTATAATTAGCTAATGATATATTTAACGAATTCTAAAAAAGATTAATACACTCGTAATTTTTTAAAATCTAACATTAAATTATTTTATAAATTAACAAAATGACAAATTAAAAAAATCGAAAAATATACTTGATGTGACACGTCAAATATAATCTTAATAACATTTAATATAATATAACTGAATTGATCAAAACAAATAAATAAACTTTTGTGTAACAGTACGAACATAAAAAATCGAAAGTCAGTGACATATTGTGTATATGTTATTTGTAGTCCCAAAAGATTATAGCTTTAATTGTGAATGATACATTATTTCTTTCAAAAAATTGTTTTAAATTTATTTATTAATTAAAATTTAAATATTACATGTTTTACGTGTTATTAAATTTAGAGTTTTAATAGGCAAATTTAAATATGTAATTATTAGTAACCCTGTTTTAATTTAATTATTCAAAAAATGGCGTGAAAAGAAAAACATGGAGTGAGGTGTGGAGCATAAGGGTACGGAAAGGTTGAGCAGACGAAGACCACGCTATGTTGTACTATAAAATCTTTTATTTTATGTTGTACTATAAAATCTTTTATTTTATATATAGGAAAATCCCCCCATCCACCCCCACAAAAGAAAAATAAAACTATAGGTCTAAGAAAATGTTTTTAACCGGTAAAACATATATATTTTGATTTTGATTAATTTAATATTCTTAGACATATAATCCAAAAATAACCTGTTACATAGTCAAGGTATAGTTTAAATAAATTGCATACATTATTGATTTAAATATTAAAATCTATATCACTACTAAAGTAGTGATTACTATTTCTAAAGATTAATGACGCCACAATTTCGAACGGAAACAAAAAAATCTAATAATGTTTCTAAAAATTAATAATCACATAATTTGTTTAGTTTCATGTAGAATATGTAATAAGTTTTCTTGAATTATCTAATTATAAATTATTAATTTAATCACAATAAAAAGAATATAATGATTTAGTAGAAACGAATACAATATAATGATTTGGTTGGATAATACATCGAGTATTATGAGTTTTCGATTATATATATATATATATATATATATATATATATATATATATATATATATATATATATATATATATATATATATATATATATATATATATATATATATATATATATATATATATATATATATATATATATATATATAGACTTAGGATCTTTTGAGAACCAACTTCACCCCGAGAACCCGAGAACTCCCAACTCCTTTTAAATCAATCCTATATCTCCCAAATCGATATTTTTTTCAAAAAACCGACCCCATAGGCCTCTTAGACGCTCAAAATGGGGCCGGGTCGCTGAAAAAAATTTCCGAAAAAAACGACTTTTTTTTTTTGAAAAACTTTGTACATGTGCAAAAAAAAAACTTTGCACATGTGCAAAGTTTTTTATACGTACATTTTTTTTCAAGTTTTTTTTATGGATGTCTTTCTAACATATATTTAAGGCGTTCTGTAAAAAAAATTTCAAAAAAAGTGTACGTATAAAAAAGTTTGCACATGTGCAAAGTTTTTTTTTTTTGCACATGTGCAAAATTTTTTCAAAAAAAAAAAAAGTCGTTTTTTCGGAAAATTTTTTTCAGCGATCCGACACCTATTTGAGCGTTTTAGAGACCTATGTGGTCGGTTTTTTGAAAAAAATATCGGTTTGGGAGTTCTCGGGTTCTCGGGGGACTTGTGGTTCTCAAAATATCCTAACTCTATATATATATATATATATATATATATATATATATATATATATATATATATATATATATATATATATATATATATATATATATATATATATATATATATATATATATATATATATATATATATATATACTAGTAAGTTTACGGTCCGTGCTAAAGCACGGCCCAAGAGTGTAGTTAAAGCAAGACTTAAGCATGACTCGAGAATCCATACAAGTTAAAAGTACAATGTTATTGTTGGGTGGATTTTTCATAGTACAATGTCTTATAAGAAAAGTCAGAAAGTACAATCTGATATACACATGAAACTGACTGTGGCATCATTTCCTGCTATATAAAAAGAAACCAAATACGCTAAGGTAGAATAAAAACCAGCTAAACATGAGCATAAAAGTTTTGAATACAATCCAGGTCTGATAATAATATAAATAACAACCATTATCGATTATTAAACTTCTTTCAATTAAATCATTTTCTTGAAGTCAATATTTAGCTGACCACCACGTGATCAAACCCACCATCTCCCTAAAGACCAGCATGTGGTCCTTTAACATTGTTAATCAGCTACTGAAGCCACCTTGTTGTCAGGTCGTCCTAAAAATAGAAAAGGGAAAATAGATTAAGAATGAAAAATTTTTAAATGTTTTTTCTTTAATTTCCATCTTCTGATTACCTGGCATGGGAAAAGTAGTCCATTTGTGCAAGTCAAGACGCATATGTCTTCCTCTATAAAACTCAACTCTGTTCAAACAAGTAACGTTGACATAGAAAAGGGTAAAGATGTCCAAAAAGATCATAAAGATTCACTGTTCTTACCTGCTTTGGAGCATGATTGGTGTTTTCCTTTAAATGGCCTTCTTCTTCACAACAAAAACATGCCAATAGCAAACATACTTTTCTGAAAGGAAGCAACAGATGTAACTAAGGTTGTAGAAACTCTTCAAATAGAATAAAGAAAAAAAAGAAAATTTCTAAAAAATAGAGATAATAATTACACGTGAAGCAACTTTTAGATCCACGCATTCCTCATAAACCTAAGATGCAGTAAAAGCTTTTGAATATTTCAGGACTCTATCTTAAACATAATTGAACTAAACTCCCAAAAATGTCAAAGTTAGTGATATAAAGACAATCACTGTGATCAAGTGTTTTGTTGATTCAATTATTTGTTAATCAAATAAGGCCAATGTCAATTTTAGTAGAAAAAGTATATTGATTGTATTATATCGCCTTTTGTTGTATTTTCTACTTCTTTACAATTTATAGAAGAAGAGGTAGAATGACCTTCACAATCAAGATTCGATTCATATAAAGCCCTAAACTCACTTAGAAACCCTAAAATGAATAGATAAAATGGTTAGCCTGTGAGGATAATAAAACAAAAACAACGAATTTTAACCAAAGTTAAGTGAATCGTGTTTTGTTACCCTTTATTTCTGAAATCTTTATTGTTGAAAAATACTATCTTCGCCATAACTCCTCACCTAAAGATTTACAATTGTTATCGACACAATAAAGACGATATTCCCTGAAAACAAGAAGTCATTTAGCAAAGAAAAAGAATTGTAAAAGCATAAAAATATTTAGGAAATCAAAATAAACCTTCATTCCACCTGAAAGAAATTCTCTCAAGAAGCACAAAGTGAGACTGTAAGAGAAACGCATCTTGAATCTTTATTAGACGAGTTCATATCTTGTAAATGCTCTCTTTTCTCCACCATATAGAACCATTTAAAAACATATAAAGAAAAGAGGCGTTGAGGTAACTTGATCGACTTTGACAACAGGAGGTGGCGTTTCATCCACGCTTCAACCGAAGCAGGAGGTGGCGAGCATTTTTTTTGTTTGGTTGTAAGCAGCCAAGCAAGCAGGTGCTCAAGGTGAGACATCAACGTGATCGAAGCATGATGAGGGAAGATGCTGATTCGGCATCCGCTTGGAGGGGAAGCAGTGGGTCCTGAAACAAAAGGGAGGAGAAACCAAGGCAAATAACGAGGGTATTGATGAAGATTGTAGACTGATTCACCAAAGATACAATCAACGGATCAGGTATCTGACTTTTCTCCAAATCTCGCAAACATGTGGTTAACCAGGCATACCAATTAAGAGAGAAGGTGCAAGAAGAGAGTGCTCGATGGCTCAACTCATACATCATGTTGAATTTAGGGCAAAAAAACCCAAGAGGAGATGTCCACTGGCCACTCGTGTTCTTCAGTTTAGTAGATAATACCAATCAAAATTATTAGGGCTAAAATACAAAACATAAAAACACAAAGAAATTAGGAAAATATATAAGAACTTCAAACCCAACACTTCTCTTTGCAATTCCAGTTCCACTTCGATGAAAGACGAAGGGGAATCGCCTGGAATCTTTGTCCATTTTCTTTCAAATAATGAGACATCGAAAGAGAAAGAGAAAGAGTGGTGGAAGAAGCAAAGCGAGGGAGAGAGGAGCACACTGAAAAAATGCTTTGCTGAAGATGACACGCTCTCCTTAGGAATCAACACGCGTGTAAAAGCAGGAGAAGGTGACTCAGACGATTTTGATGAAACAGGCACACAAGATGGAGACGACGGGGTGATGGAAGCGTGAGGTGTCGCGAAGCTGCTGTCGATAGCTTTCAAGTTTACAAATAGGTGGTGGCTTTGTTCTTATTGGATAGCCTAAAGCGAGGAGAAACGAAGAGCAATTTCAAGGGTTTTAAGCCCTTGCCATTTTCGTATAAGTAAATGATATATATATATATATATATATATATATATATATATATATATATATATATATATATATATATATATATATATATATATATATATATATATATATATATATATATATATACTAGTTTAAAACTCGTGTGTTATACGGTTTGATTAAAAAAATTAATAAAAATAATCAATCTACCTATATTTTAGGGATTTTTTGAATTTAGATGAATTCTATTTAAATTTACAAAGGATAGGATATGTATTTTTTAGGGGTTTTATGATAATAAATTTTTATACAAGATACTTTATTAAAAAAATGCAAAAATTACTTTACCATGAAGCTTAAGGAAGAAAATTTAATGGTAACTAAATACATTTAGTAATTCTTTTTTTAATAAAATGAAATTAAAATATAATTATGAATGATAAACTATATTACCAATATATTATAATGCATGTTAGTGGATAAATAGATAAAACGGGATATCTCTTCAAAAATAAACTTTAGCATTATTTGGCAGAAGAAAAAAATGTATTTTAAAAAATAGAAAAATAAATCTTTTTCATCGATAAAAATTTTAAGTACCTAGACTTCAAAAACCCTTTTGTGAAGATATCAAGATAGTATGGCTTTATTTTGTTTACTTAAAAAAATTTATAGAAATAATCAATCCATCTATATTTAGGGATCTTTTGAATTTAGATGAATTATATTTAAATTTACAAAGGATAGGATATGTATTTTTTAGGGTTTTTTTAAATTTAGATTGTGATATCCGAAAATCATAAACCTGATTTATTGGAATTTATTTTAAATTTAGATTGAATTAAATTTAGAGTTCCATATGGAAAAAATGACTTAAAAAGATGTCACGTGACACTAATGTGCTTTGTTTATATATATATATTTATATATATATATATATATATATATATATATATATATATATATATATATATATATATATATATATATATATATATATATATATATATATATATATATATATATATATATATATATATATATATATATATATATATATATGTGTGAAAAATATCATATCTACAATATGTACGAAGGCGTGGAAAGTTCATTTTTTTTATTTGTGCGAGTACAATTGAAAATTGTAATATTTCTTAACGAAAATTATTTTTACAACAATTATAACTTATTATAATATGTTACGCATTGATTTGTTTTTATTTTGATTTTTTGTAAACGAAAGGATATGATAGTTATGCGACATTATTAAAAGTATATAACTGATATATTAGTTAGTTCAACTGACGTTTAATGATAGATATAGAAATGATAATAAAAATGATTGAATTTAGATGAATTTTATTTAAATTTGCAAAGGATATGATATGTATTTTTAGGGGTTTTTTGAAATTATTTAATTGAATTAAACTTAGAGTGACATGTGGAATTAAACTTAGAGTGACATGATTGAATTTAGATGAATTTTATTTTAATACCAAAGTCTTAAAAACAAGAAGATAAATTTTTAATCATTTGATCTAATTTAAATGATGTAGATTTGAAGAATAATGTAAATGATGCTCCTTAACATTACATTTAAACCATTGAAAATGTAGCATTCCTACTTAAAAACACCAGTAATATTCATACACGGTTATTTCTTTCGAGGCTATCATTTTTCACTTACCCCTCATATCTCTACTTTTAAGCACTCATCAAAACCCTAAAAACTGTTAGCCGCCTTCATCACCATCATCCGGGGCCACCATTGTAACACCATGGTCACCATTGTCACTACCATCTACTTCCTTCATGGCTTTGTAGCATCTTTCTCTAAATATCATAAAAACCACCATATATACCACCATCCCAAAACCTCGACAGGGGCGCTGCCCCCAAACCCCCGTATTCCCGAATCCACATTTATTAGTCTGAGTGTACACCTTGCACTTCAATTCTCGGAAAGTAAACTGAGCTTAGCCTGTCTCGATAATAATACTGATTACAATAAAATATACTGATAACACTAAAATTACTAAAATACCTCATCATCACCATCGCCAATCACAACTTTCGGCACTACCATCAAATGCAACAATCGTCTCCACCATCAGAAAGCACATTTCTCACTCATGACACTTAGATCTACATAACCGCACACCCGACGAAGCTACCCCGCATTCTCTCCCAAAATATCATGACACCGCAAAGCCACCAGGTTCTTTTTGATGAATGTGACTAATTTCTTTTAGATCGATATGTTTTGTTTATATATGTTGGAGATCTGTGTATTTAAGTATAGTTTTGTGTGTTAATGTATAAATCTATGGGAGTGTGTTTTTTGTGTATTTTTTCGGATTTAGACCTCATTTGGGTTTACGTTTCAGGTTTCAAATTTGGATATGTAAGTTACAGACAATGAGACTTTGTGGGATATTTTTCGGATTTGAATCTCTCACTGTGGATGTCGAAAGTGTACACCCGACTCAGCTACTCTTCCTTCTCGATTAAACCACGACACCGTATCAGCTACCAGGCTTCTTTTGGATGAACGAGACATAAATTTCTTTCAGATCCATGTGCTTGTTTATATATGTTGTAGATATGTGTATTTCAATATTAAGTTTGTGTGTTTATGTAAAATTCTGTGGGATTATCTGGGATCTTCTAATTTTTTTTCAGATTTAAATCTTATTTGGGTTTATATTTCAGGTTTTCAGGTAGACTTTGTGGGATGCTTTTCTAATTTAGATATACTTTTATGGGTGTGAGAGTATGTTTTTGTAACATTTTATAAATATTAGGTCTTTATTTGGCTATTCTTCTTCATTTCTATGTAAGAAATTGTTTTAAAATTTTATTATAGTAAACTATTGTAAATATATGAAGTATATTTAAAATATATACAAAAAGTATACCACGTTGCCAACGGCCATGCTCCTACTTCTTTGAGATCCATATTTATTAATCATGGATGTTTTTGTGTTTATATTTGTTTAAGTAAAAGTTTAATATGGGAGCATTTATCATATAAGAGAACTTGATGTATTAGTGCACTTCAAATTAGCACATATTGATTAATTCTTTAACGGTGTGAAGGGATTTGATCTTAATAACAAAAACAATTACATAGCGGAAGACTTAACAAGATCAAATAATAAGTTCATACAAAAATCAAGCAAGGATCATGTTGTTGATATCAATTGTTGCAAATTAAAAGATGAATCATGAATTCATACATTTTTTTGGATGTAAAGGACCCAAACCAGAATCCCTCTTTTGGTCCACACCCAAGAACATTAAAAGAACACACTAACAGAGGTTCCAATGGGGAGGAGGAAAGAGGCACAAACCCTAAAAGGGTTTGACAAAAATCGCCAAAGGAGAGGGAGGGAGGGAGTTTGCGGCTCCTTTTGAGTGGGAGAAGGGATGCTAGGGTTTGATCTCTAGCTCTCTATTTTTGGAAAACCCAATTAGGGTTCCAAACTTTAGGAGGTTCATTCCACTTAGCCCATGGACTGTTTCTATTAATTAAGCTATTTAATTAAATAGCATCCAGTCACTGTAATTAATTTCTTCCAAATTAATTTCTAATTGATTACTAATTAGTTTCTAATAAATTTATCATAACATGACAAATTAATAAATTAATTTATCCTAATTTATTTCTGTCACACGTTTGCTTTTCTAAACCCTGGGGGCAACCCAAAAGGACCCTGCTATTATTAGAGATATTGCTAACAGTAAATGATCTTAGACACAATACCCAACAGTCTCCTACTTGGACAAGTCATCAACTCTGTTGTGGTATGAAGAAAATTTTGGCATGAACGGTTTAGCATCGTAATATCATTATACATTTAAGGCACTTGTGAGGAACTTGTGTTTGAAGGTTCGTATATGATGGCATTTGAGTGATTTAGTCTATCACAATGTTTTTTTGTACATCGTTCAAGAGGGATTGGTCCTTAGTGGTTTTTGGCGTTTTCTATATTTTTTATGAAGATTTAAAGGTTCTTTCGTTGAAGACGGAATTCGTATCAATGTAGAGTTTGTTAGATATGTTCTGAATTCCTTTTGTGGAGTTTTCTGCGAGCAAGCAACACTATTGAAAATTGTTGTTTTATTATGGCAGATTTTATTCAACGCAATGTTTTGAACGTTGTTGCATATGCATTAGCTGTTTTTAGAGTTTCCGGTGGCAATTTTGATTTAAGACGTCTCCAGAATAATGTTGCATTAGCCGTTTTTAGAGTTTGTTGCATGAGGGAAGGCCGAATTTCCTCCTATGAGCAGTAGTTAATTGGTGTCCAAGTTACCTAATCCAATAACATTATTTCTTTTTATTCAAGAATTTTAGGGTTTTCAATATTATTTATATAAGACTATTAAATAAAACATTTGTATTTATGGTTTTTGCCATTTCATTCCTTTTTTACTCTCTCCCTGCAATCGAGTTTTATACCCCTACTTATTCTCATTATATATACGACTTCCGGATGCTTTGTGGTTTTTCTTAGGGGTGTTCGTTTGGATGGATCGGTTTGATTCGATCCAATTAAGTGAATCCAAATTGATTTCGGTTTTCAAAACCTGGATCTGAATTATCCAAACTAAATTCATGTCCGATACGAACCAACTAAATTACAATTCAGTTGGATCGGTTTTTATAATTCGCTTTTCAAGAGTCGGAATAATTTGAAATATAAATATTGAATATGAGACAACTCTATAAAAAAATTTAAAAATTGTTTAGTCGTGAATTAAATTTATAAAGAACTACTAATTAAACTAGATTATAATTTAATATTTACAAATAATAAACTTTTTAAGAAGTACATATTAAATTTTTATTTGTTATTCGGTTTGTTTGGACTATTCAGTTTTTGTTTCATAAACCAAAACCAATCTGAAATCTAAAATAATAATTTGATTTTGCTGAAAACCAATCCAAAAATCCGAATATCCGAATCAAATAGTCCAATACAAATTGTTCGATTGGACAATTAGATTTTATCTAAATAATGAATGGCCTAGCTAGTTTTTCTCACATAAGTTCGTACAAATATGCTTGTATTCTTCGTTGTTCTTATTATGTCTATGTGTTAATAATATTTTTCATCAAGCATGCGTTTTAAGAGTCTTCTGATTTTATATTGGCACAAATAAGAAAAAAATAAGGTATGAGAATTGAAAATATCGGACAAAATTTTTGAAATATGGCATCAATCGTTGGGGTGGAGTCCTAGTCGACCCCTCGTGCGCCATCTCTATCATTTGCTCCCCCCTTTTTCATCTTTCATCATTAGTCGCATGCCCTCTCCTTCCTCCCTCTTAATTAAACCCTTAATTTATCTCCTCCTCCTTTTATTACTCAAAATACCTTCTTTTTTAACAGTTGACATTGCCAATATTCTACATTAAAGTTTTTGAGGCCCCACGTAATACATGGACCCACCTTTCTTCCAACAGGAACATAGAAGGTGAGGTGGTGGTGGTATATTTATACCTCCCCAACACCTTACATTACCACCATCTCTTCCTCCCTACTTTCCTCCCTTACATCCCTCTCAGGTCACCGGAGTACCTGTGTGTGCTTCATAACTTATACTCCATGGCTGAAACAGGTGGCGGCGTCACGGTCGCCAGTAGAATAAAGGGATGGTTCCCGGAAAGGACTCAATTGCACATAGCCATGCTGGCTTTGCAATTTGGTTATGCTGGTTTTCATGTCGTTTCGAGAGCTGCCCTAAATATGGGCATCTCCAAGATCGTCTTTCCTGTCTATCGAAACATCCTCGCTTTTGTCCTTCTACTTCCCTTCGCTTATTTCCTCGAGAAGTAAGTGCTGTAATCGAATAAACAAGTATTTGACTGTAAATAAGACTGTTTTTAAGTACAATATCCAACAACGATGATCATGAAAACAAATGATGGATTCTGACATGTTTTTATCTTGGGTGTTGTTCAATCAGGAAGGAGCGGCCTCCGATTACGTTCAACTTTCTTGTCCAGTTCTTCCTTCTCGCGATCGTTGGGTATATATAGTGTTCGAATCCAATTATTAAAGTACGAATCTTGTACGTTTTGTTGTTTTTTGAACTTAATATGTTTTATATTTTCACCAGGATCACAGCGAACCAAGCTTTCTACTTGTTGGGTTTGGACAACACTTCTCCGACGTTCGCTTCTGCCATTCAGAACTCCGTCCCCGCTATCACATTCCTCATGGCCGTGATTCTCCGGCAAGCTCTCACACACCATTTAAGCTTCAACAAACGATTTTTATACGTCTATAAGTTCTAACTCACTTTTACTACAGGATAGAAAAGGTAAGACTGGACAGAAAAGACGGGATTTCTAAAGTAGCCGGAACTATATTCTGCATAGCCGGAGCATCGGTGATCACCCTTTTCAAGGGTCCAACAATATACAGCCCGTCACCGACACTAAACAGTGTTAGGGAAGCTTCGCCGGTGTTACAGTCACTTGGAGACGCAAACGGAAAAAGCTGGACCCTTGGGTGTATATTTTTGATAGGTCATTGCTTATCTTGGTCCGGGTGGCTCGTGCTTCAAGCCCCGATCCTAAAGAAGTACCCAGCTCGCCTTTCCTTCACATCGTACCAATGTTTTTTCGGAGTCCTACAGTTTCTTGTGTTAGCCGCCTTCATGGAAAGAGACATCAATGCTTGGTTTATTCGCACCGGTGCCGAGCTCTTTAGCGTCTTTTATGCTGTACGTCACTACGTTTAATACTTAAAATAATTTTAATTGACAATGATCGCATTTGATTATTCAAAGTTCAAAAGGTGGTATTTAATGCAATTGTGTTATATAATGCAGGGTGTGGTGGCATCTGGGATCGCATTTGCTGTACAGATATGGTGCATAGACAGAGGTGGCCCGGTTTTTGTGGCCTTGTACCAACCGGTTCAAACCCTCGTGGTTGCTCTCATGGCTTCAGTCGCTTTAGGCGAAGAGTTTTATTTGGGAGGGTACACACTTAACCATCACAACCCTACCTCACTCGCGCATGCACGTGCGCACACACACACGCTTCAATCACGTATTTACTTCTCCACCTAAAATACGTTACATTCAACATCATAATTTATTGAAGTGTCACGTCTGTTTGACACGGTTTCATTTAGCCGGTTTATATGTTGGAGTCTTTCGTCTCTCTGATTTAAACCTTTTCTAAAAAGTTCAAGTACTAAGAACAAAATCCTAATAAGTTAAATGATAGTAGTAATGTAGTTGGAGACAAACCCACATGCACTTGCACAACCCCAAGCCATAAGGTTATCTATATCGTGGGTCCAACCTTACACGTGAATCTAACAACTAATATTGTGTGGATCCTTATTTCACAAGGGTTTTAAATTGGTTTATAATAAACTTATTTGGTCAAAGGATGAGAATATTTTATACGATTTTTCAGGATAATTGGGGCCGTGTTGATCATAACCGGATTGTATCTTGTGTTGTGGGGAAAGAATGAAGAGAGGAAGTTCATGCTACAAAAGCAACCGGGATTGGTCCAAGCCCCCACGGACCATGATGCACCAAGGACAACGGGTCATGTGATCAAGTCATCAATCACCCAACCGTTACTCCCTCAGTCAACCGAAAACGTTTGATTAATATAACCTTACGTTTATTTTTGTAACTAGTGTGTGTTGCTGGGACTTCGAATCAAAATTATAGAAGTTACTAGGCATATGATCTATTATGTGAGAAAAAAAAAAGTTTGGTGTGTTTTATGAACCTTTGGTTTGGGTGTTCCCGTTTTTAGTGTTGGAATGATTAAATTTAAGGTTACATTATCTTATGTACTAAAACCTGTATTTTATATCAAGTTGGATTGTTTAAAGACAGAAAATATGAACTACTTATGATAAGTTTTGTTTTGGAGCATCTTCTGTTATTACAAACTATTATTGTTATAATGACGTGTAATTTGTATTTTATGTATAGTTTTATATTGTAAAAAGGATATGAATGTTTGTTTATGTTGATGTTCTGTATATTCATCATGATGATAGCATGCTCTCCCACTTTAGAAAAAGGGAAAGTGACAGGAAAAGCCCAAGGGAAGGATGTGATGATTAGTTTTCCTCAGGGTTGACACCACGGATTATTAGTAGTGATTTAAAGGTTTTATTTATTAAAAGTAGATTTCCTTATCAATAATATCATAATATTTAACTTAATATATGGTTTTAAGAAGATTAATTGATTATTTGTCCACATTGTATAATTTGTATTTTCCGATGAATCGTTCTCTCTTAGGTAGTGAAATATAAAAATAATTAGACGAATGTTTGGTTGCTACGTAAAATTATAAATGAATATATGTTGTCAAAAAATAATTAAGTGTTGCGTTGTCTATAGATACATAAATAAATTGATTTTTAAGGTAAGAAGAAAATTTGATAAATGTTTGCCTCATTTGTGTAATCCCATGATGACATTGGATTGAAATTAGGTCTTAGATAGGTTAATCCCTAAATTGGTTATGCAATCTTGGTTTTGTTAGTTGTAATTGCATGTACCTCTAACTTAGTCTTTTATTTTTTAATTACGAAATCATTCTTTTGCCATTCTAAAAAATATAATTAATTTTAAAATAATAATCTATATATTAACTTACAAAATGATATTTGATTATTCTGAAACATACGATAAGATAAATGCATCCGAAGAATATAACTTGAGCAGTTGTAGTTTATAATTGTTGAAACTTGAAAATAATTCATAAAACCAATTTCAAACTAATACGGCTGATGATAAATATTTATTTCAAGTCACAGGATCTCAAAAACTCCATATGAGGATTGCGTATAAATAAAATTATGTATAATTTTATATTAAAATAATTTAAAAACTATTTATTTGGGCCTTTTTCAAATTCGACCATGATGGTTTTTTCTATAACAACCATTATTTTCAAGATAATATTATTTCTCATTTTATGTAAATATTAATTAAACATATTTTCAGTTTATGTAAGTATTATTTTTAAATCTAATATTATCTATAACTATTAATTTAAAAATCATTTCTTTACATATTTTTAATTATTTAAATAATAATCTTTAGACACTTCTTAGTTTGTTTGATATAATCAATGACCTTTAACATGCCAATGACTTCAACATGCTGGTTATGTTTTTTTTTTGAACGGCAAATATATTAAATCTTCTTGTTTTGTTAGTGTCAGAGTTTGAACTCATGACCCCCTTGTTAGTATATCACATTGTTAGCCAAGTGAGCTAGCCCCAACTTGTATGCGGGTTATGTATGGATGCACATATGTAGTTGCGATTTAATGTTATTTTTAAGTATGCTTATATTAAATGAATTCCAAGCTACTTATTTGATGTTTAACAATGTTGATTGTAGTAATTAAAGAAAGTTCTTTAATTTTAATATTACAACCTATGAACATGTAACCTAGTATAAATAAATTCTTAGTTTTGAATAAGGTGCTACATATAAAAACTTAAAAATACTTCAAATAAACTAAAATATGTCCATTAACTTTTTTTTAGTAATTCAATGTAGTCGATATAAATCAAAAAGTCAAGATAAACTTAAACATGTTTGAAAACAATTATTTTGATATAATTGAAAAAAATATCCAAATAAATAATTTCTTTAATTCTTTAAAAATTATCATGGTTAAAAATACACTAAACTTATATATTTAACTAAAAATTATATTAAATAAAGGTAAATATATTACCTTGGAAATAATGACTAGTATTTGAAAGTTTAAACAATCTTAATCAAGGTTACAAATGGCGTAAGACGTGACGTGGCGGCAATGTCAAGCCTCAAGTTTTACGAGCCTTGGCGAATCATGACGTTTTTCAAGGCGGGAATTTTATATGACTATTATATATATATATATATATATATATATATATATATATATATATATATATATATATATATATATATATATATATAATAAATATCAAATTTTTAGAAGTGTTTTATCAATAATCAATAACAAAATGTTAACAAAAACTCAAATGTTTTATGCTCAATCAAGAAATGCAAGACAAAGAAGAAAAAACATGCCTCAAATAGTAAAAGGCAAAATGACACTCAGGCCCCATAAAGTATTGCCTTTTGTTTTAAAATACCCATGAAGTAATTTTCTTGCCTTTTAGGGGATTGACATTTGATGTTACCGGGTTCATATACCCTTTTCCCCATTAGAACCGGTTGTCCAAATACACGTAGGTAAGTTGCGTCGACGTGGCAGGAAAGATGATGACGTCAGCAGCCACGTCACCCATATACCCGGTAACCGGCTACTGTGTGTCGTATTGCCCAAGGGTTACCGGTTAAAGGTTGTATATATTGGACCCTCATTAGAACAAATTTTGAAACCTGAATACCCTAAACGGCAAGAACAGTTCTACCGATAAACCCTTTTCGTTCGCTTAAATCACAACAGATCGACGATGGATTCGAACTATGAAATGTCATTTAATGAATATAGTGTTCACGACGTCTTTTCCAGCTCTCCGACGACCGAAGACAGGCTGAATGTGAATTTGCAGCTCGAGTTAGCCCTTATGCGTGAAGAAATCGACGCCGGCATGAACCGTGTCGAAGCAAAAAACGACCGGATTCAAGGGGAGATTGTGAAGCTCAAGAACATGGTTCGAGGGTTCCTGTGGGCCGGTTTGGTGTTGGTGGTTGCGGCTGCGGCGGCCTACAGTTCTATGAAGTAGCTATGGTGGTTTTGGTGGGATCGAGTAGATCGGTGTGTGGTGGTAAGGTAATAGTAGTTGTGTTTGGGTATTATAGGTATTAAGTTTGTTTAAGTCTTGTTTAATGTAGTTTAAGAAGTCCTGATTGCAGGCATTTTGTGGAATCGATGTGTTTAGGGGTTTTTGAAGGTGGTTGGTTGTTTGGAAAAGGGTTCAACAGATGTAGCAAAATCGATGATTATGGTTGGTAAAAGATGTTGTCTTTTGGTTAACATATCATGCATTTTGTTTTCGATTAGCTTAATCAAACGACTTAATAAAGAAAAAGACTTAATAAAGTACCCCTGGATTACAAATGAACCCCAGGATCACTTGATAAACATTTTCCATTGACTTAATAAAACGACTTAATAAATGTACCCCTGGATTTAATACAAGTAAAAGGACTTAATAAAGTACACCTGGATTACAAATGTACCCCACGGTTCCATTGACTTAATGAAATGAGTTAATTAAATAAAGGACTTACTTGTATTTAATCGAGGATATTATTACTAGCAAAGGCATTATACCAATTTAATTTCAGTTGATAAACATGGTTCCTTTGACTTAAAAAAAGGAGTTAATAAAGGACTTTTAAATTTACTTAATAAACGACACATACATGTTCAACCAAATGACTTACCACACACTTACAAACCAAAAGTTCAAGCAAATGTTCAACCACACTCTTTTTAACAACAGACTTAAAAACAAATTGTTAAAACATATAATCCACTTATTAACTTACAAAACATTCAAACACATAATCCCATTTTATTTTTTAATCCAAGTCCATGGGTTTGTCAGATGTCATCCCTTCCCCACTTGCAACATGAACTGTTTTTGAAAGTTTTTTTGGCAATCCTTTCAGACCTCTTTGGTTCACGTTTCTTGGAACTTCCATTCTCTTGTCTCAAATGTCCTGTTTCCACTGATTTCTCTACATGCATTGAAGTGTTACCCTGCTCCTTCCTTGTTTCAAGCCCTTTTTTTGGAGCAGTCTTTGTTGTATTTGCTTTACATGTTATCTTGTTGTGCCCAGGCTGTTTACAAATACCACATAACACTCGCTTCCCTATTTTTGATACTGTGTGCCTGTTACTCCTTTCAGAAACATCCTTCTTTCGCCTTACAGTTGGCCTCCCTGGCATTCTTCTTCTCATAGGGGGTAAAGGTGGAATGTACTCTGTTGTAGGCCACATGTCTGATCCATTCATAGGAGGTATGGGGTTTTTGTAAGTGTTTTTGTAAAAGGTTGCAAGGTACAAAGGATCAACAAAAGCCTCAATTGTTCCATTTAGATATGAAATGGTTGCCAAAGAATGCACACACCCATACCCATTTATTTCCCATAACCTGCAAGTACATGTTTTCTTCTCTAAATTAACAGCATAAGCTTCACCAAGATTCCTTGTTTCAAACGGCATCAGTCCACATGGCAACACTTGCCAGTACCTGTTGAATAAAACATTTTAGCTTTGATGGCATAACTAAAAATATGCTATTTAGATAACTACCTTTGCATAAACTTCAAGTCATTGATTTTTTGCCTAATAACAGGACAAATTTGGTATTCAGGCCATGAACTTCCCTTAACTTGCATTCTATGCATTCTATCCATTACATACATACGAATCTCTTCAAGCATGGTAATAATTGGTTTTTTCCTTGCTTCTGTGATAACACTATTAAAAGTTTCTGAAAAACCATTCTCAACTGCATCACACATGCTGCCAAATTTGAAAAAGGCCCTTGACCAAGTCTTTGGATTCCTTTCTAACAAATAATTGTATGCTGAAGTACTCAATTGCTGAATTTCCTTCATAACTGCATTGAAGTGGGGTTCTGTGCTAGCCTTACTTGCTTTCTAAAAGAGGTTTTCAAAATGGGCACCAGTAAATCTTTTCTTGAAATTTGCATAGATGTGCCTTGCACATTGCCTATGCTCTACTTCAGGTAATACCTCCTTGACTGCCTCCAGTAGACCCTACAACCAAAATGGGAATGTTAATTTACAAGTATATGATTACAATTAAAGACATACATTATGAATTACCTTATGTTGATCAGACATGAGGGAAACACTCAACCCACTTTCAAGGTGTAGGTCTTCAGCAAGTAATTCCAAGAACCATTTCCAATTTTCCTTGTTCTCCACACAAACAACAGCCCAAGCAATGGGAAAAATCTGGTTGTTTGCATCCCTTCCCACAACACTTAACAACTCCCCAGTACATAAACCCTTTAAGAAACACCCATCTAAGTTTATAAGTCTTCTACATCCACTCCTCCAACCCTCTTTTATACTAGCAAAACAAACATAAAATTTACTAAAATAATTCTTTCCATCTGGCATGGTATTCACATGTAGTTTGACAGTTGACCCAGGGTTTGATCTCCTGATCTCCTCACCATATGACCATAACTTGGCATAATGTTCCACAATGGTACCCTCTATTAGAGATAAAGCATATTTTTTGGCTCTTCTACACTGGCTCATACTCACCTCTATACCAAAATCCTTTTTCACCTCTTCCCTTAGGAGTCTGACACTGATTTTCTGTTTGTGGAGAATCTGATTAGTGTAATGAGACCCAATCCATGCATATGTCACAAGGGATCCCAATTTGAAATTTCGTGCATAATTATGTTCATCTTTAAGGGACTTAATTTGGAATGATCTCTCATCACTCATCCATGAACCCCAAAGCCTGAATGTGCAATCACCATTGCAACATTTCACTAACAATCTATTACTATCATTTTTTTGTAACATAACTGATAACCGTTTGCTACAGCATAATTACAAAGCATATCTTTAAGTTGCTTTGGGTTTTGGAACCTCATACCTAACACAGGCACCTGCTTCTTCCATTCAACTTTTGGATTGTACCTTGTTGGACATTCAATTTGGGTGTACACATCATCAACATCCATCTCTTCTTCAGCTTCACCTCTGACAAATTTTGGTTCATCATCTTCTGTTAACCCCTTTTCATCTGCTCCTATGGGTGAAACAGGACCTGTACTTGAATTTTGCTCATCTGGACTAAGAACAACATCATCCTCTTCATCAATCCAATCTTGTATGATAACACCCTCATGGTCTAAATAAATAGGGATGATAACCCCACAGTGATACAGAACCTCAATAAATTCCACATATTCCATTTCGTCTGAAATAATCCGTAAACCATACGGAATATCATATTCCGGGAGACAATAGTAGAGATTCTTACACTTAGTTTGTGAAAACCTTTCTAGGAAGTCGACACATTCCTTTAGATCCATCGCGGAAAAATCCCCACCATCAATTACCTCCTGCATGCCATGTATGTAACCAAAGGGTTGCCGATTAAACCTTCCTTTGAAGTGTACTTCAACCTGGACACTCGATTCCATCTTCTAGATCGACAATTGACGAATTTGGGGAAAAGAGATTTTGTGGGTTCAGGGTTTTTTGTCGATTTTATGTCTAAGGGTTTTTGATTTTGGTCGATAAAACTCTTATGTAGTTTGTATGGAGTGACAGGAGTGACATGGATGATGACTCATACGCTGATTAGGACAAACCACCGGACAACCCCTTCGTTTTTCCCATAAGGATGTTTTTAACACTCGATTGTAAACTTCATTCCCTTATAACGCAAAAAAAATAATTTAGTGTCCAATTCGACCAACTTCTAAGACTTTATGGGGCCTGAGTGTCATTTTGCCATAGTAAAAACTCGCGCCATGGCTCGCCTTGGCATGCGCCACGCCTAGCAAAGACGCCTTAGACGTTTTCGGGATGACTAGCTCATGTCTCAACGCCTTGGCGCCGCCATGGCGCGTTATTTAGAACCCTGATCTTAATCGAAATTAAAGATATAACCTGATAAATAGTTTTTTAAATTAACCAATTACAAGGATATTCAAAGATGACAAAATTCCAAAACAGCACACATTAAACAAATAAAATAACAAGAAAACCTAATGGAAATTATAAATTTATTTTGAATAATATGTCAAATCAATTCATCAAGATTCAACATTGCAACTTTTATGAAAATGTGAAAAAATAGAAAATGTAATAGAATATTATAAAGGCTTTAAATAAATATTTTATATATCGTAAAGTAAGAATTATTTTCGAATAATACTAACATGTTAACTAACAAAAATTAAGTTTATTAAAAATCTATGTATTATCATTGTTTTTATATTTTTAAATTCAAATTAATATGATTAAAGATAAATATTTATTTTAAATTATATTCTAAATGAATTATATGACATGTATATCAAATAGAGGCATTGCTAAATATCAATAAAAAGATTAATTAGTAATTTGTAGAATCATATTTTAAATGATATATATATATATATATATATATATATATATATATATATATATATATATATATATATATATATATATATATATATATATATATATATATATATATATATATATATATATATATACACACATCTTGGTGGTTGAGATGGCAAGAGCACATGCCTCCTTTATGGGAGATTGTGGGTTCAAACCACACTCCACACAAGTAAGGTTAAGATATTACACCTTTACTTGTAGCCTCTGTGCTAGCCAAGACAGTGTGTACCCGGGGCTGGTTTCCCCCCAGTCGTTGCTTGCAGGGCGTCTTTCCGGGGTGGACGTGGTTTGCGCCAGGGTTTGCCGATTGCGTGTGCGGGTCTAGTCTCTGTGCAGCATCTACTTGGAGAAAGGGAAGGTTCAACGGTATAACGACCGAGCAGTCCCATATGTACCTAGCTAGGCTGTAGTATATTACGTACCCGTGTAATAGAATTCATCCCTACTTACAATATATATATATATATATATATATATATATATATATATATATATATATATATATATATATATATATATATATATATATATATTGTTAAATATCAGTAAAAGGAATAATTAGTAATTGAAAAGTTTACATGTGTTAGTGCTGATGATAAAACATATTAATTAATATGATTAAAAATAATCCATTTAATTTTGAAACACATTTAATCTATGTAAAATTTACAATTTAATGTTATTTTTAACAATGCTTTTATTAAGTTAATTTAAAACTATTCTGTTGTTTTACACTATTGTTTAATGTAATAATTAACCTAAGTTTTTTAATATAATTTAATAAAATATTTCAATTTCTACATCACAACCTTTCAACTTTAGGATAATATACATGATTTATCGATTTTAAATATTATTTTAAAATGTAAAAACTAAAAAATAATATATCACATAAACTACCAAATGTAATTTTCAGATAACTAAATAAATTAATTATGATAATAAAAATAAAATTAAACGGAAACATCAAATAAATTTAAGAACATCCTAAAACTATTTTTAAAATAATTTAACTATATTCTTAAACAGTTTTCAAGTTCTTTAAGAATTAGGATAGTTAAAATGAAAGAAAATTACATAAACGATCCATGTATTTTGATAAGATTCGCAAATTTAGACCAATATTTCAAGAGATATTATCTATGTGGTTTTATAAATTTATCCTTCTTTCGTGTATAATAAGACGATTTTATCATTTTTAATATTATTTATTATTTATTTTTTTCATTTATTATTTTAAATAATATAAAACTTAAAAAGGACCTACCACCCCCACCCATCATTTTCTTCCCCATCTCAATCCTTCTATCCACCACCCCCCCCCCCCCCCCCCCCCTCCTCTTTCCCTTTCCAAGCCCAGACAACCACATCAAAACTCATCCCTAGTGACCAGAATAACATAATTAAAAACAATAATTTATTCTATTAATACTGCTTATCTACCCCGTTGATGTCAATCTCTTTGGTATAACCTTATATGCTTACCATGAAAAAAGATTTAAAAATTCACATTCATGGCAACACTTTTTATTTCAAGCTCATATAGTAAAAAAATAATGACGCCATTTTTTCTTTATTGAGATTCATATTTTTCGGTTGAAGAAAAGAAGCAAGAAGAGTACTAATTCTCAACTGAGTGAAGTTATTGGTTACTTGGAATATATTTGCACAAAAGGTTCATAAGTGAAGGACCGTACGATAATAAATCCATAGCTCCTCGTAGCAAATTCTTAACATGTCAAGACTTGCAAATCTCTTATAAGTCAACCGATTTGTATCTCTTCATGCTTTCCAGTCTGACGTTGTATTTTGAGCGTATACCCTAGATAATGATTAGTAGGTGATGCCTTAGAGGATGCATGTAGATCACACTCCTTGGATTTTTGGAGATTTCATGATTCATACTTTTGGTCAATGTGATATGTTTGGCTATTTAGTTTATGCGTTTACTTAAGTTTTGATATACGAGTTAACATCCTATGAGATTTTAAAATAACAATTGCTTTGGAAAAAGTTATCTTACTAATCTGGGAATTTTCACTGTCAAATAGAGGGTTTTCTTTAAAATTTAGCATCAACTATTTTTAAAAATGACCAAATTTGGCGATGTCCATATATATATATATATATATATATATATATATATATATATATATATATATATATATATATATATATATATATATATATATATATATATATATATATATACACACACATATATATACAGTGGGTTCAACATATAACCAAAATTAGGCATAGAACCATAGAACCATCTTCTTCACTGTTAGATCAAATTAGGATGATAAGGGTATGATGATAAATTACACTTATATGTTCATTGATGAACATACGTATATGTTCATAAATGAACGTTATGTTCAAAATCCCATAAAATAGTCTTGTTCAGAAATGTTCATACACACACGTTCATAGATGAACATTGATACAAAAACCAAGATTTTAGTCATGTTCATAACTGAACATGTATGAGTGTTATGATCAAACATAAATATCACCTATATACATTTTCTCATGTTCACTTCTGAACATATGTTCATGAATAAACATTGATACAAAACCAATATTTTAGCCATGTTCATAAATATTCATAACTAAACATGTATAAGTGTTATGAACAAACATAAATATCAACTATATGTTAATTGATGAACATTTATATGAAAAAAAGAAATTTCAAGCGTCGTATAGCTCCAACTCTAATCTCTCTTTCTCATATTCCTTCTTCCTTTTTTTCTCTTCTGCTGCAATCGAATCAAATCACCACCATCATCTTCTTCTTTTGCTTTTAGTTTACTTTTAATCTTCAGATACTCTTTCTTCATGGCTAACAAACTTATTAATAGCAAAAAAATTAGAATTCTATACTTGTGTTATGTAATGAACATAATTAAAAAATGTTAATTTATGAACTAAAAACAATCGTGTGAAATAAACAATCGTGTTAACTAACGTTGTGTTCATAAATGTTCATTAATGAACATTGGGATGTTCATTACTGAACATTCGTATTTGAAGAACATTCAATGAGACGATCTACCTATGGTCTGTGGATAGTGGACCAATCCGTTCATTTATTTGTTTCCTCATATTTGATTTAACAAAAGTGTTCAACAGAAAAGTGTTCAATACTGAACAATCATATGTTCATTAATGACATTAACATTGTTAAAAAGCTTTAAGAAACCTTAACTGCTTGTTTAAGATCAACAGAAACAAAACTCTATATGTACATAATCTAATCAATGACACACTTCGATGTTCAAAACTGTAATCCATTCACTTTAGTGTTCATTGTTCCCATTAATCGTTAATGAACATTCTTCAATGTTCATTAGTGAACATTCTGTTTATTAATGGAGATTCTTCATATATTGTTTACTAATGAACATTCTTTCATTATTCATTAGTGAACATTCAGACAGTGACATCTCGTATCTCAATTTAATCAACAGAAAAAAATAATATAATGTAACACTGAAACATAATATAATATAACACTAAAACAAAGTGAGTTGAACAATAAAGTAGATTTAAGTCAACAATAGAGAAGTGTTCATAAATGTTCAGTTATGAACATTCAAGATAAATTATTCATAAATGTTCAAACATGTTAACATAAACTGAAATCAGGACATGAGACTTGTTCTGACAAGGAATCCGACCAAGAGTTTACATTCTCTAGTGTATTTCACATGAAGTTGATGGTGGTTTCTGATAGTGCTAGAGCAGCGACGGGGAAGAGGAGGTGATGAAACATGCTCTTTCCAGATCTGAGAAATTTCTGCAGTGTATTTCACACCAGATCTGTGACTTTTTCTTTGCTCTCTTTCCAGATCTGAGAAATTTTGACGAATTAGGGAGAAATGCTCCATATCTGAGACAGTGGTGTAGAGAGAGAAAATATGACGGCTATTGTTTGATGTTGGTGGTAGCAACAGTCGGGGCGGCATGTAGTGGAGACTAAGGTGGCAGGCAGCTGGCGGTGGCAGGTAGCGGCGACGGTGGTGGTGGTGGTGATGACAGGTGGAGGTGATGGGTTAGGATTTTTGTGTTCATAAAGATTCATGAAAGAGTTTGAAGAAAATGAGGGATTTGATGCATTAGATCTGATGTTAAATCTATTATTAGGGTTATAATGTTAGGGTTGTGAAATGAGAGACGTGATGAGAGAGAGGGTGTGATTTTTAGGAATGGTAAATTTTTATACCAAAATTGCCCTCAACCATTTATTTAATTGATTTCTTTTAATGAAAAATCAGTCATTTATTTTTGTCCATTGATTGCTAGATCCAATGGCTAACATGTTGGTTCTATAGTTTTATGGATAAAAATGGGTTCTATGTTGATCCTTTCCCTATATATATATATATATATATATATATATATATATATATATATATATATATATATATATATATATATATATATATATATATATATATATATATATATATATATATATATATATATATTCGTCTTGTGTATTATGTTTAACGAGTTTTTATGACTATCATTTTTTTTATTAATATAATTGTTGAATTTATATTCCAATTATCGCTTGTTGTTTTTTGTGAGACTATATTCCAAAAAAGGCTAAAAGCATGACATTCTATAAACATGCAACATTCCAGAAACAGTTGTGCTGAGGCTCGGAAAATTGTTTCATTGGTTTAGCATGAAGGCAACATCCAGAAAATGTATCAAATCGTTTAAAATATTGTGTTTGCTCCTCATCGTAATTTCATCCATGACCAATAATTGAAAAACTAGGATTCTAATGGTTGTAATTCTTACTTCCAAGACAATAGATATTAATCTCACTGTTGATAGAAATAGATTTCCACAAGGTCTTAACTCTTACAATCATAAAAGGAGGAAAATTCAGAGTTTTGGCCCTTTAAATACTTCATATCTATTTTCATCTGGTTGATGAAATTAGGAAACTTAACTAACATCCATCTTTATATATTTTGGCCCTTATAGTTGAAAAAAGTATAAATAATACTCATCACATCCATCCTTTACAAAATAAGAACTAAAGACAGATAGTCGTATACTATAACAAATTTATAGCTTACCTTTAGTACAAATGTTATAAGGGCACCATGAACATCATCAAATATACAATGTACACATGTAACATCCTATTATCCAAGTTAGTGCATTGGTGATATCATAACTTGGAAATAAATCACAAAAGAGTCAAAACATCTAACATCGTTTAATGGGGTGGTGTAATTACCTTAATTTTCGCCTAAATGTCCACTCTCCAACAATGTGTGTTGTAGGTGTACCACAAAGACATCATGTTATGGGACATTAATCCCTGGCTTTCCCTACTAATTATCTTTCTATAACCTCATGATTTAGGGTTATATTTCCAAATTAAAATACCCCTTGTTGGGGTGTCACACCCAATAAATGAATATGGGGTAAAAGATAATGATAGAGCACTACCGAATTCTAGTAACTATATAACCCAAGGTAAGCAGGGTCGATCCATAGGGACAATGGTCTAATGATATGCTTCTTTGAACAAGACACAGTTGAAAGGTTTTCCACAACCATGAACTAAATAACCTAAGTTCACATGCAACCTAGAAAAGATCTATGTATTCTTACTTTGAACATGTAACTAATTCCTAAAGGCCAAACAAAATAACTAAAAAAAAAAATCAGAAAACTAACCTTTAGTTTTAATCTTGAAGCTAAGCAGCACAAGTGTCCTGCCTCAAATGAGATCACACCCAGGGAGCTAGAGGAAGGTCACGAAAATTCCAGAGAGAATAATAGAATGAGCACCAAATAATGAGGTCTAGGGGTCCCTATTTATAGGGAAACAAGAAACCCTAGCCGTCAGCCATTTTCCGGATTATACGTACGCGCGCCGCGGCCTATACATTGGCGCGCCGCGCGCCGCAATTCAACTATTGAATTTGTACGACTTTAATCCCTGACTTCCTGATTAATCTAATTAATGCCACAGAAATTAATCTAATTAATTCCTGATTAATTATTAATCAATCAATATAGTTTCTAATTAATATATTATCACTTTAATATATTAACAAACCATATCTTTTATTTCTATTGATTTATTAATCTCATAATAAACCAACCTTTCTCTCTACCGAACTTTCTACCAAACCTCCAGCTATGAGGGCAACCGAAATGGACTTTGCTTCTATTAATTATGTAAATACAAATTATTAGTCATGGCTTAGACACCTAATCCAACAGTCTCCCACTTGGATAAGTCTATGACTATAATTACCAATTTAACCTCTAATTAATCAGCAAACTGTAGCTTCCTAGAAACTGCTGCCGAACTCTGACCTAGTCAGTTCTGTCCATAGATAAGTGATCAGATGATCCTCCGTCCAACAAGATATTTTAAGACATGAGACATGGATTGAGATCAATCTCTGTCTGACACACTGTTTCCCGATTTCCGATTTTGCTTATGACTTTTAGACTTCTAATTGAACGAATCAATTCAGTCCTGGCTGGCCAGCGCTTCAGTCAACTTCAAAATCATCGAGTGGCCAACAGATATCTGTTTCCCGTCTGGGTCAAGGGACGAATAAGCTTCGACTAATATGTTATATCTTTTACCCGACAAATCACTCACAACAGCACGTTTTATAACATCGAGTTACCGATGCGTTTTCGTACTATCAATGAACAACCGCCTTGCAAATTATAACTCATATCTCTCAACTTTAAGACCATAAGATATTATCGTCTCAACATTGCTCGTGATATAATCCATGAAGCAATCCATTGAGCGCGGGTTTATCCAATACTCAAATCTCCATTTCCAAGTACTCATGAACGTTGCAGCAATCTTATTGATATGTCTAACTCCTTAGACAATCTACAAACCAATTCATGACAGTCTTCCTTCATACTTACTCCCTAAGAGTATGAACGACTGTGGATATTTGAATAATCCAATTATTCAGGAAGTAAACATGCAAAAGTGAAACATAAAATCTGACTGGCAGCTACTCCTGCTTATTACCAAGTCTCCACGAGGTAATCACCAAGTCGGATTTATCATAACTATTATCGGTTTCTTATTCTCTTTTAAACTTTCAATTCAAGCCTCTTATATCTATGTCTATGACCTTTTCACTCTTTCTATGTATCCAAGTGTCTAACACTTATACACTTTATTGCAGATGATCCTATCGGATACTCTTCCGATGATATCTCAATTTGTCATTTTGTCATTCTTTCTCACAACTCCATTCTGGTGATGTGTACCGTGACTGCCCATGGTTCTCGGGTCTTTAGTCTACACGACTATACCCTAAGACAATTTCGAGGTGTTATGATGTGCCGGTGAACCACACGTGCTCCATCAGAAACCAACGAAATTTTTAACCATGAAGTCCTACAGCACCACGTTCTGGTGTAAACAATTACCGATTTGAAACTCCTTTCAAATCGTTCACCCTAATCATTTCCCAATGATTTCTCACGTGTGTTCAAAATCCAAACAGTACTCTCAGCCAGGTCATATCCTGAAACTAACTTACCATGCTCTAAGCATCAAGTCATCAGGGTATGTTCATAACACTTCTGATTGGTCCAAGAGGCTCGTGGAACCTGATGTAATCTCATTCCAAACCCTTTCGGAATCCTAAGATTACCAATAATCCTTGTGTCATGATTTCCGGAAACATTTCCTTTCGGAGACTCTTTCTTATGCATCTTGAATCCCATCGAGATCATATTCTCAACGGCTAAGTCTATACTGTCAGTCTCATCTATCCGATAGATGTCTGTGAACTACGTGAGTATGTTGCACCTTCTTTGTTTCTTTCATGCCAATTCATTACACTTTGTAATGACAGGAAACTCCATTCCTGGGGTTATGCATCTTGAATATCATCAAGATCATATTGGCAGAATTCTGATCTATCTAATAGATGTTCACAACCACCTGAGTATGTTGTATCTCTTAAAGTCTTTCATAGCGAACCGTTTCTTAACACCAAGTCATTACACTTTGTAATGATAAGAGATGTTTCCTAGAACCAGTATGTAACCCACATACAATGATAGCAGATAACAACGATACTCCCACTGGCTTTGACACCGTTATATGACTCTTTCAGACTATTCACAAAATCCAGAACTTATGGCACATTTTGCGAAACCGAAATCCAAACCTTTCCGACATATTAAAGGAAATCTTTCAGGCTATTCACAAAATCCAAACCTTTTGGCCTATTTTGAGAATCCGAATATCCTTTCTTGCGAGATGCCCATGGGACGAATCCCGGGGCCGTGTACATTTTGTAATGGCATGCTCTATGTGAGTCCCTATTAGTGTACCGGTAAACCACACACGCTCCACTAACGACTCATACTATGCCACGCAGAATCCTCTCAGATTACATCTTCTATTGAGAGTGCTTCTCTCAGAATCAATTGCTTGACTCCAAGTGATGACTCATTCAACCAGATGTTCTGTAAATACATTTCTATGTTCCCTTCTTTTGATGATTCAATTACTCCCACTGGTTCCTAGACCAGTTGTAAAGATCAATCAAACTGTCACATAGACTGTGTCTCGCGGTAAGGTTCTCTTATTTGGCAGCAACTGGCTCACCAATGCTTCCAGCAGTCGGATTACTTATCCGTACCATCTTTAGTGTTTTACCACTATCCGGTATATCACCCAAATCATAACTCCTTATGACAGTGACAATAACTACTGGTCAAGCGAAGAGAGGGTATGTCAGGTTTAACAGGAACCATAGTTGGCCTTTTAAATTGTGGAAAAATTAACCACAAAAAATCAAATTTTTGCACGACACACGGCCAATGTGTTTTTACACGAGTCGTTTGTTATGGATCACTCATTTGGGGACTCTCTGGCGACAGGCGTTGTAAATATTGTCATTATTACTCTACACTATTAATAAACAATACTCTACACATGTAACACCCTTTAAATACTTCATATCTATTTTCACCAAGATTATTTAATAAATCACAAAAGGGCCTTTTAAATCGTGGAAAAATAACCGCCTGTTTTTGTGAACTTCAGTTTTCCGCATTTCTTTTGCTCCAAAATGCTTTCCACTTGCTCCAAAGCTGCTAGTGCTCCCATGGTCTAGCCTCGTTGCTCCGATTCTTCAAGCTTCCTCACTCCAAATCTCGATGTACCTACAAAACAACCACAAACCATGAAAGTACAAGTGTCCCCAAAAAATAAATGAAAATGCATGAAATTAACTAAAATAAATGACAAAGAGTAGAAAAATGGTCCAAAAGGGTGCATAAAATGCATCCAACACCCCTAAACTCCATCTTATTTCCTAAGTAACAAACATTTCTCATAAATATCAGCATGCTTTGAGTTTCAATAAACTCCTTGAATTTAATTGCATTAATACTCGTAGATACTTTACTATAGTTATATCAACCTAGGAGGATGTATGATTATAATATCATGTTACAAGAAAACCATTGAAATAGATTGTAATAAAACCACAAATTGTGGTTAGCCTCTATTATATAATCAAAACAAACTAATACTTCATTCAATATCTTTTCATTTACATAGGCACAACAAACTCATCTAACACGTGTAAAAGTCGGTGGTCTTATACATAAAACAAAACTAAAAAGGATGCGAGATCCTGCAACACGCATCCTCTCTTTCACAACCTTAAGTAACTCACTAGCTTTCATTTTTCTAGTCAACCTTGTAACGACATCCATTACTACTCATACTTGTATTTAACGCACCAAGCTCTATATCTTACGTCATCGCTGTAAATATTGTCATTATTACTCTACATTATTAGTTACACATCTAAATCATCGTTGTAAATGTGCAATTATTACCCTTTTCGATATATTCGATATCTTTCTTCGATAACTCCTAGGGGAAACCTTTCACACTAATCTTAGTTAATTCCAAACCACTATAGTTGCATGACATCCTTTAGACGCTTGTTCACAAAGAAACTTGATTGTTTTCGATGTTTATTGGCTAAATTACATCAAAGTTTGAACATTATATATAGATGATGAATTCAAGACATTATACTTTAACCAATCTACATGTCACATACATACATACATACATACATACATACATACATACATACATACATACATACATACATACATACATACATACATATATATATATATATATATATATATATATATATATATATATATATATATATATATATATATATATATATATATATATATATATATATATATATAGCGGTTCAAATGAGAAATCCTAAAAATTAAGAAACCTTAAAAACTTTTTTAATGACTAATCAATGTATTTATATCTAAAACATGATATAACCTAAGCTAGAAAATAAGGGTTTTTAGAACTTCTTAGAGCATCTCCGACCCACCTTTATTTATAGAGTTAATCTATTTTTAAACTCTTTTTCCTTCAACCCACATTTATAACTCACTATATTTTTAGTATATGAATAGTATTACTCCAAATATAGAGGAATACTATTTATTTACACCAAAATAGAGTTAATGTTTCACTTGTCATTTTTAGTCATTTAACTTTTATTTCTATACATTTCTAGTTTAATTTAAATACAATAACAAATATTTATAATCATGTTATATATTAAATGATATTAGTTAGTTATAATTATCAAAAATGAATATTGATACATCGAATTCATATAAAAGTTTATGTATAATAAATTTTTGACAACTTTTGTAAATAAAGTAAAAAAATATACTAGGAATATATCTTTCAAAGTAAAAATAATGTGAAAAATAGAGGTGGATTGAAGATTGTTATTTTTTATACCATTTTTTACTTCAAAAATAAAAATGGGTTGGAGAATCGGCTTAATCATTAAAGATTCTTATATGATATTTTCACTATACATGGAGATGGAGTGGTTCAAAATTAATATAGAGCTTTGAAATAAATCAATAAAATATTCACATTTTAATAGGATGATAATTATTATGAGAAAGACAGAAATTAAATATCTTTTATAAATGTTTGAAAGATAGTTAATGTAAAAGATATTTTGTAACCGTGTGAGAGTGGGAAATAATATATTCCACAACCATCTTTTCAATTTTATACATAAAAAATATTATACAGTTCCAACACATTCTAAAATTAATGATTCATGTCATATCATAAAATTTCGATGACCGAAAAACATCAATGTTACATCTCATCTCTCTTATATTAAGTGTGAATAATATAGGTTCTTAATTGTAGGTGTGAATTCATAAAACACATTGTATAATAACTTGGTTACTGCGTACGCGTTTATTATGCATAGTATACTTGCACAAAAACACACATATACCATTATTTATTCCATAAACTATTATGATGTGCCACAACCAACTATTAAATCTTCTAGAAGACGATACCACCATTAGCAACCATGCAAACTCTATTTATTTACATATTATGGCACATGAAGAAGACGATGATCACACCACCAGGGGATGTTTTAGCTCAATCCCGATCGCATCATCAAATTTAGAGGCTGCAATTCCGGGATCGCAGATCGCCTGAGAATGGTAATCCATGGTGGAAGTTGCTTCCATCCACATGGGGGAGTCATCAAACTCCGGCAAGTTGGAGTTCAATTTCTTGAAAGGTGATTCAGAACCCACGACGTTTTTGCCAAAAGCCTCCTTGTTGATTATTTTTCCAAAGATCCTACCTTGAACTTGCATATGCATCATCATCTGCTGCTGCTGGTGCACCATGACCATGTACATCTGCATTTTTATTTTCTTCTCGAATTTTTGCTTCATTTTGATCTCCAAGAGGAGACGATTGTATTTGGCTTCCGCCGCAGCGGCAGCCAATGCAGCGGCTCGCTGGGAAGCAGTGGGTTGTGATGGTGGTAGAGGAGCCTCATCAGGAAGGTTGAGAAGAGCATTAGCACCAAATAGTTTCCGTGCAGCAGCGTCGTAGGCCATGGCAGCTTCACGGGCGGAGTCGAAAGTCCCCAACCAAAGACGGCTGCCGCGGTTGGGTTCACGGATTTCTGAAACCCACCGGCCCCAGGTCCGCTGCCGAACACCTTTGTAGGTGCAAGAAGCATTCTGAGGACCTCCTTTTCCTTTCATGCAACCTTTCCTTGAGCTTGCATGCGCTGCAGGCTGCTTCTCTTCCCTCCGCTCACCACCATCGCCACCATTGTTTCCGACAACCATCACCAAACTCATGGTTCTTTTTCTGTCAGATCAACTAAATCTTATCTCCAAATGTTAAGTGAATGAAGTACTTGGGAGAAGAAGGGGGTGAATTTATAAGGTGGAAGAGGGATAGAGGTTCACGGAGCAATAAAGAGCTGCTTGGGTCATCAATGGCGGATACGTGGCAATATAAAAAAAGAGTGAGAGGGCATTGCATACGTGGCGGATTGTGGGATATAGTCTGTGAGTGTTCTATGCATCTTTAGACTTATAGAATTGCTTAAATTTGTTCAACGTTGTTAACGAACTTTAAGGGCACAAAGAAATATGGGTTTCCGTGCCACAGATTATTTGGCGGCTTTTAGTGTGAGCATGAGATGTATAAATAAAATAAAATATATAATTGGGTAAATATATTGTTTTTTAACTTCAGTCAACTGTTTGGAATCGAAATCATGCTTATTCAATATTTGATCTTGGAAAAAAAAATTGTACAGACATTACGGCAAAATTGGCAAACAATAGCAGGTAATTATATAGGACATTAGGACACCACCCATGTCTTGCTATGGAAAATATATGTATATAAAATGACAAAGAATTATGCTTAATGCAAATTAATTACACGGAACCAAATTGTTTGTAATTATCCTAAATTAAAAATTATAAAAACCAAAACTGTAATTATTACAAACTAAAAGCTATAGGGATCAAAACTCCTAATTATGCAAATTGAAAATTACAGAAACTGAAACTATAAATTATCTTAAATTAAAAACAATAAGGACCAAAATTATAATTATTATAAAGTATAAATTGCAAGGACTCCCTGGAATTATAATTCTTGAATATAAAAATATAGAGATTAAAATTGCAATTAACTCATTATAGATCTTAAGTGGCTATGTTAGGATTCTTCTAAATTTTATGGCTAATTAGCTAAAATTGGCAACAACTGTATATAATAGTAATTACTGTCTAAAAGTTGGAGTATTAATTTTTATTTGAAGCTCTATCTTTTATTTGTATAAAATATTTAACAAAACTTGTGGTAAGTGGCAAGTTTTTTTGTAAAAAGAATATAAATTACATAAAAAGACGTGAATAAATAGGTATGTGATCTTTTTTAAGAATAGTCGGCTATCCTTGTATTTTATATGTATAAATTAAATGCAATACACATAGAGTTAGTAATAAACAAAATATATCATGTAATAGTCACATGTGAATATACATTCACGCATGGTTCGATATATATTTATTAAGAGAATAGAGAAAATATGCAATATTTTATTCACATTCAAATAAATCATTACTATAAACCAAGAATATATATGATTATTAAAACTATTGGTATATACTCTAATATGAATTATCGTTATTATAACATTTTTATTATATATTCACATGTTAATCTTGGAAAGATTCTAATTCAACACATGAATAACATTACAGTTAATAGTTTGTTTATATCCCTAAGTGCTTAGGTGATACATGTTATTGCACTAGTAAAAGTGTGGTTGGGCAATCGGAATTAACAGTTGCAAAATCCAAAAATGGACCAAGATTTTATACTAGGTGCAATTGATATTGTCCAACAAGACTTCTTAAACTTTTCGGAAAGAAATTTAGAGGATACATCAACACAAAATATATGAATTAGGAAGAAAATTGATGAGTTTGTGAAGACATTATTGACGAAGACAATATATTTGTTGTATTCATATGTAAATGTTGTGATTTTCTGTATTTAGTCTTTTTAACATGTTAAATTCACATGTGAATTGTGATACAGGTCAAAAATATATGTTCTTTAATTTGACAATGTTGATATCTTAGCACCATATTGCATTCACATGTAAAATAACCCAGTTACTTACGTTACATGACATTCCTATATGAATTAAAATTTTATTGACAAATCAATAAATGTAATCTATTATTTACTTACATGTGAATATCGAGAAGAATTTTTTATAAATATTTAATGATATATATTTACATTTAAAGTATTTCTTTTAGTGTGTCTAATTGTATATTTAACCATATTTATTTCCTTGTTAATATATAAAAATAATTTATCATAGTTACTTATGTTATATTATGTATGATTATAATATTATTCAAATTTGATTTAAATTAAAATAAACAAAAGAATAGTACAGTAAATACAAATACTTGATATTTTATCCATATATCAATAAATTGGTAAAAAGTTTTAATTTGAAAAATCATGTATTAATATACCCTTTTGTAGGTTTAAAGTATATTGTTTTCCATAATGACATTAACTTTATTTCATTAATTTAATAAATTTATTTCAATCAATGTCTAACCATCTAATATGTATTTTATATTTTTATTTTTTTAATAACTAGTAAAAAGATATTAATTTCTTTAATGTTATATTCTTTGAACATCAATATTATTTTTTAATCTATATTATTTAAATTTTCTAATTAATCAAAGTCTAATATTTTGTTCTTTTGGTTATTGTTTAATTAACATGAAAAAATAAACATTTTTAGATAATTGAAAATAATATTCAAACTTTAACATACATTACATATACATACGTCTAATCATGGAGTTGCTTCTGAACATCACCCAAATAAAAATGGAGTTGTTTCTAAACATCACCCGAATAAAATGACGAGAGACTAGTTTGATGGAAATAAAGTGACAAGAGAGACTTATTTAAGATTAACAGAGTTTTTCTAAAATCACCTCAAAAAAATAAAAAGAATATAAAAAAGTAGTGGTTTTAATAGCACACTGATAATGAATGAGGTCATATATTTTTGAGAGTTTTGTCAACAAACTGGAAAAAACACATTTGGTACGGCCAGAAACCACAAATTTCTAGGGTTACGACTATAAAAGTGAAGTCTGTTTGTCCAGTTTGACAAGTAAGGTGGACCTCGTGGTCGTGGGTCACCCAATGACGTTACCAGTTTTGACTCCCAATACTTGACTACAAAAACGTTACAAACAAAAATAATAAAAATCATAGCCTATAACAATTAAATTCTTCTATTATACAAAAACGTAGTCAAAAAAGATTTGAAGTACTCTTTGTGTCAGTCTTGGCGCGACATGACAGAACAGAACAGATTATACTGTATATATTGAGGCACTGGAATATTTGTATAACTGTATCAGGACATGACACACAGAACATGTTGTACTGTGTTTGGCTAAAGTACTTCTTCAGATTCACGGCATTTTCTCAGTGCCGACCTAATTTCCCTTAGCAATTCATCGATATTTATGCATTTCCTACAAGAAATAGTAAAAAAATAAATTCATGTTAAGATATTGTACTTTCAGTTTTAGTTTTTATTTTTATTTTTTTATAAGGGAATTATATTTTGAAGAATCTACCCAAGTAATGACATTATTATAATTGGGTAGATTTTTCAAAGTACAATGTTGAAATAGGAAGTAATAGAAGTATGATGCTATAATAAACAAATAAATTAAAGTACGTTGCTATTTCATAACCAGAAATAAACTTACAAAACACTGACGCCTACAACAGCAGCGGGTCGTGGATATTCCTCAATTTCTTTTATTTTATTATCCTCATTAGAAATTAAATTTGCAACATCCCCTTCATCAGATAAAGTTAAATCTTCACTTCCAATTTTACTTATTTCTTCAATCAAAATAGGAAGCCTGTCCATTGCCTGTAACCAATAAATTAATTATTTATGCTAAAATTAAAATAAGATTAAAAGAAATAGCGGAATTTTATATATATATTATTACTAACATACCTCAGGTTTATCGATCTTATTCAAAACCACAACATATGGTCTTTCAAGATATTCAGGATTATACATTCTTAACTCCTACAAAATTAATAAAAATATATAAAAGTAAGTTGCTATTTTTAAGAAACTAAAATATAAAAAATATGGGAAAGCATACTTCTTTTACAGTTCTGTAGTCATACACAGGATCTTCAGCAGCTGCATCAACAACATGGACAAGCATTCTAGTTCTTCTCAAATGTCTCAAGAAATTACGCCCAAGTCCCTGAAAAATGACGAAATGATCAAATTCCACCCGATATTTCAAAAAAAGAATATTTTTGTACCTTTCCCAAATGTGCCCCTTCAATAAGACCAGGGAGATCAGCTAATGTTGCTTCAGATGAAAATTTCCCTGCCCCTAAACTTGGATCGCCCTCAAGGCGTCCAAGATTTGGCATTAAAGTTGTAAAAGGGTAATCTGCAATATCAGGTCTTGCAAGTGTAATGGCTGATAGTAGGGTGGATTTTCCTGCATTAGGTAGTCCCTAATGTATATTTTTATAAAAAATTTAAGTAAAAAATGTGTTGGGATAAAGAGGGTAAATGTGGTAATTGTAAAATACTTACTACAAGACCAACATCTGCAACAACTCTTAGTATCAACTGCAAACTGACCTCTTCACCAGGTTGACCAAGAGTCAACACCTACGAGTAAATTTACATAAGGAATAGTGTAAGGGTAATATTGTCATTTACTGCAAAAGATACTATACCTTATCATTTTCATCCCTCATCACATTTGCTGTCATATTCACCATCTTTTTCTTTTTATGCTCTGGCATTTCTAACAAGCTGATCTGCCATAAAAAAAGAAAATGACGTCAATTTTACACACCGAGATCGAGGTCAAAACGGTAATTTTGTTAATGGATTACTCACCCCTCCTTGACCACCCCTAGCAACAAGTATTTCATCACCATGGCGAGCTAAATCAGCTAGAAACTTGCCTCTTTTATGTTTCACAACAGTACCTGTCAAGAAATCAAGAAATTCGATGGATAAATGTCTGCTAAAATCAGAAAAAGTAAAATTAAAGAATAAAATAAAACCTAAAGGTACAGGAATGCGTAATGTAGGGGAAGCTAAGCCGTTTCTTAGTTGAGAACTCAATCCACCCATTGTATCAACATTTCCACCACGTTTTGCATTATATCGACCCTTTTTATGGAACTCTAATAATGAATCTTTCGCTTCATCTGCATAAATTACAACATCGCCACCATGTCCACCCATTGGAAGGATGAGTGATCCATCGAAGTCTCTCTTATAAGAACCTCTTATTCTTGCTTTTTCTTTTTCTTGTTTGGTGAGTGATTTAGAAGGGGGTTTTGTGTTAGGCATGGTAAGAGTAGCACCGTGACCTCCATCTCCGGCACGAATTGTTATAATAGCTTGATCGAAATACTTGTGAGGTTCTCTGACTAGACTTTCTAAGCTTGGAGATGAAGAGTCTTTAGTTTTTGCAAGTCTGCACTTCAATGTAGGGTATCTAGAATGATTTGGAAAGCTTCCCTGCCAATTCCATCTGCAGAAAATATGAACTGAAATTGTTACCTTACCTTAGCTCAATTCGATATGACTAATTAAAAGCCCTAAAAACTTCAAACACTCCCTGCAACATATTGCACTTTGACATTGCTAATCACAGTTCCACAAAATTCGAAAACATAAGATCAAATCCTAGTAATCACAGTATGGTGAGAAGTGTACTGCAACAAAAACATGCTCCATATCTTAAGGATGTTGATTGTTTGGTTATTGCGAGGCTAGCAGAAGACAGAGGCAGAGAGTACCTATGATTGAGAGGAAGAAGACAGTGAGAGGAGGAGGTGAGTAATTCGTGCGGAAAGGGCGCTGTGCCGAGAAAAGGAGAAGATGATTGCGGCGGACGAACGGAGACGGGGGGAGATATCATATTACACCACCGGCGGACGAACGGAAAGGAGACCTTACTGGTTTGCTGGTGTAGGCGGGTGTGTCTGTTGTATACTTGTATGGATAATTTGGAGCAAATATTTTAAAATATTAAAATTGTGTGTTAGAAGACTATATATATAGTAGAATCCTTAGAACTATCGAATTTTTTAACACAAATTATGCCCAAACTATCATATGTATGTATGCTGTATGCATGCAATGAAGGGAAGCAACCGAGAGGGGAAATAAGGAAAAAAGTAAGATGGTAAATATTATACAAGAAGCAAAATAAAAAAGGTAAACAACTAATTTGGTTTAAATCAATGGCGGATTCAAAAATTTTAATATGGGGAAACAAACATAGTCGAAAATCAAAATACTATTTGTAAAATATAGCTTTAACATAACAACTTTGTTAAACAAATCAAACTCTAACTTGATAATTAGATTTTTCTAAGTTCTTAAACAATAAACATCTAATTATAACAAAACAAAAAAGACATACCTAAAGATCAACAATTTAATAAAGCCATAAATCCACAATTACGATTCAATATTGATGTGAATGTGAAATTTAAAAAGGAAGTAGCAAGATTTGGCAATTGAATAAAGCCACAAATCCAAAATTACCATTCACAATTACTATTGGCGAATTGATGTAGGCCTTTTGTGGCCATATATGCTTCCAATAACTTATTACCACATTCTCACTCTTTATAAAAAGCGTTGGTTTATTAAAAGGAAAGAAAAATAGTCACATGTTAATTATAAGGGTATACGCAACAAAGTTAGAGATATTGAAAGTTCATAGTTTAAAATTTTAATACATATAATTTATAGAATTTTTATCTTTTTGGGATGCTACTGTACCCCTACCGCCCTATGTGGCTCCGCCACTGGTTTAAATACGGGTATCTTGACATGATACGATAAAAATACACAATATGAAACAAAATTGGGACGAAACTGAAATTCGAATTTATGTTTATCTCATGTTCGTGTCTAGTGTAAAAAATCACAACATCGTGTCCTGTCGTGTATTGTTTGTGTTCAAAATTCGACACGATATGGCTAGTGTTTTTCCTGTTATTTTGTATGATTAAGCATAAATTAAATAAATTAATAGTTATTTTAAATTATGTTGTTCGAGTTCTAATTAGGTCATTAATGTGTTAGCTAAAAATAACATAGTATTATTTCGTGTCATGTTCTTGTTATGTAAATGATTGTCGTGTTCGTGTCAATAAATACAAAACAGGATTGTCCGATTTGACACCCCTAATTGTAAATCACATCGTCTTTATATCTAAGGTCAAGCCCACGAAAAGAGTCAACTCATTCATGTCTAATCTAACGATATCTTTCTATTTTCTTATAAGGTGTCATCTCCTTCCCGTACCATCAACCAAGACCGTCTCCACCATCTATAAGTAGTTTGGCCTTCTTTACACATGTGCATACAACTACATTCTTCATCCCCTCAGATTTCCGGTGATCGATGCCACTTCTAATGTATTTTCATGTGTCGCATTCGGCATTAACAAATATCTACCACAATTTCCTTCTTTTCACAACTTCTATCTCCCTCTCATATTCCTCCTTTATCGGTCAACGTTCGGCTTCGAACAACATCGCTAGTCTAGATACCACCATAAAACTTTCTCTTCAGTTTTAATGAGATCTTCTTATTGATAAGACCCTTGTAGTCATCCTCTAGTTAAACCAACATGCCTTTATGTAGCGGTTAACTCTGGCTCAACACCCGTTTCCTTATAAATCATAACCCCAATACTTAAAACACTCATTTAGGTATACAATTTACTCTTGCTACTAACTTCTACTCCTTTCTCGTCATACTCCCGACTGAAATTGCATCAATGGTAAAAAAACAAGTAAGCTTAATTCCCCCTAGACAATAAAATATGTTTACAACCAAAGTCTTCTGATGGCAATAACCGCGTTACTCTGTTTCAATTGTGTTGATCCACGACCTCTTTTCTTCCAACGTCATCTTCCAGGTTTCCAACCTAACATTTAGCTTCGTCCTATTCTCAGTGACCAACACATTGGATATATATATATATATATATATATATATATATATATATATATATATATATATATATATATATATATATATATATATATATATAT